>CM045767.1:54375967-54941462 GCA_025200525.1 Camellia lanceoleosa
ATTTCTCAACAACGCCTTTAGATGGCCCAAACACTAGGAAAAAGTTTTGTTTTCCATTTCTTTCCAAAATAACACTATCAACAACCATCACGCACACAGTGATGCTACAATCAGCACAGAACATAACATTTCTATAATGATAGTTAATAGAAATAACAACAGTACTGTCAACACATAAGGCATAAGAAATTCATGGTTTTGCAATTTCATCCCGCCTCCCTTTACTTAACCAATTTAATAACATACACCTGGTTCAGAACCTGGCCAAACAATTAAATGTGATAGTAATTCATATAAAACATTTTTCACTTCACAATAGATAAGCATATGAGCTATATCAATCTTTCAATAGATGCACATTTTGGTGCTGTATCATCGGAGTCCATCCCTTATCTCCTCCCAAACAATATACATACATAATGTATATATAAAAAAAATCCAATCATTCACAATGATCATTCAATACACATATTTGTTGTATTATTATAACCGTCATATTCAATGACACAACCCAGATGATTAGTTTCAGTTTTCCCTAATCAACACACAAAGTCTACAACAAACGAGACTAACCTCAAGGTGACCAATGTCAACCCAAAACCCGATACCAACGAGCTGACTAATCAACTCAATAGACTCCATACTCAGTAATCCACACATTGATGTGCCACTTAAACCACCAACCCCAAACACGGAGTTCCCTACACAAAACCCTAAATTTTGGAATCTCACCGGATCTCCTAAAATTAAACCGCATCAACACTGCATCTAAGGGAATCACCATTTCCCTCCCCATGGCAACATAGCAAGCCTGCTCATCTCCTCGACTGAAGACCGACATGGTCAACCTCAATTACAACTACCCAATCACGAAGGATAATTTGACCAACGCTAATCTCGTTACTTTAGAACACAAACTGTTCTTCCTCCAAAGAATGCTACCAGCATCCACTCACAAACCATACCCCACAATTGATAACCAATCACAATACAAACACTACCCCTATACAACTGATAGGGTCACCACGGATTCACTAACTAGCAAAACCCAAAACACGAACCAACATACAGGTACCATTCTCGCTAACCCGAGACACAAATCTCACATGACCTTGCCAATACCACGCAATTGTCGAAATGATCACATCAATCACATCCACCCGCAGATTTCCGTCCTCAACAAATAATCCCTAAAAGTGAACAAGGCCCACAGGCTGTCACAAGACTATCTCAATACACAGTGCCAAGCAAGCAATAACACTTGGATTATTGATCCCATTAACAACTTCTCGATACATATAAAATAAAGAGTTCAAAATTTCATGCGTGCCCCCAATACATGAGGATTAAACAAACAACACTATGCATACATATGCAATACATAAACATGGTGCCTCAGCATCCAATAGTACACCGGTCAATAACAAAATGATTCACATAATACATTACCGGTCAATAACACAAAAGTCCCCCCTCCAGGGTAATACTACAGGGCTATCTAATAAGTCGCCCCTCGCAAGGCTCCCGGCTCAAGCCTGCCCGCCTGCTTGCACGATACACGCCCCCGATCAAGGTGTATGACTGAGTTTGACTAGGGTTTGAAACACTCGCAGAATTCACACGCAAAGGGCAAAAACGCCTACCATGGCCCAGCTGACCACAAGCAAAACAACCACCAGACCCTTTACTCTTAGACTGGTCTGAAATCTGCACCTCCCCGGACCTCCCAACTGAAGTGTCCGAAATCCCTAGCGGAGAAAAAGAATTGTCTCCTGACTGAGCATGTTTCCGCCTCCACCTCTTACTGAGCCTAGAGCGCTTAGGAACCGTAGGACTTACCGAGATGGTCTTTTCCTTAACCCGATCATCACTCATAACCATGGCCTCCACATGGGCCACTGCCTCGACTAAATTATAATAATCCTTTAAAAAGGATCCAGCTACCTTCTCCTGAATATCGAAACGCAACCGTTTCTCAAACTTAAAACAACGATGCTCCTCTGTTGCCACCAACTCTAGAGCGAACCTCGACAAACTAGCAAACCGCATCTCAAACTGTGCCACAGGAGCATCATCCTGACGCAACTCCAAAAACTGGTCCCTCAACCTTTCCCGAGCGGAAGGAGGGAAATACTTGGCCCAAAAGGCCTCGGTAAAAGCAACCCACATGCTACCTACAGTATTCTTAGCATACTTCCACCAATAACTCACATCACCCTTCAACTGAAAAGTCGCCAAAGAGACCCTCAACTCCTCATCTTCGACTCTGAGCATATCAAGAGTCTTGGTAATTTGCTCTAACCAACTCTCTGCTTCCAATGGTTTAGCCTCCCCCACAAACTCTGGTGGGCCGGAGCGAAAGAACTCCTTAGTAAGTTTGAGAGCATGCCCGCTGCCGCCCTCAGTGCGAGCTAGGGCATCTTGCATTGCTCTTACAATCTCACGTGCGACATCCTTGTCGACAAATGATGCCGCAGAATCAAGAAAAAAGGAACCATTGCCTCTACCGACACTCCTACTATCCAACCGTCCTCTACTTCCTCGTGTAGACATCCTATAAAGCACAAAGTAAATTACACTTAGTGCATAACACAATAGCCTTCTCTGAGGCACACACTTACCACCACTAAGTCACAAGACGCACTTAGTCACAAGATATACATCTCTACTGCATATAAACATCTAAACATGTAAACACATAATCGAATCAAGTCCACAAAGATAGCCACTCATCCCGGAACTCTCAAGGAATTCCTATCAGAAACCACGTTGCTCAGGCGTGTTTCCAAAAGGACCTCAAAGCAAGTTCACCGGCTATGAAATACTATCCAGGAAACTTAATCCCATGCTCACATAAATGCAACACATAAGTCCTAACATTCATGTTATCTATATGCAACGTCCTCACCATACGTAGTAAACCCACTTCCCATGAGCCCAAAGTATTCAAACCCGACTCGCTCTGATACCAAGTTGTTACGCCCCACTTTTTATTACTCGAAGTCATTACTAAGTTCATTAACTTAATTCAATTTCAGAGATAACATGCGGAAATAAACTCAAATGTTCAACTAGAAGGAATGAACAACAGCTCTCTCTTTTGAATGCTAATTAAATACAACATGAGCATTCTAAATAAATTGCCCTCAGGCTTACAACATTAAATAATCAAAAGAAAGGTGCAACCCTTTTACATATATGGCATTCCGCCTACAACAAGAGGCCCTGTGGCCAACAAATAAGAAGATCCAAATCTTGTAGCACATCCAACTAAACACCTGAAAAAGATTCAACAACGTGGGATGAACATATAGTCTAGTAGGGGTCTCAACATGATCCTTAACAATAACAACTTACAGATAGCTATGATCATGAACACTCATTCTCGTACTAGAATAGTAATGTGACAGTTTATACAAAATATATATATATATGTATGTATGAACTTTTCTCGAAAACAACCATTTCATTCAACGCTATAAGCGATTCATCTTTCTTTTCCTTTCATTAACCCCCGTTCCCAATCTTTCATAACATTAACACTTACTTAGGAAATAAATTCACTAAGCCCACTACTCTCTTCCATTTTTCACACATACAACAAATGTGTCTTTTCAAAACATATTTCTAAAATGTTCAATTTTCTTCACACTTCCAAAAGACAAAAGGGCATTTCAGTTCAATCCCAATTCTATCATAATTATACATGCATACCTTTATAAACGGGAGATAACAACTCAACTACATGCATAAGATAAACCGATGAGGCAACTCGGCCCTCTAAAACTGTAACCAACACAATCCACAATGTCCCCAGATACACTGAAACAATAACAACAAAACTTTGCTCTACTAGCTATATGCGTAGTAAGCCAAAGATACATTTCTCACAACAATCTACTAGTTTACCAGGCGCTAGCTGGAAGGGTATGGTGCCTTCGATTCTCAGCGCAGTCAGTTCTCCAGGCGCTAGCTGGAAGGTAACGATACCTCTGATTCTCAGTGCAGGGTATAACACCAACAGCCACAATACAACAAGGCATAACCAACATGTGTACAACATACACATAAACAAACAAGATATCGGCAATGTGTCAAAGTAGATGAACACATAGGTGTGATGAACACATAGGTGTAATGCACACACGACAATGCAACACAACCACATCATCCTCCACCGATGACCAAGGACAAAACCTCTAGATGCATGCATATTGTACATCTATTAACAGACTCAATTATCATGAGATCACAAAACCCAAGAACAACATTAACGTGGTAGTTAACGATACAACCCTCCACAAGTGTGTGTTCAACACTCAAGATACAACATTTCAATTTTTATACTTATTTCAGAAAATACCTTTTCCATTTCACAAAACGAATTCCACTTCCTTTTTCTTTCACAAAACCAACTTCATCACTTTTGTTTCCACAAAACCGATTTCCATTCCTTTTGTTTTCACAAAATCAATTCCATGGACAATAAAGCCATAACTCATTTTGATCCACTACATTCTTTTCAAAGCCATTCCAAATTAATTATGCAAATTAAGTCATAATCATTAAATTAGGGTTTTCTTCCCTCTTTCTCAATATTGATCAGAGAGGCTCAATCATCGACAACAAACAACAATGACCTCATTTAAGACCCAAAATATATAAGTATTTTCCCAAAGATCAAAACCCCTCAATTAATTTATTAAATCAAATAAAAATTAGGGTTTCCTCTCCTGTCAACAACAACATGCTAATTAACACTACAATTAGCCCAAACCACAACTAATGATAATTAACCCAAATTCAACAACCAACCCAAAGTTCAACCTTATGATTTTCAACAAATCCAACATGATAAACCTATATGCAAGATTGGCATAGAAAGTGAGATAGATGATGGATTATGGATGAAAATGGAACCTTAGGGTTGTTTTGTTGATTGTGGGAAATTGCCCTAATTGGTTTAATAAATTAATTCGGATAATTAATTTGAGGAATGAGGAATTGAATTGAAATGTTGATTTTATATCCATTGATGCATTTATTTTTTGTTTAGAAATAACTGCTTTGGGTTATCGGTGGAGGATAGTCTTGATTGTTGTAGATAATCCATGATGATTAGGCAAACGGAAACTAATTACCAAAATGTGTCATTAAGTATGACAGTTGAAAGGGGTACATTGACTTTATGTATTGATTGGTAATATGTGTAATAATTGTTTATATGCATTGTGTTGTGTTGGAGGAGATAGGGGATGTACTTCATGGTTTAGGGGAAGATAGAGGATGGATCTCTAAATCGGATGTTGTTTGGGAGGAGATAGGAGATGGACTCCATAGATACAGCTCATATGCTTATCTATTATTATGATGATACAGCTCTTATGCTTATCCCTGGAAGTGTGATATAGCTCTTATGCTTATCTGTTGACGTGTTGGTATATCTAATATGCTTATCTATTGTGAAATGGGAAATGTCTAATATGAGTTACTGCCTTATATGTGTTGATTGGTCAGGTTCTGAGTCATGGTTAAGAATTGGGAAATGAATGAGAAATGGAAAGTGAAAAGTAACATGGACTTGTATGTCATAAAAAAACTTTAACGTGGTATAAGTGGATGTATAAGTGTTGGCCATCTATCAACTGCTAATCTTTTAGTCATTGTTCATAGTTGGTTTAGTATATTGCTACTGGGCTGTGGCTCACCCTATATGGGAACATCATTTTCAAGTACAGGTAGCATGCTACCTCTAAGGACATAGCTTGGGAGGCTAGCGGCTGTCAGACTTTTTGGATGTCTTTTTTCCTTTTGATGTATTACATGTAAATTCAAGCCTAGGGCTTAATATGTTTAGTACTCATTTCTTGTAACCAAGTGTTGGCTTGGAAAGTTGTAAGCCCATGGGGCGTTTACTTTTGTTGTCAACATGTAATACTTTTTGTAAGGAAACACTCTGATGAATAGAAGGATGTTGATCTTTTATATATCTATGCATGACAATATTGTTGAGTTTAAATGTCATTATTTTGAGGGCGTGACAAATGTCAACCCAAAACCCGATACCAATGAGCTGACTAATCAACTCAATAGACTCCACACTCAGTAATCCACACACTGATGTGCCACTTAAACCACCAACCCCAAACACGGAGTTCCCTACACAAAACCCCAAATTTTGGAATCTCACCGGATCTCCTAAAATTAAACTGCATCAACACTGCGTCTAAGGGAATCACCATTTCCCTCCCCATGGCAACATAGCAAGCCTGCTCATCTCCTCGACCGAAGACCGACAAGGTCAACCTTAATTACAACTACCCAATCACGAAGGATAATTTGACCAACGCTAATCTCGTTACTCTAGAACACAAACTGTTCTTCCTCCAAAGAATGCTACTAGCATCCACTCACAAACCATACCCCACAATTGATAACCAATCACAATACAAACACTACCCCTATACAACCGATGGGGTCACCACGGACTCACTAACTAGCAAAGCCCAAAACACGAACCAACATACAGGTACCATTCCCGCTTGGTTCTTACCCGTTGCATCTTCGCTTGGTTCCTACAAGTTTTAATTGAATTTTTAATTTTTTTTTAATTTTATGAAACATCAATATATATATAACATATATTGTCACATTCTTAATTTTTTTTTTACCTCATTTTTCCTTTTTCCTTTTAACATTTCAGCTCTCATCTTTCGGAGTTCTTGTTCTAAAAGTAGAAAATTTTGATTTAGTTTTCTCATATTTTGATTTTGTTATGATTGTGCATTAACTTTCGATAGCAATGTTCCAAATCCAAGCCCTCTTACACTACCATGCCGTTCTAGACCAAACGTATGAATAATTGCAGCATCTTTGATAGACGTTGGCCCTTCTTCTGTAGAAGGCTTGTGAAACACTAGAACCTTATTCTGCAATATATAATATTTATGATAAGAAACTCAAGTCAGATAATGTAATATGTATAAAATTTGTGAAAAAGGAATAAATTCTGCACTGTGTACCATATTTGGATTGAGAGAAATATTAAAATCTTTAGTAAAGAGAATAGACCTGAAGAGATTGTTATTAAATCCATCATCCTTATGGTTTGAGGTAGGAAATTCCATCTCTAAATTGTGGGTTAAGGGGTGTGAGATTGCACATACTTGTTTTTATTTATTTTTGATAAATATACTTATTTTTTCTAACCTTCACTGTATATCATATATTTTATATGCAGGTCCAGGAAGCTTACATTGATAACAGAGAGCTTATGAGATGTGGGTTGAGTGAAGTGACTTTATATATGGAGTGGTTTGAGATCATTATACGTGGGTTGAGTGATGGAAGTTTCTATACATTAAGCATGCACTCTTTGTTGCTTAAGAGAGTTTGAAAGCTATGGGTTTAGTGATGTGAGACACTATATGAAGTGGAGTGAGTTCATGACATGTGGGCTGAGTGATGGGAGTTTCCAGATAGTGTGTATGTTTTTTTTGCTACTTGAAGATTATAATAATAACACAGCGGCACAACTAGGGATCCATTAATAAAATAACGAACATAATGCTAGTAAAGTCCACACAATCAAAGTAAAGAAAACAAAATTATTCACAAACACTCATCACCAAGAACAATTCTCATTACAAATGTAATAAGTAATGTTTCTCAACAACCAGGACTTGTTACCACATTTGTAGTGCATCGTTATTGCTGACAAAGACAAGCAGCAAATAGACAAAAGGACAAATACAAGGTTCCTGCAACTCTTCAAACAGAAAAATTCAGACATCATGTTGTATAAACAATGTGCAGCTGCATTTTGCCTCTTTTTTTTTATTTTATTTATTTCTTCCTTTCTCTGGTTAGGGTTCAGGGTTTAGGGTTTACCACCAAGAGTTAGCAAATTGTTCAGTTGCCTTTAGTCAATTCACTAGGAAAGTAGAGCAAGATTCTCCATGGAATGGTATATTTTGTTCAAACAAAAGTTACTTGTTTTCTATTTTTGTTGTACATGAAATTTGTAGAGCATGTGGTTTTTTAAAATAAATATAGCCTTCTACACTTTTCACCCCATATTTTGACTGATCCCATTTTAATTAAGATTTGAGTGTAGGATGTAGAAAAACATAGTTGGTGTTTCACATTGCAAGGAAAAGTAAACCTCTTCTGAAGAGGACTCCAAATTTGCTTCCCTACTCATAACCTCACTTTAGCAGTAAGTCAAATTCTGCAATGCATTGTTACTACACAACTTCTATTACAACAACAAAAACAAAAGAAAACCACATAAAACCTACAATTTCATACTAGTACAGAACAACCTTATTTCTTGTATGACATAAAAAGGCTATGCTCAGAGCACAAGGCTCCAACTTGGGAGAGGTAGCATTTAGGCAGCCTTCCCCCACTTCACTCTAATATACCACAAGTCACTTAAATATGTAATATGTAAAAGACAAGTAGAGCTGTTGACTACTTTGGTTGACTTTCATTATTCTTTTCCTTGACAAGTTTGGTTAACTTTCACAATAAATGTGTATATTTTAAAATTTCATAAATCCAATGGCATATCAGGAAAAATGTTGTTTTTCTAGAACATAATTTTTTGTCCTGCCCTTTTTGTGCCATGAGTATTTATTGTTTGTTTTCTCCTCTCTCGGTAAGTATTGTAAGCATTGCATTTTGACTTGGCTGTTATTATGGTTGTTGGCAGTGATTTTTGTTCAGGATCCCTATCTATGTTGGACATGGTTTTTGAACAATCTTTTGCTCGGGTGATATGGTATTTGTGCTCCTATTTTGTGAAGTTGGCAAGAGGCTATGTTATGATGGAAGTCATTGTTCAAGCCTCATCTATGGTGGAACCTATGTATGCTGGTTATGTAGGCTATATTGTAACGCCCCAATTTTCATACCCGAATGACAATACAATAATCATGGCCCTTTTTAAGGAAAACCAATCATACAATCCCACACTTGCATTTCATAATGTAAATCGTCCCTTATGCGATAATACAGTTAATCCAACAACAAGTAAATAAACAAATAAATACCCCAAATGGTTTACAAGTTTCCAAGGCTTAAGTCCGGTTACACATAACGGTTATTCAAACCCACACAAATATAGCCCTTGGCTTACAAAACAGAGTCACGCGAAATGAGAGCATTGTACTCCCAACACACACACTTCCACACCTTCAGTTAGGCGGAATTACCGCATCTTTTCCTGCACAAAAATCCCATAGGGTGACCATAAAGCCTAGTAGGAAAATCCTTCACAAAGTATATACATTTTGTACATATCTCAAGAGATGAATGTATATGCCATGCTAAGCCTTTTTGTAAATAATTCACATCTTCATCTTTTGAAAACTATCATGTTCAATGATGCTATGCAATTTCCATTATTCAAAGCTTAACAATTTAACTCAAGGGGTGGTAAATACAACTCTGGTAGTCCCTAGGTTTGTGTCTGCAAGTAGACTATATAAGTACTACAAATTTGTCAATTTTACCAGTATCAACTGGAGGGCTCGACACCCATAATCTGTCATTTTTACCAGTATTAACTGGAAGGCTCGACATCTATCCTCTACACTACCTTTCAAGACTAACCACTGTATTCACCCAAAAACCAATTCATGAAAACTTTTTTCTCAACATTCTTTACTCAATGCAAAGTTTTCAAATCAAATTTCAAAGCTCTTCATTATCAATGAATTGATATGCCAATGTATCAATTAATGCGATGCAACATTTTATCCAGTTTCAATTCTTCCACACAATATTTCCATTGTGATCAAAATTTCCATTTCTCCTTTCAATACAATTTCACAAGATGAAATAAATACATTTATTTCAATTCATCCAAGGGATAACATAATTCCCACATTTCAAGCAATCTCAACAATTCCCATATTCCATGAAAACATCATTTATATGTAAATAAATAAACAATTTTTTCTAACATCATTTATTTTGGCACACAAAATAAATATAACAACATCTTCCAAAGATTTTCAACATCTTTCTAAAAATTCCCAATTTCTAGGTTTTCTCACCAAAATTACTCATCTCCAAAATATTTGAAGGAATCTTAACAAGATCATCTTTCTTCAATCAATATAGTCAAAACTCTAAATTTCTATTTTTAAAAGGAACTAGAAGATAAACCCACTTTCAAAAATTACTCATCTTCTTGAATTAACAAAATTTTTTCAAAACTTAACAAAGGATGATTTCGAAAATCATCTAGATATTGCAAAAATATATACATAACTCAAAGAAAATCCCTACCTTAAGTGTAGAAGATGGGCAAGCAAGATCGAAACTCCAAAGATGACGAAACCAACTCTTACTTGGATCAACATGAAGCTCTTGAAGCCCTCTACCGTCATGCCCCACTTTTTATTACTCGAAATCCATTACTAGAATCATTTAGTTAATTCAATTTCAAAGATAACATGCGGAAACTCTTTCCATCAACGAGTAAGAACAAATAAAGATTCTTTCATCCGAATGGAAATTAAATACAACATGAGCATAACTAAATAAATTGCCCCCAGGCTTACATCTTTAAAGTAAAAGGAAGGATTTAACCCTTCTAACATCAATGGCATTCTGCCCACAAATAAAAGGTCCCGTGGCCAACACATAAAGAAGATCCTCGATCTTGAAATCCATCTCGACGTTCACCTGAAAAAGGATTAGCAAAGTGAGATGAACATAAAGTCCAGTAGGGATCTCAACATGATCCTAAACAATAGCAACTTACAGATAGCTATGATCATGAATGCTTCAAATCATATTATATACATAATGTGACGGTTTATACAGAAATATACTTATATAGGAACTTTTCTCAAAATCATTCATTTCATTCAACAACATTAGCAATTTACTTTTCTTTCTTCATGTTATTTTTTTCCCCCAAAATTCATATGACAATAACAAGTTCTTGAAAACAATTATGCAAAGCCCATTATGTTTGCTCCCACTTTCCATACTTACACCTGATTTGCCTTTTCAAAACATGTTCACAAGTATTCAAAGTCTTTCACATTTTTCACAATCTCAACACAATACTTACGTTCGTTTCTAACACATTCATAACTATACAAATATGCCTTTAATACAAAAGGAAAACAACAAGCAATCAATAACTATCTGCTTCAACAATTGAGGCAATACGGCCTTCCAAAACAATAACCATCATGCCCCATGATATACCTAGATACACCGAGACAATAATGATAAATGAATTCTGCTCTACTTGTCTTAAGCACGGTAAGCCAAGGATACACCTTTTCATAACAAAATGCCAAGCCAAGGATACACCTTTCTATAACAAAATACCAATTTACCAGACACCGACTGGAAGGTAATGGTACCTCTGCCGAGTTCTCCAGGCGCTAGTTGGAAGGTACTGGTACCTCTCATTCGAAGCGCGGCCAATTCTCCAGGCACTAGCTGGAAGGTAATGGTACCTCTCATTCGAAGCGCAAGCACATTCCCAACCATCTCAACATACTATAATGCATAATAATATAAGTGTAATACATACACAATATTATTCAACACAACAATGCTATCCTTCACCGATGACCAAGGACAAAACCTCTAAGTAAATGTATTACATACTCGTAAAGCAACAATCCAATTCTCGCAAGACTTTCAGTCCCATAACAATGATATTATGTAAAGGTTCCAAAATCTGACCTCAAGTTCATTATCAATAAAAAAAAAAAAGTGATGATTTCATTTTCTTTCAAAAAGACCACTTTACTTTATTTTCCAATTCACACAACTCCAACCATTTCTAAGAATTCATTCTCGTCATTTTACAAAACCAATTCCAAATCTATTCTCTTTATTTTACAAAACTAATTCCATTGGTATCAAATCCATAACTCAACTCAACTTCCCACGATTAGTCTAAAACAATACCAACACCGTTGTTACTTCTCTTTTTATATAAACACAATTATACAACCCGCATTAGCAAAATATAAAGATTATTCAACTTCTTCCCTTTTAGATCCATTATAACAATGATATTAAATTAGGGCTTTCCTCCCTTTCTTCACAAACATAACAAATCATTTCCCAAATAACCCAACAACTAACAACTTAACAACTCCAATCACAATTACCAAATCATAGATCCCCTTTTTAACAATTAACAAATTATCAATTCATTATATTTAAATATAATCAACCCAACACAATTTAATGCTCAAATCAATTACCAAATCATTAATCAAATTTCTTAACTCATAACATGATTATTTCACAATTTCAACCCTCTTTATCCATTAAGCATTATATAAAAAGGAAATTTAGGACTTCACCTCTTTCTCAACATAAATATGTTAGCCACTTCCCAATTTGACCCAAATAACAACCAAGTTCACAAAACTTCAATCTCAACTACCAAATCTTAGATCCTCTATCATGATTTTTGAAAAATCCATAACAACATGGTTTTTATGCAGTAAAAACTTACCACATGTCTATCTATAAAAGAGGCATTGAAAAACCTCAAAGAAATCCCTACCTCTTGAAGCAAAGGGAAAATAACCCAAAAACCACTGGCGACAAAACCACGAACTACTTGGATCAATACGAAACTCTTGGCAAGCTCTACACTTAATCTCAAAGGAGCAAGGCAAGGAGATGTTTCTAAGTGAGTAGATCTAAAGATCTTTGAGCAAAAAGTAATTTTGGAGAAGGAGAGAGTGATCATGGCTTGGAGAGGGAAAAATAGAAGAAAAAGTAAAGAAAATGTTAAGTGAAGGACCTATTTATAGTGCTAGGTCAAAGTAAAATGAAGTCCCAAAGTCAACCCAAAAGATCAAGTCAAAATCCCCAAAAAATAGGGCCCAAATCGGATTGAAAAATTTGAGAAAAAGTCGCAGGTGTCGACCCTTACAGTAGAGGTGTCGACCCTTACAACAGAGAAACAAAGAGTACAATAGGCAAGGTGTTGACCATTCCCAGACTAGTGTTAACACCAAAAAACAGTAAGCAAATTCTGGACAAGGGTCGATCCTTCCTAGACTGGTGTCGACCCTTGTGGCCAACAACAAAAGGAAGGTGTCGACACCTCCAAGACCGGTGTCGACCCCTGAACAAGATTTTCAAGTTCCCAAACAACTTTTCAATGCAAACAAGTGTGAACGAGCAATCCCAACAAGTTTAAATTAATTTGTATTCCTCCAAAACCAAGATACAACAACACCAAAGATTTCCAAAACAAAATAAAGGATTCAAATACACTTCCCAGAAGTTTTAAAAGGGTACAAGTGCTACATCTACCTTATTCTCAAAGACACTAGGGTCAAGAACACAACGGATCTAGATGAAATCTTAGAGAGAAGGTGTTTTCTAGAGAGAGAGTATGAAAACCTGTGTTTTTGGAGAGTTTTTGAGAGAGAGTGAGCTGCAAAAGTGTTCTGAAACATCTCATTCACGATCTGATATAAACAGGCTCGCTCGAGTGAAGGAGTTGTTACTCAACCGACCAGACACAACAAGTTGCCTCGCTCGAGCGCAGAATGCAAAGCTTCAGTCTATCACCAACGCAGATGCATGCTCGAGTGCAAGAAGTCTCGCTCGAGCGAAGAAACAATTTCATAAGTCACGCTCGAGCGCAAGAATCCTCGCTTGAGCGACGAAGCAGATTACACAAGGCTCGCTCGAGCGCAAGAAGCCTCGCTCAAGTGAAGAAGCCAAAATCTAGGCAACAACATTCTAGACCAACTAACAACCAACCTGTTCCAAACATGTCCAACATAATCCAAAACTCAAATACAAAGAGTTAAAGGAAGGAAACAAGATATAGACAACAGTATACAATCACGGAATCCGAGTCTGGAACACAACAAAAGTCGGGGTAAAAATCTGGGTCGCTATATATATGAAGGAATCTGTGTATTAGTTTATGTAGTGGTTAGATTGGTTTTTGTGCCAATGGTATTTGTTGTTTGCCTTTTGTTAGTACCTCTGTTTAGTCTTGGTAGGGCCTGAGGCATGCCTCTTGTAAATTTGAAATTTTTTTTTGTTATGTTTATGTCTTATTCACCAACTTATGTGCAGCCCACTCAAGGGCTACAGGGCAAGACCGAATTGTAATAAGAGCCGCAGCCTGGGCTGCAGCCATATCTACAACGTGGACAGTGGCCAAAGCATTACAAGTCAAGGCAGAGCTGCAGCCAAGGCCACAGCCATAACCGCAACTCAGAACAACAAAACAGCTGCATCAGTTGCAGCCACAACTCAGTCCAACAGAGCAATTGCATCAAATGCAAATACATTCAAGTTCTTCTATGATTTTCTTTAATTCTAACATGAGGAACAAGTATAAAGCAACAACCAACAATCTTTCAATTGAATTGAATGAAATCACAAGCTCTAACAACATATTAAGCTTCAGCAGGTTCAGTATAATTTAATACATAGTTATAATGTAATATATGCATTAAGCTAATTCATACCACTACTTCCTAAGTCACTTTGTTGACAAGTTTCCCCTTTTGTCTTGTATGTCCTTTGATCCAAACATCTACTCTAGATATGGAATCTGGGTCTTGGCTTTGATTTTTTCTAAAATAAATAAATAAATAAAATCTAGTACAAAATTAGAAGCAACAAAATCAAAATGCTTTTGTCTATATTGCCAAACTTACCATGTCTCCCTCTAGTCGTGCATAGCCTTTTCTACTCATCGTGTGTAACACCTTCTGCTTTGCTCTCTTCTTTTTGAAATTTTCACTCTTTTCCTCAGTGTAAACATTTGAAATGTCCACATTTTTTAAGGATTTCTAATCTTTATCTTAATTGTTAAATGAGCTTCTAAATAAAATTATTTTGAAAAAAAACTTACAGCGAAGCTTTTTGAAAGTCGATTTTTTACAAATGCCTTCCATTCGGCCATTCTAATCTTATCAGGTTTGGTGAGGGAAATATTACATGCTAAATGACGTTTACTTGCTGCAATGAGAGTTCTTATTTTTCTTGATAGTTTGGACTTGTAATTGCGCCACAATTTTGCTAACGTTTGCGTCACACGTGTCTTGTGGATATCATGCATTTTGTATCTAAGCTGCATTTTCATATAAGCAAACATGTAGTTTTAGAAGAGGGGGAAAAATAATGAATTTGTATAAAAATTAACTAGATAAACATACTACTTTCATACAAGCCCATAACTTATCCTTAATCTCATCTGGAACTTTAGACCAATAATCTATATTAATTGGCACCATCTCCCGAGCTAAGATCCCTTCTAAGGTTGATAAGTGCACTGATTCTTGTCCTATCGGTTGGCTCCTTTCATTGAAGTCGATCTCATCACACTTTTGTTTGCCTTTGTCATGCATCTTTAACTTTGATGGCCCCCTAGTTTTCTTCTTTGGTTCTTGACCAAAGTCAGCTACTCCATCTGCATTTGGTGATTCAACTTGTCGAGTATTAGAACCTTCATCTGAAATTCTAATGGGTCCATTACTTCTATTAGCCATTGTGGTAGCAACTATAGCTTTTTGCTCTTTCATATGTCTTTCTGCTGCCTTTTTAGAACTCTTTATGACACATGAAAAAATAAAGACAAGGCAGCCAATAATTGGTTAAAAATGTGTACCCAAAATAAATAAATTAGAAAAAAACACTTGTTTGAAAGTTACCTTTTCACACATTGTTGGTTGGCAACTTCAATTACTAAATCCTTAGAAAAGAATTCCACCTGTAAAAATGACTTTTACAAAACCAAATCAAGTAATATTTTTTATATGAGATACAAGTATGTGAAAGTGTTTTGTAAAAGGGGGAAAAAAACTACTAATTAATTTCATACATACCACAAATATCACATAGTGAAAAAGTGATTTTTAAACATCAATCACAATAAAACACAAGTACTTATAATGTTATTTTACTTCATTACTAGGTCAACAAAAGATGAAGAGTAACTCACTCATCACGCAACACTTCCACACCCTTCATAATCAGTCCTTACATAACACCCATCTTCATCACTATTAGCCATTTCAAGCTTTGGTATATCGACATGTTCACACAGCATGTAAGCATCATCATCATATATTTCAAAATCATGAAAACCTCTTCGGGGTGCTTTAAGTACAACTTCCCAACTGGATGTATCATTATCTCTCAAATAAAACACTTGTTTTGCTTGTGAGGCTAGAATGAACGGATCTCTCTCAAAATGATGTCTACCATGTTGTAAGTTAACCAAAGTAAATCCATCTTCAACTTTGACACCATTTCTGGTAGCTGCCCAATCACATTTAAATAAAGGGACTTGGAATTTATAATAGTCCAACAAAATAATCTCTTTAATAACCTCATAAAAAGAGATTTTTCTCACAACTTGTGTGGTATCTCTCTTACTAGCTCGACAAAGAGTTTCTGCTTCGATGGAAACACCACTATTTTGTGTAGCCCTCTCAACATTGGTTGTATGAAAGCGATGCCATTAATGACATAACCCAAGTTTGACATTGCATCATTTCTTGGGCCAGCTGCAAGCCATTTCAATGTATTTGACACCTCACTACCACAAGAATTGATCTTCTCTTTCAACCATTGACAAAAGTATCCATTTGTCTAGGATGTAGTAATGCAGCATCCCTCAATAAATGCCTATTCGAACACTTAAGCTCCTCCGCATGTGTCCTAATATGAAAGCAAAATGGTAAGAACCCAACATTCTTTGAATAGTCAATTACAAAGGAATATTTAACTCATCATACTTACTCTAGATAAGGTTGGACTTCTGCACTGTTTATCATCACACATCGATGAGCAATTTGCCACACGTCATCTGGTATCACTATTGATTTTCCCAAAGTAATTGGGCGTCCTTCTAGTATTGTTTCACTTTCACACTCTATATTGCGATTATGTTAAGCACCTATTTCAGTTGCTTTCTTCATATACCCACTACAAAATTGCATACACTCTTTAGCTAGATAGCATTCTACTATGCATCCCTCAAGTCTTGCGTAATTTCTAACATAACCTTTGAGTATCTTCATGTATCTAAACAATAATAAAATTTAGCTTAACAAATTTTTTAGAAGTTTATTTATGTTAGAGAAAAGACAATACTTATATTTAAAATATGATATAGACTCATCTTTCAAATGGGTACATCCAACGAAATTGCACTGATCCACATAAGCGAGCTTCTCGCCCTATGTAAATTGTTAAGTGTACCATAATATCAAAAAATGATAGAGGGAAGAATCTTCTAACATACACAATGTCTCGGCAACATCATTTTCAAGTTGTTCTATCTTATTCCTATCAATCACCATTTGACATAACTGATTGAAAAAAGAGCACATTCAGATTATTGCATTCCTTGGTCCTTTTGGCAAAAGTCCTCTCAATGTGATTCACAATAATTGTTGAAACAGGATGTGATAATCATGTGACTTGAGTCCAACTAACTTGCATTCTTGTAATGAAACACAATTAGCAAACCATTAGGCAACTTCAAATCTTGTAGCCTAGAAAAAAAAGTCTTCTTCTCATCTTTTGAAGGTGTATGTGATGCTAGTGGCAAGTAAAAATGGGATCCTTTATCCTCTATATGCAATTCACTTCTAATTTTCATTTCTGCCAAATCTCTACAAGCCTTAAGACCATCCTTCGATTTCCTCTTAACATTTAAAAGTGTGCATAAAATGCTTTCACAAACATTTTTCTCAATGTGCATCACATCCAAGTTATGACGTAAAAACAATGCCTGTAACATCAATAAAAGATTTATTAGTTAAAAAATTAGAAGAAAAAGTTTAATTAAGACTAACGATAGACAAAAGAATATGAAATCCTACTTTCCAAGGACTTATATCCCAATACGGTAGATTGAAAAATATGGACTTCTTCTTCCATTGTTGGACACAATCTGACTCTTTTTGGTCTAGGCCCTTTTTCTGTTCCTTTCCTTGGTAGTTTTTCCCTAATTAGTTTCAATGTCCCTTACTGCATGTAACATATCAGATCCACTCAAAATGGTTTAGGCTTCCCCCTAAGTTCTTGTTTTCCATCAAACAAACTTCTTTTCATTCAAAATGGATGATCTGGAGATAGAAATCGCCTGTGGCCCATGTACACTATCTTCTTATTGTGATTCAAACATTGCGAGCATGTGTTAATGCTACATACAGGACATGCAACTTTCCCTTTTGTGGGATATCCAGCTAAGTTCCCATAAGTTGGAAAATCATTTATTGTCCACATCAACATAACCTTCAAATTAAACATAGACTTGCTGGCTGCACCATAGGCCTCCACACCATTATTCAATAATTCTTGTAGGTCTTCTATAAGTGGTTACAGATACACATCTATGTCATTCCCTAGTTGCTTTGGTCCCGGTATAAGTAATGTCAACATTATATTTTTCTTTGTCATGCATAACCATGGAGGAAGATTATAAGTCACTAACATCACTGGCTAACAACTGTACGTTGAGCTAAGATTTGCAAAGGAATTGAATCCAGTCGAAGGTTTCATGGATCTGATGCAAAAGAGGGCTAGTTGTGATCAATTGAAGCCCATGCCGACGAATCAACTGGATGTCGCATCTTTCCATCTTGACTTTTGTGAGTGGAATGCCAAGTTAATTGTTCTACTTTTTCTTGTGACCTGAACATTCTTCTAAATCTTGGAATTATGGGAAAATAAACGCAATACCTTCGCTAGATTTTTTTTTTTAATCTTCTAAGTTTGCTTATCTACTTTTCAACATGAGCAATTGCATTTCGGGCATGCCTCCATATGCTGTAAATCTTTTCTAGATAAACAACAATCATTGACACAAGCATGTATTTTGTCATACCCAAGATCATATGATTTAAGCAACTTCTTTGCTAAATATATAGATTGCACAAGTGTGTTACCTTCTAGTAGCATGTCAGACACTAATCTCAAATTTTCATCAAAACTCTTATTAGATGCCCCATGCACAACTTTTTGCTTGTATAAAGTGACAATTGTTGAGAACTTAGTGTACTTTGTACAACCTGGATGTAAAGGAGCTTCAACATCTTCTAATGCATGTGTGAACTCCCTCTCTTTACTTTCATTTGTAGGTTGTGAAAAATGAGCGTGTGCATAAACATCTCTTAACAGCCTATATGTCTCTGGAATTTCAACATTGTCTTGAACTTCTATATATTCACTTAGTCGTTCCCTATGAAGAACCCATGATGTATATTTAGGATCCATCCCTTCCATGACCACATGCTCAAAACAGTATCACAATGTCGTTGTGATAGGTTTCGACAACTTCCATGAGGGCATATGATCATATCGGGATTCCCTGAATTTGCCTTAGCCTTGTTGAAAAATTTTCTCGCTTCGTCCACATACTCATCCAATACTCTAAAAACTTTAAATTATTATTAATTCCATCCAAACAAACTGAGTAACTTGAAAGCATATTTATGGTTGGGGTAAGAAGTACACCTTGGAAAATGTACCCATGTTTTGTCCATCTTGAACTTTCCACTTGCTAACAAATTGCATCCACAAAAACTACTCGAATTAGTTACGTGCATCAATGCTCAAAATGATTAGCAAATACACTAAGATGGTATTTTAGAGTTTCAAATAATCTAGAGTCTAGAATTGTAATCAAACACCATTAATTGACCTTTTTTTTAATCAAATAATCAAACTAACCCAAAGATTTATTTTAAAAAAAAATTTAAAACCCATTAAGAAATGAATTGAACAAATACAAATTTCATATAAAGACACACATGCATTAAAATATTTGTGTATTGTCACGACCCAAACCTGCCCCTAAGGGTTTAGCATCGTAACCGACCAATAATCCGTGATTATTAAAGGCCTACTTAACAGTAATAACAATTATACAATAGGAGAGGCCGGTGAAGCCTGTAAATATTAAAACATAATGTCCAAAGAGTTGTGAGGACTTAAATGCACAAACAACTTATATATATATATACATACCAATATAGACATAAGTCCAAGTCCATATTCAACATATATGTAAAAACTGAAGTCCAAAACACGTCTATGTACAAAATAAAGGACATGTTGGGGAATTAAATCCCAAAGCCAAAAAAAATTACGAAACATTCACTTGACTCCATATGGTATTCATTCAAAAGATGTGGATTTAGACCACCCAAAACAAAGCCTTGACAATAACGGTTTGGAACCTCGTGGTGAGGCACAGTAGGTTGGCTTGACAAAACAAAATTAAGCTGATGCCGCTAACTTTGCTTCGGTGCCTAACCACCTACATATATATAATAAACTGTGAGTTAAAGCCTAGTAAATAATGAATGTGTAAAGGGGTTAAGAATGAATGTCCTTTCAGTAATTAAAACAGTCAATTGCATCTGTAGATTAGTTATTCAATCAATGTCTCATATTTCCTGTCATATCAGTCATTTAGAAATCATAGCAGTCATACGTGGTACATCCAATAGCTGAATAGTCAGTTGATGGCCATCAATACAAGAATAAGATTTCCAAGGATAGGAACGCAGAGATCTCGTAATGATGCGATAACAATAACGGTAGCGAGTAGTAGCGATATGATAAAGAATACGATCCGCTATGGATGCCACGAGTATAGTTCATAAAATAGGACAAACATTCATTCGGTAAACAATGTTATTTCAGAAAACAGCACAATCAATCGTTCAGAAAATTGTTATAATTGAACATAACTTTATAACATTGTTACTCATAGATGGCTCCATTAACAGATCAGATAATTCAGACAATTCAGATAGATCAGCCAAACAATAACGCATGACCTGCACAAACCCATAACATATACACATTGAAACACAATATCAATTCTTTGATCAAACTTGACTTTTCTTGCCATTTTTTGTCTTAGTCCGAAGTTCTACTATGCTTATTCTTTCTTATTCAAATGAATCGGGTTCTCATTTCGCATATTCTTTCATTACTAAATCATTCTTTTTTGAATAAATCAATTCCTTACTTGGCTTCTTAATCAAGTACTACTAAGTTAATGACTTATTCTTTAATCAACTAATTAATGTTGATTGTTAGCTTATTAATCTTTATTGAGCCATAAATCATGTCTAGAATGCTATGGAAAGGGATGAGAATAAAAATGTGAACTAAATGAAAATTTTCAAAATATGTTGAAAATAGGGTCTTCGCTCGAGTGGTCTGCAAAGCCCTGTAAAAAAAATACTGATTGGCCTTAATGTTTGCTCGAGCGGTGACTTTATTGCTCGAGAGGCTAGCAAATTTTCTGTGCTTTCAAGATCAACAAAATAATTTCCAAACACATTTTCAAAACTTAAACTCTTGCATGAATCAATTTAAACATGTAATTTTATTAATAAAGATGAACCCATGACTAATTTTCCAATTTCTAATACAAAAATCTCTTCGATCATTAAACCAATAATTTCATGAATATAATAATTTTAACATTCTTCTTCCTTTGTTTAATAAAACATAAATTAAAGCTATAAGGCCTTTTCAACAATATGTACATGTAAGAAATTTAAATCAAAATCAAACTAATTTTGATTCGCAAATATAAATTATAATTTATTTCCATATTGTCCAAATTTAGATTTAATTTATTTTCTCCATATCAAACCCAATTTCAAACCCACAAATTTTAGAACATGAAATAAACTCTCAAAACTCTTGCAAATTTCATGATGTATGTAAAAATGAAATTCAATTTCATTATTAATAACAAAAATCAAACTTAAATAATGAATCACAAAATCTATTTCTTATAATTTCAACTTAACTCAATTTTTAATCAAAAACTTAATTTATGATCATAGATGTTCCAAAATGTGTTTAGTTTGAATAAAACTTTTAAATTCAATTACGTGCACGGATCAAGCAAATTCATAATTTTCATAATAAAATCAAAACTTTGTCTTACTTTAGGATTAATTCCAAATTTCCATAAGTTTAATCTTTTTAAAGCTTTTTCCTTTTTCTCTTCAAAATATGAGGTTGAATTAGTTCAAATTCTTCAAAATCCGTGATGCATGTATAATTAGAGTATTAAACTTGTAGAATTTACTCATGCATGTAACAATGAGGCTTAATGTCATGCAAAATCACAACATCAAACCCAAAATAATTAATTTCCATAACCATGAACCTAACTTAATCGCTTCATCTTTATTTTCTAATTTCTTCCAAATTATAAGAAATTGAACCCAAACTCATCTTTAATTCAAGTGTAACACAAGGATTCTACAAAATTCAAACTTGAAATCCTTACCTTTAATCTTCAATTTGATAGTTTCTTGATGATCATGCATTTTCCTTTCTTGAATTTCCTTTCCCTTGACTTGAACTCTCTCTCTCTCTCTCTCTCTCGGTTCTCCTTTCTCTCCCTCTCGGCTCTATTTTCTCCCAGCACATTCCGGACTTGATGATGTATATAAATGTATATGGCACTTGTTGCCTTGGACTTTCCAAAACACACCAAATTGTATTATAATTTTATTAAAAATAAATTAATATATCAATTACATTTTAATCTAATTGGACATCATTTAATCTTAATTAGTCTTAATTAGCCCAATCACAAATCCCACATAAATTAATTAGTCTAATTGACTTCAATTAAGGCCGAATTAATTATATTTAATTTTGTCATTCAGAATCAGATTTTTAATCAAACTCCTAAATGCTCCAAATATCAAATTAAACTTATTTCCATCATCAATTTTGGCTTCTTACATTATTATCGCCTTCAATTTCTGATTAACTCAAGATTTCTGTCAATAAATTACATATTCAATTGAACACTTCATAAATAAATTTAATTCATAATAATCTTAATTCCCAATCCTCTTAACTTAATTAACTCCAATTCGGACCCAATTAATCAAATCTCAAATTTATAAATTTGAATCGAATATTTAATTAAACTCTCATATGGTCCAATACTTGAAATTAAAATAATTCAATTCACCATTTGTACTTTCTTGAGCCTTTCAATTTGTGATTCCAAAATAAATCCTCAATAGAGTCATATACAAATCAATCTTCATAATTTTTATAAATCCAGATTAAATTAGAATAATTGACAACTAAAATTCAAATCTCCTTAATTAAGTAAGTGCTAATCATTATACGTGATGGGGTCGTCATATATATGCATAGAGTTTTCATATGAAAGGATTACATTAAGAATCATCTTATAGTACAAAAGTAGCAATTTCACATAACAAAAAACAAGGCAACACAATTAAGTTAAGTAGGTTAAGACACTATAGCACTTGTATTTATGTCCAATTTTATTTACTTTGAAAAACACTAAACAATGGTTAAAGAGATCATTTTTTAAAGTTTATGATTAAAGTCTTTTCACTTGTGGCAATTAAAGACAACTCTTGCTACTTCTGCAGTGTACAAGCATGTGTGTTGTGGGAAGAACAAAACAAACAGAAGATACGTAACAACTCCAAGTTTTCTCAATTGAAGAAATGTTACTTCGATCTCCTACAAAAGTCATTAAAATCTGAAGTAAAGTACCAAACAACCAAAAATAATATTGCAAATAAACCATGTTTGACATTTTTGTGAGAATGAGAGTCATTCCCATCTTTTCTTTGATTGTATATTCTCTAATAGGATTTGGAATGCTCTTAAAAGTAAATGTAATGTACAATGGTATTATAGCGATCCTGATCTAGACCTGAATCATTTATTACTTTTGAATCCGGGGATGGTCATTCCTTTCTCTTCATGTTTGGTTTTGGATTCGGGGGTCGACACCTTCCTTGTTGGTGTCGACACTGCCTTCTATTCCTTGCCTTCATTTGCTTCAAGGGTCGACACCATCTTGTTGCTGTGTTCCTAGATCGCTATTGAAATTTAGTGTTGACACCAGTCCTTGGTGGTGTCGACACTTGCCTTTTCTTGTTGGCCTTTGGGGTCGACACCAGTTTGGGAGGTGTCGATCATTGTCTATTGCAGAATTTGGGATTGCCTACTAAAATTTAATGCCGACACCTTGGGTATAAGGGTTGACACCTTGCCTGCTGCTAAACTCAAGTGTCTTAGTTTTTCTTCTTGAGGGTCGACACCACTGTTGCAGGGGTCAACCCCTGTGACTCATTTTCTAACTCTCTCTCTCTCTCTCTCTCTCTCTCTCTCAACATTCACTTTTTCTTACTTAAATCCTTAGATCTACTCACCTAGAGGTGTCTTTTCACCTTGTTCCTTTAAGATAAAGTGTAGATTGCGTCAAGAGCTTCCCTTTGATCTGAGTGGTTCCTGATTTCGTTGATGTTGAGTTTTTCCAAGTTCTTTTATTTCACCCTTCTAAGCTTGAGGTAAGGATTCTTCGCACCTCTTTATGAGTTTGAACTTAGTTATTTATTTTTACGAAATCACCTTGCGAAAGAAATGGAATTTTGAACAAATCTTGGATTTTGGGTTCAAAACTAAAAAGAGGGGTTTTCAAATGGTTTCATGGAAATGATTGTTGGGTTAGGAATGAGGTGTAGAGGTGACAACATGGTTGGTTTTGAAATTTGGAAGTGATTTTGGAAGAGGGGTTTTGACCTAAATGTTGATTTTGTATAAATAATGATATAGATGTTGGAAATATGGAATTTAATTATTATTGATTAAGATAGTGGAGTTGGGTATGTATTACCACTCGCATCTCGAAATTTGGAAAGTTTATCTTTATAGAATTTATTTTATCTGTTTAGAGATATCGATTTTGGGCTATCGGTGGAGGATAGCTATGATTGTTGTAGAAATTTGCATGAGGACTAGGAGAATGAAAACCATTTCTCATCCATTGCATCGAGCATTGTCATACATTTACACATTTGTAATGATTACATTGTTTTGAGAAAATGATAAATACTTGGTGAATCTGGGTAGGGGGTGTGGTTACTATGATAAGTTAGCCTATGTGTCCTTGGTGAAAGACCAGAAATCCATGCGGATAAGTGTCCAGCCTTTCGGTTAATACCGGTAAAAATGATAAAAGAGTAGTGCTTGTATAGCTTGCTAGCAGACACATACTTAGAGATTCACAGAGTTGTATTCACAAACTGGTTTTCCATAAAAAGGAAAGTGTTTCATGAATAGTAATATAAACCTGGCATGGCATGATTTGAAAGAGATATAAAATGTTTTGTCATGAGCATTGCATTTGCATTTTACCTTTATAGCTTTGTTAAGATTCATACATTCTATTGGATTATTTTTATTGGGCTTTAGCTCACCCTATGTGGGAAAAACATTTTAGGTGCAGATGATATGCCTCCGCCAAGGCAATAGCTTGGGAGGACATGGAGCAAGAGCTTCATTTGGTTTAATTGAGTAATTGTTTTGTACAAGCCAAGGGCTTTTATATGTATTGGGATTTAAATCCATTTTTGTTGTAACTAAGTACTAACTTGGAAAGTTGTAAGCCTTTAGGACATTCTCTTATTTGTTTATCTTTCGTTTTGTTCTTTACCATGTAATATATGCTATAGATTCAGGGTTAGACTTATGAATGTATAGTTACACGTGTTGCTCTTTTGTAAAGGAAATTTAAATTAATGGATGTGCTTATCTCTTCATATGTCGTCTTTTAATTACTCTTATAGCGACCCCGGTCTTTTTTTCCATTTATTTTATTGTATCGACTTCGTTTAAAAGTGGATTATTTGTTGTTGTTGTTGTTGTCCTTCCTTTCTTTATTCCTTTATGGGTTGGTGGATGTGTTGGGTAGGTTGGTTGAGTTGGTTGAGCTTAGTTAACCAAAGTTGCAGCTTGCTGCTTCGCTTTCGGCCCGAGCGCGGGGATTTGTTGTTGTTCTTGTCGCTTGGGCGAGTTTAGCGGCTCGGCGGAAAACAAAAACAATTACCCGCGAAATTCTATTCGTTCGCCGGGTTGGAGCTGGCGCTTTCGGCGGGGTTTTCGGCGGAATTGTGTCTGGTTCCGAGAGCGGAGAGTGGGAGAAAGCGGCTTGAAATGAGTGAGAAATCTTTTGCATGCGCCCGCTTTCGCGGGGAGTTTTTTCGCGAAAGCGGGGCGTAGGTATGTCCGTTTTTTTTTTTTATTTTTAGTTTTTTTTTTTCTTTTTTTCCTTCTCTTTCCTAGGTTATCTCTCTCTCTCTCTCCTCTCTCTCTGATCTATCTAGGATCTAGATACTGAGTTAGTTCTTTCTAAATTCATAATAAATAAGATAAGATCATTGATGGAGATTTTGGTTTTGCTGTCATTTTGTTGATTTGTTGTTTTTTTGATTTCTTCTTGATTCTTAAGTTTTTTTCTTTTCTTTCTTTTTTAAGTTATATTGTCTTAATACTAAGTGTTGGTGTTAATGGTATGTGGTATTGTTTTTAGTTATTTTAAGTAGTTCGGTAATTTTTGTGTCATAATTTATAATGTAAATAATTTAATTAATGGAATTAATTTAAATTTAAAATTAATTTTAAATTGAGAATTGTTGGTTGGGTTGAATATTTTGAAACTGCAATGAATGTTTGATATATCATTGATATATTATATTATTATTTTATTATAATTCTTGTTGTGTTAGATTATCGAAATGAGTATGATTGGTGATTATTAGACCTTGATTGTGGCTTATGCTTGTAGAAGATATGTGTTGTATATGGATTTATTTATATAATATTTATGTTATTTTATATTTGTTATGTATTGTTGCTTGTATTAATTATGTGTTTATTTATGATGTTTATGTTTTTGATGAGATGGGGATGAGGATGAGGAGAAAGGTTTTGGGTTAGATAGGGATGGACATAGGATTTTTAGGATAGAGGAGGATTTGGGATGGAGGTAGCATCATCACTTATGGTGTGCATATTTTTTGTGTGTTGATATGATACATCACCATGTGATGTACATCGGGGAAGATATATGGTAGTGTTGATTGTGTGTGATGTAACATGTGTGATTGTGTTGTTGTATGTGTTTGTTGTTGTGTAATGTTTAGGTTTGTTATCTTTGTGTGTTGTTTTTACTTTTGTTGTTGGTATAAATGGAAGTGTCATTATGATAGTGTGTGTTGATGCTTGTCATAATTTATGTGTTTAATGTTGGGAATTTATTACCTTGTTGTAATATGCATGTATATCATTGTTGATTTTTTTTTTAATTAATTCTTATGCTAGTTTTTTATTCTTGGTTTAGCTCACCCTATATGAACTTTTTTTTTTTTTTTGGGGTTCTTTCGTTCTACCTCAGCCTTTGCTACTTTTGTTTTGATTTAGATTTGATTTTTTTAGTTTTATTTATTTTTATTTTTATTATGTTTATGGGCTTTTATTTTTTTTTTATTTTTTTTCATTTTTTGTGTGATTTCATTATGAGCTGACTTGGGTAGATTATTATTTTGCAAGCTTATTTTTTTATTTTTATTTATTTGGAATTTTATTTTCGATTTTTTTTTATTTAACTCTTGTGGCTGTGTTGTTATATTTAATTCCGGGCATTACAGGTATGATATTCCTTGGCCTGATATTGTCACATTTGTAAATCAAGAGTAAAGGGAAGTCTTTGAAGTCAACCATTGTCAAACTTTCCTTTCTCTGCACTATATATCATGTGTGGATTGAAAGGAATAATAGGATTTTTAACAAAGAATGTAAGCCTGAAGAGGTGGTCATCAAATCAATTATTGAAATGGTTAGGGGTAGACTTTTGTCTATTTGCAACTTGTCTAGATCCACAGGTGATCAATGGTACCTCAAGCAATGGAACCTGTCAGAATCCATTTTGCAGCCCCATGCTCTCAGAAATGGGAGGGCTGTTGAGTGATGTGAGTTTATAAAGACGTGTGTTGAGTAAATGAGAGCACAATCTGCTGCTTTGTGTAGCTTTGTCCTTATGGAGCAAGAAGAAGTATTGTGGGTTGAGTGTATTGAGTCCTATAACTTATATGAAACGTGCTAAGAAAGCAGACTGTTTTTGTGGGTTGCATGACACTAGCCCATGTGTGTTAATCTAATTATCCTATATATAGTATATCTTTATGTGCAGGCTAAGGAAGCAGTTATAGAGTGTTGTGAGTTTCTATATTGTGGGTTGAGTGATGTGAGCCCATATATTGAGTATATCATCTACATGTTACTATATGGTGGTTGCTGGCAGTGTATGTTCAAGGATGCTATTGCCATAGTGTTGATGATGATGGGAGGATCCAACTTGATCCTATAGAGGTAATGCACAATGTTGCTGGTTATGGACATGTAGAATGATAGAATGGCTGCTAGATGCTCCTTCTGGATGTTTGAAATTGGTTACAAGTTGTCTTTAATTATTTTTATTTCAAATTGTAATAACTCTGTTATGACTTTTCTTTATAATATTGCTTTACCTACCATAGTGAGATATACTAGGGATGTGTGGTTCCAAACTATAAGATGTTGGATGTTAGAAGGCTGTCTACATAGGATGAGACAGGGAATAGGAATATTTGCATCTTTTGGAGAGCTTGTAGAAGGATGCTTATTTTTGGGAGCAAGCTACAGATTATTAAGCTATAGCTTGTTAAAGTAAAAGCTATTTTGTTAATCTTTGTTTTGTCCAGTTACTGTCAACAAGGAAATTTCCTTATAGCTCAGATGATACTAATTATGTTTGGACTGCTGATGTAACGACCCCAAAATCCGTATTAGAGATTACCTTTATGGCCTTATGGATTAATGCATTTTAATTTAATGATATCTATTCAAATTGAGGAATTATCTGTTGAGCCACGGCTTTAAAATTGAATTACCGACCTTTATGGGTTCAGAAATCACAATTGAGCACTTGAGTGTGTTAATGGAAATTTTTAGAACTATTTGGGAAAATTAATTGGAAATATAATTTGCCTGATTCGTTAATGCACGTTTGGGTGGTTAACTTGGTACTGCAAATTGAAGGCCTTAGAGGCTTCAGAAACCAGAACAGGGGACATATTTACGATCAGCACAATTTTTAGAGTCACTTGGGAACTTTAATTGAAATTTGATTTCGTGCGATTCGTAAGGCTATGTTTGGCCCTCCCTATTGTGTTAAGCCATGTGTGTGTGTTTATTTATATATATAGATATGTCTTTGAGTGGTTGGTCTCATCTTTTGGGAGCCCAAAATATCTAAAAAGAGAGAGAAGAGAACCGTGAGAGAGAAAAGAGAAGAGAGACCAAGATTCTTGAAGAAAAGCTTAACAATCATGGGGGTTGAAGAAGATTGAAGGGAATTGAAGAAAGAGAAGGGAGATCAACTATGGAGGCTTGGGGAAATGGAGGAGAATTAAGAGAAAGACAAAGATTGAACTAAGGTATGATCATCTATCTTGAATCCTTATGTTTAAAGCATCAATTACATGAAATCAAGAATTGATATGGAAGATGTGAACTTTGAACCCCAACTATGGCTATATTAAGCTCTTGTGTTCTTGTGCTTGGGAATTGAGTAATATTTTGAGGTTATGATGTTTGATGGAGATTAATGATGTGAAATTTGTCATGTATTAAATGATTTTGGGCTTTGATTTACATAGAATTGAGTTTTGATTTTGAAAATGAGAAGTCCCAATTTTACAGCCATTTTCGAACTGCAAACTGCCCAGGGCCACACGTGCGGCTTTGTTTCCCGCACGTGTGGGAGACAGCTCTGTTCAGCCAACTTTGAATAAGCATATCTTTTGCCTTGGGACTTTGTTTTGAGTGATTCTTGAGCCTAAAATCAAACCCCGGAAGTCTAGTTTCCAATGGTTGTGGTCTCACTCCCAAATTCTAAATACAGAAATAGTTATGCCCAAATTAGTGACGACTGTTCACTTTCTGTCAACCAATTTTGTACCATTTCTTTACCTAAACCATTTCCCATCGATTTCTCCTATTTTCTGAGGCATGGATTATAACTTATTAAGGAATAATGAGCTTGGTACCACCATGGCTAATTGATTGAAAGATCGAAGAGAATAAGTAAAGAATCGAGTATAATCTCATATTATGTGTTGTGCACTATACTTCTAGGTCGAGACGAGGACATCGTCCCATTACCACCGGGAGCCGATCACTGTGAGTAATAGTAGTATATCGATATGTTTCATTTACTTCCTGTGATGATGATCTATGTATTGTTATTTGTGAATGGCCTGTTCCATTAATATTGTGCTTTGATTCAATTAATGAATATGCTTGAATAATGGCATTGATATGGACCTAAGGTCGTTCTGTCCCTAGTAATAGACGTGGGCCCGAGGCCATTATGATGTGAATTGTTCTGTTCCTATTAATGCAGTAATACATTTGCCTTATGTTAGTAGTTATTATTAATGTTCTGTTATCCGCAAGACAACTATGTCGACTTGTAATAAACCATGGGAAAATCTTTGTGCACTATTGAGTAATAGTACTGTAGCAGTACGTTTTGCTTACTGTTAATAGTTATCTTGGCGTTACATTATACGCAAGTTAACTATCTGAATTCATGATGAACAAATGGAACATATGTGCATTATGGAACAATGATATCTTTGTGTATCTGGAATCATTCTGTTTTGTTAATAATGGCCAATCTGTTGATATTTGGGCCTGAGGCCGCTCTGCATAATATGTTGGGCCTAAGGCCGTTCTGTATTATCTATGAGCTTAAAGTCGTTTTGTATCATGTCTGGGCTTATAGCCGATCTGTATTATATCTGGGCTTACAGCCGATTTGTATTATATCCCGGCTTACAACCGATTTGTATTATATCTGGGCTTATAGCCGTTTTGTATTATATCTGGGCTTATAGCTGATCTGTATTATACATGGGCTTACAGCCGTTCTGTATTATATCTGGGCTTACAGCCGATCTGTATTGTATTTGGGCTTATAGCCGTTCTGTATTATCTCTGGGCTTACAGCCGTCCTGTATCATATCTGGGCTTATAACCACTCTGTATTATATATGGGCCTGAGGCCGTTCTGTGTTACATGTGGGTCTGAGGTCATTTTAAAATATAATTATGTATGAGATCTGTGTACAGTTTGATATGCATATTTACATTCTCTAAGTCTATGCTCAATTAATTAACCTCCTTACATTGCTATTATTCACTGAGCCTTGCTCACTCCGTTTTTATGAATATTTCTGTAGGTGAGCCATCGGAGATTGGCACTAGAGTTGTACTAAGGTTTGCCTGTCTGCCAAGTCATCGGGGTATGTCTCCATGTGGAGGCCTTAATTTGTGATGGGAGTCATATAAATTATTAGGTCTTATGTAAGAGTGTGTGAGATCTATATGAATTCTGTGATTATATCTATAACTTTGGGAATGTATTTAAATGCTTAAATCCAATTAAACCATCATGTATGCACAAGCTCAATGGATGTTGTCTTTTATTGATATTGCTTCCGCCTAAGGCCCCGTATATGGTTAAATATTATTTTAAAATTCTATTTTGAGGCATATGTACAGGCCGGTCATGGACCAAACTTTTAGGGGCGGGTTTGGGTCGTGACAGCTGATGTTCTGGATCCCTATTCTGTTGGATATAGTTGCTGAACATGCTAGTGCTAAATATATTTTATGTTTTGGGGTAGCTTTTCTTATGTTAGCTTTTGATTAGCGTGTTGTAGGTTTTCATTTTTTTTGCAGTCTTGTATAACTATGTTAGGGCCTGTCGCATGCCCCTTTTAACTTTGTATATTTTCTAGTTTTATTTATGTCTTATTCACCCAAAAAAAAAAAAAATGTTTGACATTTTTCGTCATCATATGATTACCAGACAAGTACAAAAAAAAAAAAAAAACAACGCCCATTAATGGGTGTTTGGGAGGGGTTAGACACATACCAACCAAAATAATCACCTTTTTTTTTTATTAATGAAAACAAAGGGATATGAAGCAATAGAAACAAATATTTCAAGCAATTTGTACAGTGATAAGTGTTTCCTTTAATGCATCAAATTACATGTAAGGAGCAATAAATGAATACTTCAAAACAAAGTAATTTAGACCAATTCAACATTATAATTAATATGAAAAAAATTATAATTAATAGGAAAAGTAGTTTGAGAGACATATTGCCTCATCGAGAAGCACCACCAATGTTTGCTCTCATCTCTTTTATATAAACTTGCCTTCTAGCCAACTGTATTGGAGATGCCTACAAAAAGAAAATAAAGAATACAAATGAAAGATTGCACGAAAAATCCTCACCCAACTGAAAAAGATGAAATTGACTCTTTCAGGCACCTTTGGTTTCACACAAGATAAGACCCAAGATATGGTGATTAAGAAAACTCTTAATACAACAATAATGCAAGGAAAAAAAAGAAGTTAGAACCATTCATAGCAAGTTCCACAGGATACTCAGTAGTGTGGTATACCAACATTACAAAATTAATAATGGATCTCTTCAAATGTATTTCGTTTCTCACTTTCCCACAAGAAATTTCTGTGGAAACAAACAAGCGAGGATTTTTGAAAACATCAATTCTTTAAAAACACTTTTAAATAGTTTTATGAAACTTTAAACATTGTTTTCACAAAAAAGTTAAAATGATATGAAACTGATGGGTGTTTCCCAACTTTTCATGTATTTGTTTCCAAAAACACGATAAAAGAAAACAAATTTTAAAAAAAAAACCATGCCAAACAACACCTCATTATCTGAAAAACACATACACAAACTAAACATATAGAAAAAATATTTGCTAGCCAATATGAAAAATAGAATCATCAAATCATAATTCATAATTCATAATTCATAATTCATAACATGAAACAAGGCAAAAATCTTGATTACAGCTCAACTATGGGGTCAATGCAAGCTGACCTAGATTAACTGCATCAAACTCAAAGACATCCACTTGAACATCAAAATTTATAAAAACAGGACTGATTAATTGCAATCAAGATGGAATTCAAACCTTGGTTGCATTTTAAACAACATAAAGATCTTCAAACTCAACAAGGCATAGCACACACCAATGTCCTATACATCAATTGCTATTTAGATTGCTTTCAGATATGCATTAAAGCATGTGATTAAAAAAGGCATAGAGCAAAAATTGACCTTCCTGTTCCTAATTAATACACCATCAGGCAGGATTCTACCAAACGTTTTAAACTCTAGCTTAATATCAGCAGCATAAATGGTAAAGGGCAAATTCCTTATATAAATAGATTTCAATTCGCCTGAAACAATGAATTAAATAATCAACCTGATGTTCCTCATTGAAATTATTATGAATTAAAATCTAAAAAAGCAAAATAGCCATCTAAGGAGAAGGTAACAAGATGTTAGTGAAGAATTTGAAGCCAATCACAAAACCGTCTTAAGTCACCAGCATATCCCAAGTCTCAACTTTTATGAAAATCAATAGTAGAAAGTAGATGAGTAGTATTACATTTGATTTCCCTACAAACAAGTAAGCATGCATACAAACACAAATTTAATGTCTCACAAGTCATTCTAAATGATTGGCAGGCCCTTCCACAAATCACAATAACATCAGTAAGAAAATAATCATGTAACTCTGGAAAATAAAAATATCAATTGACAGGAATAGTATGAAGAAGTAAAAAATAATATCAAAATGTTCTTTAGAGTCATTTTTACTCCATTCCATACCAAGGAGCATACAAAGAGTGAATAATTATTTATTGGACTATAATACAACAACAACAACAATAGTAGAATAATAAAGCACCTCAGCTTTTAGCAAGCCAAGCTGCTGCAGCCACAAACCAAATATGTTAGGTTTTTATTTTTGGCAACCCCGTTTGACAAAACTCCTTTATTTGTACTTGTTTTCGCACTTTTATTTCAGTGAGGCTATGAATTTGTTAGATGCGAATCCAACCCGAATTGTACCGTGCAGAGAAGTTTATGATGTTAATACTTTCAAGATTGCCACTTCACTGATTATGATGGGGATTGAGCTACCCGGTCAGCTCGCGGGGGTCCAGGGAGTAGTGCCCCTTGGTGGGTCTGGGGCAGCGCCTAGGCAGGGTCGAGGGGCAGCGCCCCTGAAGCAAAATGCAAAATTGCATTCAAAGTTGCCTGTCCGCTCTTGCTTGCTCGAGCGAAGGCTGCGTCTGTGTAAAAACCTGAAAAGGATGATTGTACGCTCGAGCAAAGGTTGTGTGGCTCGAGCGAAGCCACTTATGGAAAACACGCATTTTTGGTTCCTCGCTCGAGCGAGAGAGTCTTCGCTCGAGCGAGCTTCGCAATCCTAGATTTCTATAAGTATTTGTTTTAGTCCAAAACTAGGATTACTCCTCCAGATCTTCTTCTTGGATATTAAGGTTTATATTTGGGGATATTTTGCTAGTTTTCTTTGATGTTTTGATTGAGTATTTAACTCATGGTTTAAAAAGTATACATCAAAGGATTATTTGTTTGTTCTACACAAAAGAGAGAGTTGTTCTTTGATGGATTATGAAGAATTCAAGTTTGAAGTTTTGGTGGATTCTGGAGTGGCTCATCGTTAAGACAATTCCGAGGTAAAGACGGGGTTGGAAGAGGCACGTAGGGGTTGGTTCAATTCGGGCGTGGATTCGCTAGGTAATTGAGAGTATACTTGTGTAATTCCTTTTTATCTTCTTAGTGGATTGTTTTGTGGCTGTTGCCCATGGTTTTTTTTTATCACAATTTGAGGTGCTTCAATTGTGGTTTTTCCACGTTAAAATCGTTGTGTTGATTTGTCTTGATTGTGATTGTTATATACTGTTTAAAATTGCTACATAATCACAAATCAATACCTAGGGAATTTCTAGATTTTTCAAAATCCAAGACAGAGCTGTAGCCTTAGAAATCGAAGGCCCAGCTACAGCAGATCCATGCTACAGCAAATCAGTGTTTAGCACTGTCTTAAGCCAGGCCACAGCCCAGACCAGCCAGGCCGTAGCCCATGCCTCAGTCCAGAACAGAGCAGCAACTAAAGCTATAGCACTTTACCCCCAATTTAACATGTGTGGATCTCAAAATACATTGTAATAGAATTAGTTTGAGCTGTTAGTCTGTTAGGATCATATGCTGGGAGAGCCCAGCTGATTAGAACCATCCTTTTCTCTATGCAAGTCTACTGGTCTTCCTTAAAACAAAATGAAACTTCTATTTTATTTTACTACTAATTTTTATATGGGGCAAGCCAATGGTAGTTAGTATAGATGAAATTTTTAATAAAAAAAATCAAATTATTTTATATGAACAACATCATCATCTCATCAAGTGATTGGTTACATGCACACTACTCTTCAGCAATCAAACAATTAATTATTATTCAAAGAGGGGTAGAATAGAAAGGAAAATATGTATATTAGTATGTTAGAAACATGTGAAATGAAAGACTCATGTTTTAAAATATAAATAAATAAAAAATAAATAAAAATGGACTTCTTGATAATAATAATAATAATAAAAAAACTAGTCCAAGTATTTTCTGAAACTTTTGGGGATAGTAAACTTAAACTTAAAGGCAAAACACTTGATGGAGATCACAATTTAAATCTGTTAGGTTTTTATTCTTGGCAACCCCGTTTGACAAAACTCCTTTCAGATGTATTTATTTTCGCACTTTTATTTCAGTGAGGCCTTAAGTTTATTAGATGCGAATCCAAATCCGAATCGAGCCATGCAGAGAAGTTTGTGATGTTAATGCTTTCAAGATTGCCATTGCTTGTGTGGTTTATGATCTTGCTTTTGTTGTTTGAGGGAAGAAAGTTGTTTTTAATGTGTTTTAGGATTTCATGCTTTTATGCCATGTGTCGGGTTCATGTTTTCATGCTACATGTTCTTAAAATCTCCAAAGTTGCATCTTCATGTTATTCATGTTTTTCATCTCATGTTTCAAGATAGTCTTATATTGTTTTTCATATACTCTTGTGGGACTAATATTTGTTTTGGAGATTGTGGCACTGATAGTTGTTTTGCAGAGATCATGACTTTGAGAAAGAAGTTTGTTTTTGTTGGCTGTAATGGGTTGGGGTGATTAGGATTTTATTTGTTAGATGTGTTTTGTCATGGCATTGCCAAAGGGGGAGATTGTTAGGTTTTTATTCTTGGCAACCCCGTTTGACAAAACTTCTTTAAGATGTATTTATTTTCGCACTTTTATTTTAGTGAGGCCTTAAGTTTATTAGATGCGAATCCAAATCCGAATCGAGCCATGTAGAGAAGTTTGTGATGTTAATGCTTTCAAGATTGCCACTTCGCTGATTATTACGGGGGTCGAGCTGCCCGGTCAGCTGGCGACAGAAGCAAAATTCAAATTTGCATTCAAAATTGCATGTCAGCCGTTGCTCGCTCGAGCCAAGGAGTGCTCGCTCGAGCTAAGACTTTCTCGCTCGAGCCAAGGAATGCTTGCTCGAGCGAAGGATTGCGTCCATACAAAAACCTGAAAGAAGTGATTGGTCGCTCGAGCCAAGGATCCGTCGCTCGAGCCAAGGCACTAGTAGAAATCATGAAAATTACTCTCCTCGCTCGAGCCAGGAAAGCTTCGCTCGAGCGAGCCTCAGAATCCGGATTTCTCAAGGAGTTTGTTTTCTTCTCAATCTTGGATTACTTTTGGTTCTCTATAAATACTTGGTTTTCTCCCAAAACTAAGTAATTGATTGAAGTCCTCCAGATCTTCTTTTTGGTTCTTAAAGGTTTATATCTGGGGATATTTTGTTATTTTTCTTTGATGTTTTATTGAGTATTCAACTCATGGTTTAAAGAGAGTACATCAAAGGTTTGTTTGTTATACACAAAAAGAGAGTTGTTCTTCGAGTTGAATTTCAAGAATTCGAGCCTGAAGCTTTGGAGGGAATCCGGAGTGGCTCATTAGAAAGACAATTCCGTGCTGAAGATGGGGTTGGAAGAGGCACATAGAGGTTGGTTCAATTAGGCGTTGTGAATTCGCTAGATAATTGAGAGTGATACCTGTGTAATTCCTTTATATCTTCTTAGTGGATTGTTCTTGTGGTCAAGTTGCGTGGTTTTTTTGATCACAATTGGAAGGTGTCCAATTGTGGTTTTTCCACGTAAAATCTTTGTGTCTCTTTCTCTTGATTGTTTGATTGGGATTGTTATATTTTGCTTATTATTGATACATAATCACAAATCAACATCTAGGGTTTCTAGATTTTTCAAAATCAATTAATAAACCAAACCAAACAAGGTAGAAAGTTGGAATGATTAATAAAAAAAAAAAAAAATATTGATGAGACATTAGACTTGAACATATATATATATATTGACTTGTTAGACCATCTTTAATCTTTAATCAATATTTCATTAAATTTGAAATTGATAAAAAAAAAAAAAAAACTTGGTTAAAATTATGTTCCAACAATTTTATCAAATTTATATCAAATGATAAAAGAGCTACATTTTTTTTTATCAAATCAAAATTTTTTTAAAAAAAATCTTTTGCAAGGCTTCAACTCAAAAAAAAAATAAAATAAAAAAATAAATAAAAATAAAAAATAAAATAAAATAAAAAAATAAAACCCATATCATTGTTATAACAAAGAATACCTAACCAACCCAGCTCTCTCTCTCTTCTGTTCATGAAAGAGAAAGTTAAAATTGACTTGTTATTTTGCTCTTTTTCTGTTAGATAAGAGGTTTCCCTCGGCAAGCTCATTTGGGTTTTGGAAAATTCTTTCTTTCTCTCTCTGTCTCTGTCTCTCTCTCTCTCTATATATATATATTGCACAAGATTACCTTGAAATAGAAGAAAGATAACCTTGTTTTGCAAAAACCTCAAAACTAAAAGCATATTTAGAAATAGAATGTGGGTTTTAAAATAATAAACAAAATTATGAAAACAAGTTTTTAGACCAAAATTTAAGAAAATGCAAAAAATGTTTGAACAGATGTTGTTCAAATTGAAAATGAGGAAGAATTTGAAATTGTTGAGGAAAAAAAAATTTATGTTCTTGGAGATGAATAGCACTTGAGCAAGGGAAATCTGGATTTGCTAACCGAAGCCGCAAAACTTATCTCCAGCGAGTTTGAAGACGACTCCAAGTAAGAAAATGGAAGTGAGCAAAGAGTTTTGCAGAGAGACAACGAACCAAATGGCGATGGATACAACAACAATGTGAACACCTTTGATACAACGACATAGAAGAAGAAGAGAAGAGAAGAGATGGGTGCATATCGTCGATCGTCACTGCTGTCGAATGTCGTACTATCGATCATCGCCGCCGTCGAAGAGAGATTGAACCCCTTCGAACCAGTCTCTCTTATGATTAGAAGCTATTAGAAGCCAAACAGTTGATGTATATGTTTTTTTTTTTCTTCTTCTTCTTTTTAATATATAGTTTTTTGGTGATTCGCGCCATTAATTTTATTTTGGCGCTTATTTTTTTTTTGGTTATACCATTCAAGAAATAAATTGTGCGTCGTAAAAAATGCAATACTTTTAACGGCTAGCGTTTTGTGCGCTACGAAAAGTGTACTTTTCATGGCTGGCGTTGTGTGTCGTGTATAGTTGATGTATTAACGGCATGCCATATGCATGTCATAGAAAGTTTTATTATTTACGGTTAACATTGCAAGCCATAAAAAAACCGTTGTTATTACCATTTACGGCCTATGTAACAAACATGCCGTGGTTGAAAAATTATTTACGACATGCAAAAAAAGCAAGTCGTAAAAGTGATAAACTACGGCTTGCATTTATTGTATGTCGTTGATGTGGTGTCGTAAAAAATCATTTTTGTAGTAGTGGTACCAGGTGGTGTAAAAGAAATAGGAGAGGAAATAAAACTAGTAGCAGAAGAAAATGACTTAGAAGTGGGAGAAGCAGAGATAGAACTAGGAACATTAAGAGAAGAAGGTGGTGAAGAATCAAAAGAGACTGCAACAGTAGCTGCAGAAGGAGTACCCTAGAAGAATGAAGTAATAGCAAGCTTAGAAGAAAGAAAATGTGGTAGAGATGAGGAAGATGAAGCAAAAAAAAAAAAGAGAGCTCATCAAAAACAACATGTCTTGAGATATAAACAGTGCTAGAGAGAGAGGATCCAAACACTTGTAACCTTTGTAGCTAGGATGATAACCAATGAACACACAAGCCTTTGATCTAGGCTACAACTTGTGAGAAGTATTGGCCTTAACATTTCCACCCAAACACCTTGAGAAATGCGTAGTTTGGAGTAGTTTTGTACAAAACTTCAAATGGGTTGAGATGCCCTAGCTTAGGATTTGCCATTCGATTGACCAAATAGGTAGTTATAGCTAGAGCTTCAAAACAAAATTTCAAAAGAACAAATTGATCAAGCAAAGTGATAGCAGTATCAATGAGGTGTCTGTGTTTCCTTTCTGCCACCCCATTCTAAGATGGTGTATGAGGACAACTCATTTGATGAATAATACCTGTATACTGAAGAAAAGATTGAATTTGTCTCCCAGTATATTCTCATTCACCATCAATTCTTAAGATCTTAAGAGAGCTAGAAAATTGATTTTCAGTATAGGCCTTAAAGTCCAAGAACTTAGACTACACCTCACTTTTATAGGAAAGAGGGTATATCCAAGTAAAATTACTAAAATTATCAATAAAGACAACATAGTACTTATAAGAATCAATAGATTGAATAAATGGCCCCCAAACATTTGAGTGAATTAAAGCAAGAGGAGATGTAGTTTTATTATTAGACAACACAAAAGGAAGCATAATAGTCTTTATGAGAAAAAGTAAAGCCACATTTATTTTCCATAGTATGAAAAACATTAGAAGATGGATGCCATAGTCGCTTGTACCAAGCAGTAGCAAGAGAGCTAGTACTAGAAAATGCTTTAGGAGCAATAGAGAAGGAATAAGGAAATTGGTAGAGATCATTGTTGTGATGACCTCTACATAGAAACTTGTTGCTGAGCTCGTCCTGAACAACAAAGGACTTGTCATCAAATGTAATAGTACAAGCATTATTAGAAATCAATTGATGAACAAACAACAAATTTGATGAGATTTGAGGAACATAAAGCATATTGTTAAGTTTAAATTGAAAATAAAATGTAGAAAAAATACGAGTGCCTGAATTGGGAATAGGGAAAGTGTTACCATCTCTAATCATGACATGATCATTTCCTTGATAAGGTTGAAGATTACTCAAGTCATTTGTCATGCCCTCAAAATAAACCCACAATATACACAATATTGACATGCATTGATATAAGAAAACAAAACATTATTCCATTCATCAGAGTATTCTTATTGAAAAACATCACATGTAACATCAAAACTAAATGCCCTACGGCTTACAGCTTTCCAAGCCAACACTTGGACACAAAATGTGAGTACTAACTCAACTACAAATTAAGCCCTTGGCTTGAGTTTACATGTAATATCAAATAACAACTAACTAAAACAAGTCTTCAAATCCAAATCCTTCCAAGCTAAGTCCTTGGAAGTAGCATATCACCTGGACCTGAAAATGATGTTCCCGTATAGGGTGAGCCACAGCCCAGTAGAAATATACTAAACCAAATATAAGAATTGACTAAAGCAATAGCATTCAATAGATGGTTAACATTTATAAATCCATTATATCACTATATAGTTTCATGACAATAATGTTCATGACATGTTTCACTTTCCGTTATTATTCAACTTTCCATTTAGACAGACATAGCTCAAAACCTGGCCAAACTATAAAATGAGACTACATCTCACATTAACATTACTTTCAATATCAACAATTCAAATGAGACTAAGGCTCATACTAAAACACTTCCATAAGTCAATAAGTACACATATTTGCTGTACTAATGGAGTCCATTCCCTTTCTCCTCCTAAACAGGTTTGAGAGTCCATCCCATATCTTCCCTCAAACCATGGAGTACATCCCCTATCTCCTCCCAAACAATATGCATATACAATGTATTAAACACTTGTCATACACAATATTCAATCAATACACGTATTTGTCAGATAATTCAACCGTCATATTCAATGACTTATTCAATGTGATTAGTTTCAGTTTTCCCTAATCAACATGCAATGTCTACAACAATCACGACTATCCTCCGCCGATAGCCCAAAACAGTTATTTCTAAACAAGAAATAAATGTATCAACAAATATAAACTCAACATTTTCATAGGTGAGTGATTAAATTATTCAACTACACCATTTAATCTCATAATTTCCCAATTTCATGAATTAAACCAAATTCCCCATTTTCCCAAAATTAATTATATGAATTAATTTATTTCAACAATTAGGGATTTTTAAATTATAAATCAAACCCTAGCTTTTCCCAAAATTATCGAACAACACCAACATATCAAAATGACCAAAACTTAGGACAAAACCTATAGTATGGAGTAGGGTATCCCTACCTCGAAGTGAAGAACTCAAATGGAGATGATGACCCAAAACCCAAAGTGCTCCAAACTGCCAAACTTTCAGATTAAAACAAAGCCCTCGCGACCCTCTATCTTTTTAACAAAGAACCTAGGGTAGAAACACCCTAAAAATAGATGAAACCTAAGAGAGAAGGTGAGTGGAGGGAGAGAGAACACGGACCTAGGGTTTTTAAAACAAAAGAGGATGAAAAAAAGATGTTTAAGATCGCTGTTGCATATTTAAATAAAACAGGCTCGCTCGAGCGAAGGATTTGTCGCTCGAGCGACCAGACACAAGAAAGCCTTGCTTGAGCGAAGAAAGTCTCGCTCGAGCCAAAAACTTGAAGCTTCAGGTCTACAACCCAGAAGTACGCTCGAGCAACAGAATGCTCGCTCGAGCGAATAACTCGAAAACATACACCTCGCTCGCTCGAGCGAAGGAAAGCTCGCTCGAGCCAAGAAACATAGCTCTCAGGTTCTATACCCAGACGCAGTCGCTCGCTCGAGTGAATAAACCATGGCTTAAGCAAAGGCCCAAAAACAAGAGCTCGCTCGAGCGACAAACTGCTTGCTCGAGCGAAGGATCAAAATTCTGGGCAGCAACCCCTTGCTCCCAAACACTCCCAAACTGTAATAAACCTACCCAATACAACCCATAACTCAAATGACAAGGAAAAAAAGGACGACAACAACATATATATAACCACAAGATCCACGGAACCTAAGTCTGGATACAACAACCAAATGGAGAAAGATCGGGGTCGCTATACATTGGTAGGATGAGATGTAGCTAGTGAGTCCACATACTAAGGAGGAGATGAGAATGAAGCCATAGGAGAGAAAGAGGTTTGTGTAGAATAGGTTTGAGCAAAACAAGCCCTATGATAACAGAAGAACGACCTACAGTATAGGAAGGAAACATAGGCTGAAAAGATGAATTCAGACGATGCCTACACTGAAGAGCCGAGTGATTTCCTTTGCTACAAATCTAACAAACCAAACCATAGCTTTGAGGCCTTCCACCTCATCTCTCTCGATTATTGTTGTATTTACTTCCTCTATACTAATAATTTTGGGCTCGACCTCCTCTGTTATTGAATGAGAAAATTTTGTTAGAAGCATTGCCATAGTAACTCTGATTACAACCAGAACCAGATCCGCCAAAAGAGGAATGTGAATTGGTGTTAGATCCATTTATAGCAGTGAAAGCAACAATGAGATCAAAAGAAACTCCAGATTTATGACATAGCTCAACATGTATAGCTTCATAATAGAGTAAAGCACATAGTTCATATATAGTAAGAATTTCTGATTTAGCTTAAATTGTTGTTTTGAAAGCATTATACTCTTCAGGGAGACCATTAAGAACTAGAAGAACCAAATCTTCATCACAGATAGGACAAGAAGCTAGTGCTAATTGATCAATAATATCTCAGACTTCTTGAAGATAAACTTCCATAGATTTAGTTTTCTTTGAGATTGTGCTCAATTTGTTCTTAAGCTAGTGTATATGTGATCGAGAAAGCAAACTAAACCTTTTTCAAGAGCAAACCAAAGCTCTGTATTGTGTTTTAGATGAAGACCTGAAGAATAGATAGAAGGTGTAAGAGTTGCTATTAGGAAACTAAGAAGACAAGAATCAACAAGTTTTCATTTTAGAAACTTAGGATTAGCAATGTGACGCCCCAAATTTTGGGAACATCGATAATATAATACAATGATACACCAGGGTTTAACTAGTGGATACACAACATTTTTAAGAACAAAATACAAATAATTACACTAAAAGAAAATATTAATAATAGTTACAGATAAAATTCTTTAAGTCTTTAAATGTAGATCAGTTTCTTGATACGAAAAGATTATCCAAAATACAGGAAATATAAAATCTAATTTCTAAGGCTACATGGTTCCTCAAAGCTTTTAAGGATTTTATTCTCGGTGTAAAACTCGCCTTCAGCTAGCATAAAACGCCATGAGTTTGGAATGCCTAGTAAACACACACACCCCGTCCATTTTCCCATTCCAAATATACAAATAAAATAACGGCATGATCATAACATACAACAAAAACAATAATTAAGCAAAGCTCATAATAAATTTCAGTTATCATGAATAACAATCAATTTCAGTTCTCATGAATAACAGTCAATTAAGTGAGTTCTAGGCAACTCCCCACCAAATGCCGTTCCTACCCAACCACTAATGTTGGCCATGGGCAATTCTGACTCCCCCTTGGTTAATACAATACCAATATGTCACTTACTACACAATTACCAATGATACCCATGCACCTAGGTTACATACTCGAGTGGTGACATTATGGTTTGCCCCAAGGGAACGGGCTTCCAGGGATACTATCCCTGTGTGAGGCTCTCACTACCACCCTTATACCTCCCAATTCCGTTAAGCAACTAGAATACCTACCGAGCCATGTTAGGGTTCCAAAACACACTTGCGAAAGACTTCACCAAAATGGAATACATTCCACTATATTGTACTTTTGAATCCATCATTCATTATCTCATAAAATTTAGTACAATGATCGCAACCCATTACCACCCCATTTGATCTCCCCTTTATTAAGTGCATTATGTTCTCGGTTATAGCAAAGCATGGTCAAGATAATTACGAAGCCAAACTAAGTATAAAACAATTTATGCATAGTAAAACAAATTCACAATTTATCATAGTTTACATATCAAGACTTAAACATTCAAGAAACATAGCATATAAGAGTTGCAAGCCAATTAAGAGCACATTAATACAAATTTTCAAATTTTCAGATTTGAAGTAGTGGGGAAATAATTATGGAAAAATATTTTTATTGGCCCTAAGTACCTGGCCTCACGTAATTTTTTAGATAAACGAGTCTAATTTCAAACTCAATTTGCAAATGTAGGATAGGTATTTTAGATTTAAGATAATGCAAAATTAAAAAGATCTATCTAGATTCGTTGACTGTTACACAAATTGATTTATCTCTCTAACTTCTCACTCTCTTGAGTTAAAAAGATTTTGAATTGGAATATAACACTAAGATTAATATTTTGACATAAAAGTGGACTCAAGATTATTTTTCTGTAATTTTCTAAAAATAGAGAAAGTTGACTGTTTTTCTAGTTCTGTGAGTAACAAACTTAGAAAAATTGTTTAGGTTATAAAAATACATCCTTAGGTCCTACAAAAATTATTACATACTCTAGACATACCAAATATTATCACATAAAAACATATTTTGAGTTTCTAGAGTTTCGATGGGAAAATAAATTCAAGAGAGGGAAAAGAATTGCTGTTGGAAATTTAGAAAGAAAGACAAGCACAAGATTTCTTGATTAATACACATTTATACAAGAGTATAGGCCTAGACTACAACATATATATACAAATAGCATATATTAGGAGAGGAAAAACAAGTGGTAAAAGAACTTGAGAGAAGAGGTGATGTGGGTTTACATTTGTTGTACAAGACTCAACACAATTCTTCTTTTTCTTCTTCTCTTCTCTCTCTCTCTCTCTCTCTCTCTCACACTTTTCCAAGATCACTCTCTCTATTTTTTCCAAGATCACTCTCTCTTACTCCTCTAGTGCATGGCTGAAAGTGTGTAAAATGAGGGGGAGAAGTGTGCATATATATAGAGAAAGGATTATGAGGTTTCTTCGGGACTAACTTCCATAAGTGTAATTTGTCAAAGTTGTCCATCAATGCCATCAAGGCCCTTTGATCCATCACATGGCCAACGACTTGGGCTCCAAGAAATATATATATATATATATATAGGAGATATTTGTATTTATAAATGTAAAATAATAGGCACAAGTACATTAATTAATAAAATATTACAATTAAGGTTTGAAATGAAATAAAATAAAAGTATATAGGGACCAAGTCTAAATTTATGAATCCTTGATATTTATTATTAATATACTAACATTAGCAAATGGTTAAAATAATAAATTTGGGTCTTGTTAAATTAAAGCGTGAAGAAAGGCGAGAAACTGAGCAAAATCGGCATTATCGAGAATTAAGATTTTAAAGTAATTAACTTATAATTATAGGGTCTAATAATTAATACAAGGGTTTTAAAGGTGATTATTAATCTACCGAGATCAATTAGGGGTTACTCGAATTAATCCGCGATGCTTCTCGATTCTAGGGTTTAAAATGTAATTAGGCAAAAATTCAAGGGCTTTATTGAAATAAGCTCAAGGTTAGGGATTTAATGGTAATTACAAAAAATTAGGGTCTCTACAAGCAATAGCTTGATTGCTTGAATTTAGAATTATAGCAGAAGGACAAATGGAAGATCCATCAAGAAAATTGAAAAGTTTAGTAGCATCAAAGAAATTCTGAATTTGACTCTTCCAGATTGAATAATCTGTTGATTCAAGCTTGACTGTTATCAGAGAAATATGATTTGAGACAAGCAACAACCACTACAAGAAATTACATTTTTAGTGACCAACTTTTTGGTCACATGAAGTTCATATCTGGACATTAATAGTTTTTAGCAACCAAAAAAAGCTGGTCACCATTTAGTCACCAAAAGCCCGTCAAAGAAGGTTTTTGGCAACCAGAACTGCAGTTGGTCACTGAAAATTATCATTTGCCACCACATATTTTGGTCACTGAAAGGATTTTAATTTGTAAAAAGTTGATCATTTTGCGACCAAAAAACTAGTCGCCGAAAGTTAACATTTGTGACCACTTATTTTGGTCGACGTTATCATTTGTGACCACATATTTGGTCACTAAAATGGTTTAAATTTGTTCTAAGTTGATCATTTGTGACAAAAAAACTGGTCACGAAAAAATATCATTGAGAGACGAAAATAAACTTGATCATGGAATAGCCATATATAGAGATGACAATATGTGGTCGCGGGAAGTCCTAATTCACAACCATTTAATTAGTCATTGAAATTCTATGTTTTAGCGACCACATCCATGGTTACCAATAGTTATCCCTGGAACCTTCTCGAAGACCTATTGCGACTAAAATTTTATTGGTCGCAAAAAAGCTTTCAATTTCAAAAATTAGTTTTTTAAATTTAATGCTAATTTTTTTAGTACCTATAATACATTCACAATTAATGCATAATTCATATCCATCCAATCAATTTCAACATACCAATCCATCAACAATCCAATCTAAAAACAAAAAAACCATCAACTACAAAGTCAAAATAGTAGTTAATCTATTTAATTACTATCACCTGTCAACAAGAACACATCACAAGTCCAAAATAATCATCCATCCATTTAGTTTATAACAAATTCACCACATCAAAAACATATTTAACAAAACCATCAAATATTTCAAAAATTAATATCCAAGTGCGTGTCATATTTGTCTGATGTTAAATATATAAAAAACTCCATGTATAAGCACAACTTAGAATTAATGCACCGACAAACTCAGGTTTATAAACACGCATGACTACACCTTTAGCTACCCGCAATAAAAAAATAAAAAAAAATATGAAGAAAGCATTGTTAACAATAATATTGTTGCTTACATTTCTATTTTAATTTTGTAAAAATCTATGGATCTAATTCTACTCCCAAAACTAGCAATCACAAAGCCTTACTGCCCAGTTCAAATAAATAAATAAATAAATGAAAAAAGGGAATTCATCTAACTAGAGAATGCTTCATTGATCGTGGCGACTACCATCAAAGTTTTTCATAAACAATTATTAATTTTCATTACAGGAAACATGTAGAAATATTCAAATGAGTCACAAGCAACTTAAAAAGTTTAGAAGACATTTTTACCCACAAAAAACACACTTGCATTGTTTCATAAAAACACAAATTTACCAACTTGAACAACAGCTTCAATTCAATAGTTTCAATCCGATTTAGAGTCCCATGATTTAAGCAAAGATATCAGGCTATAAAACATTATTGCTCGAAGGGCTATAGTTGCATCCCTATTGCTAGCAGTTTAAAGCCTCCAAAGTTTAGGATACAACATAAAACATACTGTTTTAGACATACACAAATGTATGCTCCCTCTATTGTAGTGTCTCTACTTGCTCACACTTGCATTTATTTCAAACCATATCCCTAGAGCAATTGATGTCAATTTGAGTTGCAATCAAATTAAACTCGCAAGTATACAAATTGTGTGCATAGATAGTGCATATTACGCTATCAATCCCATAAGAGTTGACTTAAAGGAGCCAAGTTTCTGAATTCTAAACTAATTCAACAAAGATGGATTGGTTTTATAAATGAAGGAAATTAAAGAATCATAAAAAAAGATAAAGGAAATTCTATTGAGGATATCATAATAGTAAGGCATAGAGTCCACCTCTAATCATCATAATACTAGGCATTTAATGCAAGCTCACATAATATGTAACTTGATGTATTTTACAGATTTCCAGCACATTTATGTTCTTGATTAGACACAAAAAATGTTTCTCTTTCTCACAAAGTCAGTAGAAAATGCCCTATCTATGATCAAACACAAGCATTTATTGGTTTCCAAAAACCATCCAAACCTATTCTGTGTTCAAGCATACAGATTTTTTTTTTTGATCGGCAAAAACGAAAAACTTTATTGATGAAAACCAAACAAAGTAAAGAGGATACATCAATAAAGAGGAGCTTGGAGCTAAGCGAAGCTCCAACCTCCTAGTTGGTGAGAAACCAACAGAAAAAGTAAAGATCAACATAACAAAACAAGCAAAACAGAACATAAACCCAAAAATCAGTGCAGTCCAAGGAAAAAACTCAACAGATCAGCAGATCAGGTCAACTACCAATGCAGAGTACACCGACCCAATTTGACAGATTCAGAACCACATTTTGACAGATTCAGAACCATTTTGACAGATCAGCAGATCAGATCATACCCCATTTTGACAGATTCAGAACCACAACACTATGCAGCCCAACTGAATTCATCAACAAAACAACTTCTCTGCCTACCAAACTCAACCCTTCAACAACATCAACACAATGCAGCCCACCTGAAATCATAATAACCAGAGCTTCAGCCTTAACAGAATCATCCCACAGAGCTTCAGCCTTAACAGCTGCAGCCTTCAAAGGCCAACCCAAAACAGATTCAAGACAGCAATTAACAGCTGCAACCTTCCAAGGCCAACCCAAAACAGATTCAAAGCAACAACACAATGCAGCCCAACTAAATACATGACAAAATAACTGCAGCAACTTGTTAGCCTACCATCTGAACCCTTCCAATTTCAGGTCAAAACAAATTCAGATACAGAACAGCAGAAAATAGCACAGATGCAGTTTAACATTTCAGCAACAATTCAGGTTATATATAACATCATGCACCGAATAATTAAACCCCTTCAAAGATGAAGATACCCACAAAGCTACTCTAGCCTTTATTAGCTCTTCCAATGCATTCCAATCTGGTTGTACCTTATTAAATAAACAATCATTTTTGCTTCTCCAAACTGACCACATAACTACTACCGGTAGTGTTTTCCAAACAGCTAGCAACTTCTTCTTCATTTTTATACCTGACCACGACAGAAGTAGTTCCTCCACTGTTCCAGGACTAACCCATTTGTAATTCCACCAGTTCACTAAATTGGCCCACAATTTCCAGATGAAAGGGCAGTGAAGAAAGACATGATTAACTGTCTCCAGCTCAGATCTGCAGAACACACAAATCACAGAGATACTTGGACTCAACACTCCAATTCGTTGCAAAAATTCAGAGCATTTAATCCTTCTTCTCCACGCTAACCAACTCAAGAATTGAACTTTGGGAGGGGCTAAATTGTTCCAAATACACCTAGTGATTGACAAGTCTACCCCTTGCCTTGCTTCCACCCACTTCCAAGTTGATGCCACAGTGAACTCTTCAGATGGATGAGCTAGCCAAGAACAAGAATCTACCACCCCTTCTTGGAGCCTAGGCGCATTCCGCAGAAAGTCATTAAGTTTTTGCACTTCCTCCTCTTCCCATGCTAGGAGGGGTCGTCTGAAGACCAAATTCCAATCTAAATCTGACACCATTCTGTGGAAAAAAATTAGCCAACTTCCCATCTTTTTCAATTGATAATGTGAATAATCTGGGAAAGAACACACTCAGATTTTGGTTGAGACACCACTTATCAGTCCAAAATTGCAGTCTTCTGCCATTTCCAACAACTAGCCTAAAATTTTGCAAGAAGAAATCATGCAAAGTAGTGTTGACTACAGCCACTGATATTATATCTTTCCACGAATGCGACTGCCACACTGAACTATTAAATAAGGGGCACCATCCGCCTCATAAACCTCCATACTTACTACATATCACTTGTTTCCACAAAGCTGCCTCCTCTTTACCATACCTTCACCACCATTTAACTAGTAGGCACTCATTAACCTGGCTTAGGTTTCTCACCCCTAACCCACTTTTAGTCTTACTTAGGCATATCTCCTTCCAGTTAATTAAGTGCACTTTCTTTCGAATTTCAGTCCCTCCCCAAAGGAAGTTAGCTTGAATTTTGTGAAGTAATTTTGCAATACCCACTGGCAACTTGAAGATGGAGAGAAAATACACTGGCAAGCTTGACAGAACGGGCTTGATCAATGTTAATCTTCCAGCAAAAGAAAGATACCTTCTCTTCCACGAAGCTAGCTTACTCTTAAACTTGTTTATCACAGGTTTCCAAGCTGCCTTTCTCCTTGGATTTGCTCCTAATGGTAACCCTAGATAACTCATTGGCAACTTTTGACTTAGGCAATTTAGTTTTTTTGCCAAGACCTGGACAATATCATCTTGCATGCCTACCCCACACACCTTACTTTTGTGGAAATTTATTTTGAGTCCAGACATCAACTCAAAGCACTTTAAGATTCTTTTTACGGTTACAACTTCCTCCCACTCCGTTTCACAAAAAATAATGGTATCATCGGCAAACTGCAAGTGTGTAATTTTCAACTCAGTAGGACCTGCAGATACTCCTCTAATCAGGTCCACTTCCTTAGCTCTTTCCAAGAGAATGTTCAGACCCTCTGCTACAATATTGAAGAGGAAAGGAGAAAGCGGATCACCTTGCCTAAGACCTTTCATGGGCGAGAACTCCGAAGTAGGTGAACCATTTACTAGCACTGAAATACGAGTTGTAGATATGCAAGTTTTCATCCACCCCACCCATTTCTCTCCAAAACCGAAAATTTTCATCATCGAGTACAAGAACTCCCAATTTACAGAGTCATATGCCTTTTCAAAATCCAGCTTTAGGATTAGACCTTTCTTTTTTGACCTTTTCCACCAATCCACCACTTCATTGGCAATTAGAACCCCATCTATAATATGCCTTCTGCTCAAAAATGCAGTTTGGACTTCACTAATAATCTTGGGTAACACTTTCCTCAACCTTTTGGATAAGACTTTAGCTACAATTTTGTATGCGGAGCTAATCAAGCTGATTGGCCTATAGTCTCCCAACCCCACAGATTTGAGTAGGTAGAAACATTCATTATTCGTGAAGAAAAACACTTAAAAGTATAATAGAAATACTCTTTGGGCTTCTTTATAGCCCTAGCAAAGAGATTTGGACCCTATGAAAATAATGGAGAGTGGAGATTAGCTCAATCTTCCTTAGTCCTACCATCTACATTTTACTGGGTATTCTTTGTGTTTTTTCTTTTCCCTATATTTTGTTGAGATCAGTTTGATTTTTTTTTCCTCTCTCAACAAGTGAAATTGGTTTCTCTAAAGCTTGAGCTGAAGTGGAACAAGGAGGTATTTGGAAATATGCATAATCAATTGTTGAAGGTTGAGGAGGAGGTACATGCTATTGATTTAGTGGTTGAATCTAGATCACTAACTGAAGCTATGAAACCAAACAAATCAATATTAGACCATTATATGAATGGAAACCAACACGACATTCGTAGATCAACCGTCAAAATCAGATCTATGAGTTGAGAAATTGAAGCAAATCCTAGAAGTATTCATAGATCGTCAAAATCAATAGTACTATTTTAAAAACACTAATATATGTAATAAAATTTAAATTACTTGCTCATTAAAAAAATCAGATAGGAAAGAGTAGAGTAAACAGAAAAATGAGAGAGAGAAAGAAACAAGAACATACTAGTAGAAAGAGAAAATAAATTGATGACAATAATAAAGAAGGAAAAAAACCAGACATGAAATAGTAGAGAAAATAGAAATGTGTGTGTGAGAGAGAGAGAGGGAGCGAGAGCAAGATCTATGAATAAAACTTGAATTTTATTCATCTTAAGGCTAATTTTATCTCACCTTTTGTTTTCAAAAGTTTTGAAAAATAGAAACAAAAATACCCTAATGTCATTCGTAATGCCAAGGAAGGAAAAAATCAACTAAATTGAATTTGTCAAAAAAATTACCACTTTAGGAGTAGAATTTACGAACCAAAAGGAGAAAATTGTTAGTTGCAATACAAATTTTGTATTGCCAGCTGAAAATAGGCTAAAGAGAGGAAGGGTCAAGATATGAAATAAAGGTTGACAATAATAACAAAACAATTTACAAACCCAACCATAATGAAAATCAATTTGAGTGCTGTATAGGGTTTGCCCCTCTAAGGTGATTATGTTTTAACATATGTTTGGAAAATAGTTGCTCCACTATGCAACTTGAATCAGTATTGAACTAAGGAAATGAAGGTGCTGGTGTGGGAATTGAATAATAATTATTTTAAAACAATTTTATAGAATAAAATTGAAAGCAAAACAGATTCTAAAACATTGGTTTTTACAATTCAATAAAATTATATATATATATAACAGAATAAGTAAAAGATGAAGATAATGGTTCAGAAAATAGCCTATGTGATTGTGAGAGGCATGTCAAAGACGCTGTCCTAAAGTCGTTATGCGCTCCCATCGTGCAGGTTTTAACGATCACAAACGACTCCAAGATACAACCCAAAAACTTAACAAGATCTGATACAATGCATAGTTGCACCAGAAGAATTTGCCAAGAATGTATCAATTGTCCAGAAATATGAAATATAAAAATACTACAATGAGAAGAAGGACAGAGAGAGAAAGCAGAGAACATTATTTTTCTTTCCTGAGTAAGAGTTCTATTTAAATAGGCTCTTTGGTGTCTCTTTGGAACAGACACACCCTTTGTTTTGAAACCAAATACTTATTTAAAATTCAAACATTTAAGATGTTAAAATAAATATATAAATAAATACAAATTTAAAAAAACAATATAAAATAAAATACAAAAAAAATACAAATAAAGTTTTGAAATTTGTCGGAAATTTCCAACAGGTGCCACCAAATTGAAAGTTACAGTTTGGAGCACCCCCCTTATGCCCTTACATCCTGAAAGAATGGTTACAAATACATAGGCAAATGCATCAAAACTGTCACATAGAAAATGAAGCTAATTTAGCATTTAACTATATTGGAAAAAACAACTGAAATTTCAGTATACCAAGCATAATTTTTGTGTTTTTAAAATGAATATAGTTGTCATTTGTAAGTCATTAAAGTGGATAATCGATTTGACCAATCGTCATGACTGAATTAAACATTTAGAACTTAATCTAGAAAATGCAAGCAAACAAATTGCTAAACTTCACTTAAGTAAACAAGCCAAAACCTTGAGACTTTTCTCATCAGCCATTACATAACATAAAACGAACTTGGACCACCAAGCATAAAATTCCTCTATGGCAAGACTCTAGTATATTACTCTCCTTATATGTTCAAGAGTAACATGGCATATAGGGAAATAGTTAACAAAATCTTTGGTTGTTTTTTTTTTTTTTTAAATAATATCTATGAGAGGTAAAATAGAGCAGTTTTTAAACAATCCTAAGTTGAAGAGCAAACATGCCAGAGAACTTAGGAGAAAAAGAGTTTTTCCCACTAAAGGATGTCCAAAAAACCTTCATTCGGAAAGGTTTCCCAAATTTCCTACATTGCAACTACTAAAGCATTATAAAGACTAACAAATTGAAATGCAACAAAAGCGTTATCTAAAATAATTTTTTTTATTAAGTCATAGGAACATAGAATTTCCATCATACATGAATAGAAGGAAATTTATCTTAATGACAAGTTCACAATAGAGACAATTCTTTGAACTGGCCTTTGCTCCTGATTTTTGCATGATGTTACAAGAAAAGGGATTGAACCTATGTAATGTTTGGTTCATTGGAATAAGATGGAATAGAATGCTCATTACATTAGTAATGATGCCTATGAATGGCTTATGTGGACTAAGGGTGTGAATAGCTTGTCTTTTACAGAATTTAAAAGATTGAAAAAAAAGTTATGGGAAATATGCCTTGATAAGGGACGAACTGACTATGTTTTCAAAGTGACAGGTTATTGAATGCCCATAACTTGTCTTGCTATGCTGGAGAGTAGTATTTTGTGTGTAGGTATGTGTGAGACAATGAAATATCCTCTCACATGGATTATTGGTGAGATTCAACAAAGATAGTTCAATGAACCTGCAAAAGACAAATATGGTTGATGCCACCCAATCGGGGTTACCGGTCAGGGACACTTTGATGATGAAGTTAGAATCTATGAATGAACAATCAAGAATAGTAAAGAGTGTTGTGTGTGAAGTGCAGAGAAAGATCATACTTATATGCCATGAGGTGCCTTTCTTTTATAGACGGGGGGTGGGCTGAATAAGCCCAATAGTTGGCCCCTTGGTAGGCCTTATTTGGGTTAGCCCAATAAGTTGATATATATATATATATATATTTTCTGGCTCCCATAATTGCCCTAAAACTTTCATTGTCTTCGGTAGAAGGAATAAGAGTTTTTATTGTCGAGTTATGCTGTTCAAATAGATGTTGGGTCCCTTCACAAAGAATACATTTGATAAATCAATAACATAAATGAATGAATGATTGGATGAATGCATGTATGTATTAATGTATGTACAAAAATATGCATATAAGGGAGAGGGGTGAGCTAAAGAGCAGTGAGTAATACTATCTCTATAACGGTGGGCCACAGTATTATAACCCCCATGAAAGGGTGTAGGCTGTGGTATTATAACCCCCGGGTGAGGGTGTAGGTTGCAGTATTATAACCCTCGGGTGAGAGTATAGGCCGCGGTATTATAACCCCGGGCGAGGGTGTAGGCCGCGTATATTGTCGAGTGCAAAGATTACTTCCAAATATGGACTTTCGTGCTGAGCTAGAGATATTTCTATATGCCGAGCACGGAAATGATTGCCTAAACCAAATAAGACAAATTAAATAATGTAGATATATCAGCCAAAAAAGTGGGAAGCTGTAAAAACTATAAGAATGATGGTGCACACAAACACTATGCGAAGAACTGCTGAGTGTCTTGTATTACCCCAAAACTGGCGCTTGCTTGGAGCTATGTGAAAATGAGCAAGAGTTTGTAACTCAAGTAAGTTGTAATGTTTGGACCAAGTTGGCCGAGTATGCATGCATAGTAGAGGTGCCGAGATGATGATCGGCTGATATGTCCCGATTGGAAAGCGAAAAATTGACTATGATGTCCCAATGGGCAATAAATGGCCAAGATAACACAATGAATGTTCGGGGAAGACAGAGGATTATTTCCTTGCTCCAAGATCCTACTACTGAAATTGCATGTTGATTGGATAGGATTTGACCGTTGATTTTGCATTTAATGTTCCCAATTGGGCAATGTATTAATCACAATACATGACTCAAAATTTGCAAACTTAGACCGTACGGATGTGTTCAGAAGGCTCCAAATAGTTGGAAACGACCATTGGACTACTGTAATCGGACTCTTGATGGTGTACTTGTAGCCAAAATAGAGCTAATGGCTTAGATCAACAGGGTGTAATTCAACTGCGAAGCACATGATAATTTCCGCAGTGGTTGCCTGGGTTGTCTGCTCTAGCGAAACCGGGCATTTTATGGGCAAACTTTGAGCGGCCCATACGGCTTCATTTGAGCTCCGATTTTGACGCGGTTTGTTGTGTTAGCCTTGTCTCAATGAGTACTTCACATTGGTATGGGCAAAACTTGAGTTTGACAGCTTCGAAAATTTCAATTGTCGAAAAATGTGAGCTGTATCGTAACTTTCGACAGACTTTGGTTATTTCTTGGCTTCTTGGGTTGGTGGGTTTGGACTCTTTGAGCTGATATGAATCTTGGGGTATGTTCAGATATGGATTTTGATAAGCCGAGATGCTAGTTCTATGCCGAGATATTAGTGCTAAGCAATATTTCCAAATAATGTGTCGAATAAGTTGCAACGTTTCTGAATAATGTTGTAGAATAATACTGTAGTTGCCAAATAATGTGCCAAATAAGTTGCAATGTTGCGGAATAATGTTGCGGAATAATACTATAGTTGCCAAATAATGTGTCGAGTAGCATGTCTGTGGCGAGCAATATATATAAACATTGATGCTTATGAAAAAAGCAGGAGTGTGCCAAGCACCATGGCTGATGACCATGCATTTGGTCGTTGGGTGACGATTTTGAACTGAGTTTGCTTTTTGGTAAATGTGTTCTTTGTGGTGCATAATGTTACCGAAGAGCGTTGTGTTGCCAAGATTGTCCAATGTTGTGTTGACGTATGTGTGGCCGAGTCATATTGCAGAGTCACCAATGTTAAGCTGAATAATGTTGCCGAAAAATATTGTGGAATAATATTGCTGAGATAGTAGCAGCGAGCAAGATTGTTGCACGTCTGAGTGAAATCCTGAGATTGTTATAGAAGAGAGATGAATTAATAATTGTAAATGTATGTAGCTATTGTTTGTTTCATTTTTTTATTATTATTTTAATATTTGTTATTAGGATGACAAATGGTGCGAAATTAAAGTTGGGGTGAATGATCGATGAAGATGGATGACTGTGGCCTAGCTCTAGGAGCCTATTGTCAAAATTGCATGCTGATCGGACACGATCTGACTGTTGATCGATCATTGAATGTTCCCGTCAAAATTGCATGCTGATCGGACACGATCTGACTGTTGATCGATCATTGAATGTTCCCGATTGGCCAATATATTGATCCCAATATGAGACTCAGAATTTGCAAAAGTGGAACTCAAAAATGGATTCTGCACAGTGAAAAATGTGAGGGTAGGCATCCCCGAAGTTATATGACGACCCGAGTAAGTCGAACATGCTAAGATGCAACGGAGCACTTTGTGCCGAGAAGCACACGATAAATCCTTAGGTCATCTTTCTCATGCAGCAGATGTGAAATGCAGAAGTTTGAGATTTAAATGCCCAAGTTTAAGCCCTTGTATTTTCCTCGTTTTAAATCCGATTGCTCATTTCTGTGGCATTGGATTCATCGCGCGGCCTAATGTTCATTCCATAATTCAGACTCCTCATTTCGCCACTGCTTGAATGCCGTTGGACCTCTGAAAGTTGACCAAAAAATAAGACGGTTTGGCTGCTTCATGTTTTGTTTTTTGTTTTGGATTTCGTCCTCGGCTAAAGTGTGGTCAGCCGAAGAATGCGCTTGGTTGGTGAATGTGCCCGGCAAAAGGGCTTAGCGGTTCACATTGTTGAATATGCTCTCGGCGGCAAATAATCGAGGTCGCTTTCATTGCCAAAGAATGGAGCGTGGAGTTGTACATTTGCCAAGTAACTTTGGAGCTTTGATGAGCAATCTTCTATGAGTTGTGGTGCTACCAAATTACATATCTATGAATTGTGGTGCGGCCGAATTGCACATGCATTGGGGTCGAGCGTCGACTAATTCGTCACTACGGAGAAATTGTTGTCTAGCAATGTTATACTCAAAGCAATGAGTTGGTAGGTATAGACCATGTTGTGCAGCTGAGAACCATGATAAATTGTTTGTGCAGCCGAGATAGGTGAGTTGGCAATTCTTCGGCTTACCAAAACACATTGGTTGGTGAAACACTTGATCAACTGGTTTGTTTAGTTTTGTATTTGCCGAGAGCTTGGTTGACAATGGGTAAACTTTTGGCTTTGATCCACTAGTCGGCAAGTCGGCAACTTCATTGGCTTTGGTCTTTTAGCTTGCCAAAATGAGTGATCGGTGATTGATTTTGTGATATTAACCAATTAGTTGTGTATGTTCGAAATGCCTTTATTACCCTTCATAACGTAACTTTCTTTAGTCCATTGCTTGTCCAACCTTAAGCAAATTGCCGAAGTGCGTTGCTGAGTTGCCGAAATGGTCACTACAATTTTGCTTAACAAACGGAAATGAGCATCTAAAAAAAAAAAGGTTGGCACAAGGATCAAATTGATGAATAAATTTATATGCAAAGACTACAAAAATGAGTTAATTGTTAGACAAAGAAAACAACAAAATGGTCCTGTGAGTTTCTTCTCTATATCTGATTCTAAAATTCATAGCACATGGAGTGCTTGGCATGGAAAGCAAAGCTTTACTTCTATAACATATAAATAAACTTGTAGTAGATGAGAGCAAAAGCAGAATAGCATGTATTTATCATTATCTCCATTGAATTCTCAGACGATTCCACCAACGACGCCAATTGTGAGACCATGAAATATCCTCTCACATAGATTGTTGGTGAGATTCAACGAAGATAGTTCTATGAACCTACAAGAGATAAATATGGTTGATGCCACCCAATCGGGGTTACCGGCTGGGGACACTCCGATGATGAAGTTAGAATCCATGAATGGAGAATCAAGAATAATAAAGAGTGTTGTGTGTGAAGTGCAGAGAAATATCATACCTATATGCCATGAGGTGCCTTCCTTTTATAGAAGGGGGGTGGGCCGAATAAGCCCAATAGTTGGCCCCTTAGCAGGCCTTATTTGGGTTAGTCCAATAAGTTGGTATATATATATATTGGCTCCCGCAGTATGTATGTATGTTAAATTAAAGGCCAAAAGGTAAGGGAAAGAGTTAAGGCCCCGTTTGTTTTGGGGTGAGAGGGAGATTGCGATTAGGATAGTTGTGGGCCCTATTTAATGTGTTGTTTGTTTACAGAGTTGATGAAGGGATTGTTAAGCCGAAAGGCTTAGGATAGGCCTTGCAAATGGGATTCGGATGGGCCTCCAAGACTTGGTATTAGAAAAATAGTCCGGCAGATTAGAAATTTTTTATTTTATTTTTTAAATGTCGGGCATATTTTTTTTGAACATTAATGTTTAATTTTTTGTATTTTTTGTCAAGTAAAAATCATTATTTTATTTATTTTATTTTTTCTGAAATTTTTATTTTTATTTTTATTTTTAAAATTTTTTTTTACATGTTAGGCATTTTTTTAAAAAACATTAATGTTTAATGTTTTTGTATTTTTTTATTTGTTTTATTATTTTATATTTATTTTATATAAAAATAATTTAACAATCCCTACACTAACAACTATCATCAAAACAAACACAATTTTACTTAATCCCCTCACTATCAATCCCTTCACTGTCAATCCCCTCCATTCTACCTCTGAAAACAAACGGGGCCTAAGAGTACATTATGGCTTGGTAAGGCCATGTTTTAGGATGGATGGAATAAGGATTTTTTAAGTTCGTGGACTGTAACTCAAGAACAATAATTGTGTTTGTTATATGGTTTGGGTCGCTAAGATTGTTTCTTCGATGTGGGGATTGGGCTAATTAAAGTAGGATTTATGGGTTTAACAAGTTGGTTTTAATTTTTCCAAAAAAAGAAGAAGAAGTTATTTTTAGGTTTTGTTAACAAGTTTGACAAGTGAAAAATTGAAGGATGAGTTTTTTCCCTCTCATTACAGCCAAGAGGAACTAGACATTCTAGTGCCAAAGTCTGTCCATTTTGGTTCATTTAGCTTTTCCAGTTTAATTGTATAATCACAATTCCTATATTAAAAGATGGAATATTTGTTTAAGAGAAAATTTAGATGGATTCTAGAAATATTTATGGCATGGATCATTAGAAATTGACTTGTTCCATGTTGTTTTCATTGCATACCTAATGAAATGTGTTGTATTGCATTTTAAAGCAGCATTTAGCAGTATGTTGGGTTGAATTGAATCACGTGTCACCCCACAAGAGGAATGTTTATGGTTGTAGTCTTGACTTGGACACACTTTTGTCTATGTGTTGTTGTTTATCAAAAACAAAAAAGCAAAATATGTATTTAGTACAATCTCTTCCTTTTTCTAATTGCTTAAAATTTTACGTTAATAGTTTTGAATTTTATGATGATAGAAGGTATTACAAACGTGCATTCTATGAATTTTTCTTGATAAGTGATGCAAAAGTTGGTGAGAGTCAATTGTTGTCATTACTTCAGGTTATGTGTCAGACTACCATCACTTCAGATGGTTGCTGTTTCTAGCACTTCGTACCCACACATTCTGCAAAATGGAGTTGCTGAAAGGCGTAATCGTACACTTAAAGATATGGTTAGGAGTATGTTAAGTTACTCAATTGTACCTATTTCATTGTGGGGTGAAGCTTTAAAGATTGCAATGTATATCTTAAATAGGGTTCCTAGTAAGGTGGTCCCAACAACTCCTTTTGAGTTATGGACTGGTAGGAAACCTAGTTTGAGACACTTACACATTTGGGGTTGTCCAGCAGAGGCAAGAATCTTCAACCCACAAGAGAAAAAGTTGGACTCAAGAATAATATCTGGATATTTCATTGGTTATCCAGACAAGTCAAAAGCGTACAAATTCTATTGTCCTAATCACTTCAGATGGTTACTGTTTCTAGCACTTCGTACCCACACATTCTGCCATTTTAAGGACCTTGTGACTTGCACTAATGGTTTGGTTGCTATCTTAATCTGTCACATTCCTTCCTATATTATTTAACTCTAACAATTATCGATTCTATTATGGTTGTTTTGGTATTCAATAAGCATAATATATTTTTAATGTAAAAAGTAGAAAGATTGTTATGATAACAAGAGGAAATCATTAAAGATCCCCACAAAATGCATGAAAGAATTGTCACATAGACTTTTTATTTTATCATGTTAATCATGTCCTTTTCTTTTCATGAGACTAAGTCGTAATGAAAAAGAGATTATGCTTTGCTAATGAATGAAATATTTGACTATCTTAATTATTTACATTCCTGTTCATGTAAGAAATTTCAATCTTCATGATTCTCCATGGTTTAGTAAACACTTTCTTCAATCTTTGGATTATTTCCTTCTTCATTCATTCATTCTCTCTCTCTCTCTCTCTCTCTCTCTCTCTGTGATAACCTTGTTCCATATTATGCTTGTGATTATGTGTTTAATATGATTTTGAGTGTCATTTATATGATTATATGTGATTTTGATTTTATATCTGTTTACCGTAGGAAAATCTGTTCAACTTACTGTTATGAATTGAAAATTGAGGGCCTTTCCGGCCACAAAATCCAAAATTGACTACGCCATTGTGATTGGCATAATTTTTAAATCCTATGGTGAAATTTAATTAGAGACTGATTTGGATTAGAATAATTAGATTCAGAACGGTTAATTAAGCGCAATTACTTAGCCTTAATCAATTTGATTAAGAGAGCCTACAAATAGGCCTCTATATATACTTAATTCCTCTCCTTTGAGTTCATTTTGCTGAGATTACACTCTAGAGAGAGAGTGTGTGCCGGTTAGAGAGAGAGAGGGAGCTCAAGTTGAAGAATTAATCATAATTTGGGTGATTAGAGCTCCTAGGTAAGCATTTGAGTATAAATTCATGTGTATAAGTTTGTAATTTTGTGAATTCAAAGTTAGATGGCAATCAAGAGCATGAGTTGTGTTGATTATGATGAATTGGGAGCCTATATGCACATGCATGCATAGAATTTCCATGATTTTACACATTCAAGCATGGAGCATGTTGAACATAATGAATTGGGCACCAAATCTCACATGCATGCATAATTCTCATGAGTTTCATGATTATAAGCATCATTACTCCCAGTTGAAATGGAATTGAAGTAAAAAATTTACATGCATGCTTGATTGATAGAGATATGAGGCTTGTGTGAAGTTTGAATGCATGAATTTTGGTCATGCAAGAGAAATGTTGATTAATTTGAGAATTAGATCATGATTTTGAACAATTGGTCCCATATTGCTCACATCCTCATGACATATAATGCATTTCCACATTTTTGAACCAAGAACATGAGTTTTGGGCCTTTGAATGTCGAATTTGAACTTCAAAACCAGTTTTGGAAATTCCAGAATTTGGCATGTCCGCTCGAGTGGAGAAAGGGCCGCTCGAGCGTGGAATGTTGGTTCTCAGAACTTTTGCAGACATTGGTGTCCGCTCGAGTGGGAAGATTCACACTCGAGCGTCAAGCCATGTAGTTTGACATTTAGCTCGAGTGTTCGAAGTCACGCTCGAGTGTATTATTGAGGTAACAAGCACTTTTGCAAACAAAAAGGGTCCGCTCGAGCGGAGAAACCTGCACTCGAGCAAGGAGCCCTGTTTCAGGAATTTTGTGAAAATATTTTTGTGTTTCATTTTCCGTTCTCTTTTATTTTTAAGCACTCTTAGGCATGCATTGAACATTGTAAATATATTAAAAAGATAAGAATGAAGCCTAAGAGGGATATATGAATTAAGAACGGATTGAATCGTTTGTGACCCGTTATGTTCATGAAATGTGTAGGGTCAAGCACAACGGCAAACCATCCGGCAGATCACTGTGAGTAATATTTTAGTAGAGATATTTTGAAGTATGTTATTTGTCCTATTGCTTATTCCTATAAAAGTTTTGTAAGCTTGTTATTTGAATTGTGGACGAATATCTGTTATGCCATATGATTGGGCCAAAGGCCGTTTGTCATGAATGGTTGGGCCAGAAGTCGTTTGACATGAATGATTGGGCCTAAGGCCGTTTGATAAGAATGAATGGGCCAAAGGCCGTCGGATATGAGTAAATTGGGCCTAAGGCCGTTTGATACGTCTAGAACTTTAGTCGTTTGATATATTAGATGGAAACATTAATTGGGCCCAAGGCCGTTTGATATAACTGTTTCAAAGTTCGTTCATGTATCTTCTTTACTTGATATTATTCACTGGGCTTTCGCTCACTCTTATTCATGTGTCTGTATGTGAGCCAAGAGATGTCCAAACCGAGCCTCAGTGAAGTATGTGAGAGACAGTCAAGTTTTGAGGAGTTAGCCCATACGTCTCAAGCATGAGACTTGTTTTCGCCCTTTTGTTCTTTTGTTACATTTTTGTTATGTTGGCGAGAACTTTGGATCACCTTTGTATATAAGCTTTTGGTTTGGCTGACTATGACCTGAATGATCCTGTTGTGTAAAGCTCATATGTTAACTTCCTTTGTGTGAGTTATTATAGAATACTTTTGGAATGATTTTGTTATGCCATGTAAGCACAGCACTATGGACAAAGTTTTAAATTGCTTCCGTTTTGGCCCCTTTACTCTGTTGAAATTCATTTTATTTGGTTTGAGGCCATAGGTAATCTCATGATTACTGGCCAGTTATGTTCTAACCCATAAAGGTGGGTTCGGGTCATGACACACACACACACACACACACACACACACACACTCTCTCTCTCTCTCTCTCATGGGAGTTATCTCAAGTTAATCTACTAAGTCATTTACAATTATGAAAGGTAGCAAAGGTGTAGACTTGTTTGCATCACTTTGCAACATTTATGAGACTTTAGAAAATGAGTTGAGGAAAAGAATGGAGAAGACCAATGATTTAATAGAAGATATTTTGAAAAAATATCAACGTTCTGCATCAGAATGCAGAAGTGAAAATCTGGAGAATATTGACACATGTTAAGTTGAAAGTTCTTTCACACACACACACGCACACACACACACACACACACAGACAAACACACACACACACACACACACACACACACACACACACACAGACAAACACACACACACACACACACACATACACACACACACACACACTCTCTCTCTATATATATATATATATGTTTTATATACGAATATGTTATACTAGTTAAATCAATCATACTTTTAGTTCATGTTTCCTTAGTGAAAATTTGTATTTCCTAATGCAGATGGATTGATTTATTTTGAAGACCTATTGGAGGACACATCACTTTCCTCTAGTTTAAATATTCTAGAAAAGGATTATGCTGATGCAACTTGTAACAAGGGGGAACTGAATGAAAGGGAGTTTTGTAATGTTTGGTTCATTGGCATGAGATAAAATGGAATGTTCATTTATGCAGCCTAACTAAAAATAAATTGTAAAGCTCAATACTTTTCTTACATTTTAACTTCTTTTTCGCAGCAAACAAACAAAGGAATTGTAATATGCCTGCTTACAAAACAATGATTTTTAGAGCAGTTCCCATCAATTCATGACTAAATAATAATTTAATAAATAAACAAACAAAACAATGGACTATCCTCTATTGTAGACCTTGAGAAAAATTTAAAAAATCTCATAGAAGAAACATATAACATCAAATTCAACCTTTTAACTCCTCTAATCAATATATATATATATATATATCCAATTTCCAAAATTTAAAACATACATACACAAGTAAATAAACATACATAAACGATTCAATTGCATATATGTATACATCGTATGTGTGTGCGTGTGACCATCTAAGTCTACATCTACACTAATTGTAAATTATAAAAAGGGAACCCTGCTGAAAAAATATAGAAAGACGGACAATGGTGCTCATATGAAGTCATAAGATCAAACTACAAATTTATATATATACACATGAATAGAGAGAGAGAGAGAGAGAGAGAGAGAGAGGCTAACTTACTAAGCAGAAGTGGGGAAGCCGAAGATGAAAAGGTAGCAAAACATAGGATAAAGTAAATGGAGATGGCAGCTAGGGTTTCGTTACCGTTTGGGAGTGCAGAGAGTGGGGAAATACAACCAAGCAACCAATCTAACTATGAGGAGTCAAAGAGAGCAACGATGAAAAGGAAACCCAATTGATTTAGGAAACAATTGTTTTTGATTTAGGAACAATGGTTTTTGATTTAGGAAACATTCAAAACTATGTAGTTTTGTTACAAAATATTCCCTTTGCATTTTTGTGACCACAATTTACTAGTCATCATAGGTTTTGACGTCCTGTTTTTTTTTTTTTTCTTTTGGCTCCCCCGCCATTACTTTCAGAACCACATTTTATATTTGGTCACAAAAAGTACCTATTAGCCACCAAAAATTTGTTGGTCACTAAATTACAAATCATTCGCGACCAAAAAAAATGTTGGTCGCAGAAAGTAAACTATCTGCGATCAACTTCAAAAATGTGGTCGCCAAAAGTGTTTTTCCTTGTAGTGAACATATTAGAAGGCAATGAAGTCTTCTTAGATGAATCTTTCTCAGATTGAATCACCATTGAAGACTTCTTAGGTTGAATCATCATTGTTGCTCGTAAGAGCTTAACCGCGTTGATACCATGAAGAAAATAGAGAGAAAGAGAGAGAAAAGCTTCAAAGATATTATTGATTAAAATTGAATCTCTTACTTACATCACTAGACTAGTTTGAAAAATCTAAAAAACCTTGAGATATTGATTCATGATTATATTTTAATTTTAAACAATGGGTGTCAATCCCAATTGAACAATCAATAACAAATTGGCACAATGATTTAAGATGGAAAAAATCACAATTAGAGCATCTCCGATTGTGATAAAAAATCACGGGCCAAAGTCAAAAAACAATCCACTAAGAAGACAAAAATGGATTACACACGAGTACCCTCAATTACTGAGCGAATCCACGCTCGAATTGAACCAAACGCAATGTGTTTCTTCCACCAACGTCTTCACTTTGGAATTGCTTTGCTCAACATTGAGTCCACAACACTGATGTTGAATTGACGACAATGAGCCACTTCAGAATCTACCAAAGCTTTAGGCCCAAGTTTCGTGGAATCCATCGATAGACACCTCTCTATTTTTGTGAAAAAACAAACAAAATCAACCCTTGATGTTTATTAATAAATAGTTCGTTGATCAATCGATCAAGAAAACTCATATAAACCATCCTCTAGTATAGAACATTTTTGTATTTTACTTCTCTCTGAGAATCTGGATGAGGTAAATCTTAAAAAAGCAAACGGCACACTTTATACCAAGCAAAGTCGTGACGATCGCTTGCGCGGTGTAACTAAAAGACAGTGCAAACATATAGGCCACTTGCTCGAGTGCAACATCCACTTCTCAAGCGGTGAAACATTTTTTTCTAGAAGTTCAGTTTACAAGTAGAGATACTGGATGATTCACTTCACTGTACATAGTCAACGAAGTGACAAATAAGGAATGCTCAATATACAGAATGTCAGAACAAACTCTTCTATATTTGTACAATTCGGATTGGATTCACATTTAAACACTCACCGCCTCACTAAACAAAAAAGAGAATAAAATTATAATTAAAAAAAATTTTATTAAATGAAATTGTCAACTACAAAAATCTAACATAATTCACTTTCTTATGCACATACACCCATTGTATTAACTAATCACCTATGTAACTAAGTTTGTCATAGGAGAATTATCTCATACAACTAAACTACATGTTTGTGATGTACCCTCAGCATCAATGCCAATGTCTGACGTGCGACTGCTATACTTAGCAGACCTAGCAGCTCTGTTCCTAGTGTAAGGCCTAAACACCTCAGCCTTGCCAGCATCCATTGGATCATGACTTACCAGAAGTAGCTGTAGAAGCTGTAGGTTCATTACGCTTATCAAAAAACATGGATCAATTCCATGCACATAAAATTCTCTTACTTAAACTTTGACCTTCGAAGTCTCTATTACTAAAGTCAGTCAACTTTGCTTTCACAGGCGTGGCAATGCAACTTTCATCAAAAACATGGATCAATTCCATGCACACAAAATTCTCTTACTTATAAATAAGTGAATTTTTTGATTTTTTAAATTAAAAAATTGAGAAAAAAATATAATTGTTTAGGTTAACTTTTTAACTTTTTATAAAAAAATATGTATTAAAAAATTGTATAAATTAGTGTGTAGAAGAAAATTAAGATTGGGAATTGTATAACCGTAGTTTTTGACTTTTAGTGAATAATGATAACTTTTTAACTTTTTAAATAACTTTTTTATTTTTTAACTTTTTAGACACATATCAAACTTGGCCTTAAACTTTGACCTTCAAATGATTTATTACTCTAGTAAGTCAACTTTGCTTTGTTTTTTTTTTTTTTTCTTTGATTCATAAAAATAGATATGTGAATAAATTATTCCAACATATTCGTCAGGTAGTATTATCCTTTAACACCTATAACATATCTGCAGGAATCCCCCGAACCTAGTTGACTTACTTCTCGCACTTAAACTTTCACCTTTAATTCGTTAAAAAAGAAAAAAAAAAAAAACTTTCTCCTTTAATGTCTGTATTACTATAGTCAGTCACCCTTCAACTTTGCTTTCACAGACGTGGCAATGCAACTTTTTGAACCTTGCTGACTTTAGACCAACTTGGAGTTGGTTGGGAAATTAATTATTTTAATTTTTTCTGAAAAAAAAAAATAGAGAGTAATATATTTGGGTGTTTTAGCTTTTTGATTATTGTAGTTCAAAATTCGACATGTCAAACACCTTAGTACATCATCTCCTGTTCTGGTTGATACAGTTTATTGTGAATTAAAATTGATAATTCAAAATTAGAATTCAAAAATATCTTTTACTCAATTTTTAAAAATATATATATTTTTTAAAATTATTTTTGTTTAATAAATTATAAACAGAAGTTATACCAAACAATTTGACAGACTCTCAAATAAAAAAAATTATAAAAAAACTCAGATAAATTGTATCAAATAACCCCTGTTTATTGTGTCAATTTTATTGCTCTAATTTAACATAAATGCAAGGTATGTTTAATGACAAATTAGGAAAAATACTATATATAAATTAGAGCAATGCTATAGATCTCATATTCATATAATTATTTAATAAAATATTTGATAATTTATTTGAGATTTACTTCTGCCTAAGTTATTGCTTGCATGAGAGAGAGATTCAAAATCAGCCTATTGAGTCGTCTCATCTCTACTTCCAAACCATCTCTACAAACATAATTTTCTATTGAGATATGGCTGGTCTTAAAGTAAAAGGCTGGTCCTAAAGCAATTTCATACTTGTAATTAACAAGTGCCCGTCGGCTTTAATTTCTTGGATTCATCATTGTAAAGTTTTAGGTAGCGTTTGATTTTCAACTCAAATTATGATTTGGATAAAAAAAAATAATTTTTTTAAAAAAAAATTCATAATCAAATAAAATTTTCAAAGCTCAATTTAAAAATTCTTTTCAAAACTCATAACCAAACTGTTTTCAAAATTCTATTTTTTTTATAAAAAAAAATTCACATGAATTTTTTATTTTTATTTCTATTTTGTTCTTTAAAATAATTTTTATATTTCATTTTTTAAAATATTTTTTTCAAGAAATATTATTTTTATTATGTTTATATTATTTTTAAAAAAAAATTTGTTCTTTTTTTATGTATTCGTCAAATAGTTTGTTGTGATTTAAATACAAAAGAGCGATCCAAAATTTTAAAAAAATAAATAAATATTAATAAATAAAAAAATATTCAAAAACATTTAAAAATTTAAATATTTAAAAAAATAAATTAAAATATTCAAAATAAAAAAATGAAAAAATATTTTAAAAAATTATACATTTAAAATAAAAAAAAAATATTTTTTAAAATTTTAATATTTAAAATATTAAAAAAAATACTGCTCACAAATGTAGCAAAATACAACTCACATTAAAAAAAATATATATATTTACAATAAAAAATAGGAGGATTTTTTTTAAGGTCTATGATATTAAGATTTTATAAGATAAAATATATACAATATTTTCATAGTAAGTAATGTCTATCAACATTTTCACAGAAAAAATTTGACTTAGAAAAATTTTGCCTGATTCAGAGAAATTTCAATTTTCATAGAGATTTTCACAGAGAAATTTTTCTCTAATTTGAGCAAAATTTTTCTAAGTCGGGAAAAATTTTTCTAAGTCAAATTTTCTCTGTAAAAATATTGGGGAACTTACCTAATAAAAAAAAGCATCTTGCACCTCTTATATTACACAAAGTTGGAGATGGATATTTCACTAATTTTCCCTAAATACAATATAACACTAATTTCTATAAATTGATATTATTTTTCTTTTACCATTGTATTCTAAGTTATTTTGTTCAAACTTGTAATTAATTTTGTATGTGTCTAATCAATGGACACGTGTGTTCTCAAAATGTCCAAAGAGTGTCCATGTATAAATTCTTTTTTAAAAAATAGGATACATGTACATATTTTGTATCGCAATAATATTACACTCATCAAATTTCTATATATACCATATTATGTTTTAATATCTTACTCATCAACACACTATAATCATTGTAACATTACACCATTAATATTTCTAGGGAAATTTTTTGAAGATCCATAATATTAAGATTTTATAAAATAAACGAAATACAATATTTTCATAATAGTTAAGGTCCCTTAACATTTTTATAGAGAAAATTTAACTCAAAGAAATTTTCCCCGACTCAAAAAAATTTCAATTTTCATAAACAAAATTTCTCTGAGTCAAATTTTCTTTGTGAAAATATTGAATGACTTTAGCTAATTAAAAAAAAATCTTCTTAGACCTCTTTTGTTACACAAAGTTGGAGACGGATGTTTCACTAATTCTTCCAAAAATAAAAATAAAATTAAGAAATTTTTTAAATATTCAAAAAAAAAAAAAAAAAGCCCAAAAAATTTCAAAATAAAACTCAAAATTCAAAAACTCATAACATAAGACTCAAAATATAACTCAAAATTCTTTTCAAAACTCACAATTCAAAACTTTTTTCAAAACTTATAACCAAACAAATTTTTTCTTTTCAAAACTCATTTCAAAAGTTTTATTTTAAAATTTAAAATACAATTCAAAACTCAAATTATAATTTAAAAACTAAACCAAATGAACCTTAATTACTGTGTTGACAAATGGTCTACTACGCAACAAATGAAATGAAAGTAAAAAGCAACATATATCTATGTACATATTAGAGGTCAAATATGGTTGAACAAGTCAACATGTAAAACAAGAATAAAGAAAAATAAAATAAAGTACAAAGATACACAAGTTTGAATGATACTGGTTCAAGGAAAAAATTCTGAATATGTCCAAAAATTATATCCTTTGTTTCTCTCTTTCAAACTCTTTTCAACCGCATTCTGTGGCAAGAAATGCACAATGTTGAATTTGTTGAGTGAAAATTCCTTTTGATATGAAAATATGTTTGTAGTGAATGGAGAACTTGATTTTGGCTTTATTAGAATTGTAATCATAAAATTTATAGTCAAAAGAGTATGATTTTGTTATCACATTTTGATTGGTGTAAAATGAGTGAGATCATTATATTTTTTGAGTATGGGATCCACATTTGGGTCAATCATATTTGGTACAATGTTAATACACTAAAATAGTGTGAATAAATTTATTTTTATCGAAAAAGGGAAAATTATTAGATACATATCATGTGGCGTTGTAGGAATTTTTTTTTTTTTTTTTTTTAAATACTCTTGAAATATCATGTGATATTGCCAAAAGGAAGGGTGAAGAAAAATTATGGACGCAATTGAGGAATATCAGTTATAGGTGCACGAATTTCGTCAGGGGGATTTGGTCAAAGTCCCTCATAATAAAACTTTAATACATTAAGGATAAGCACAAAAAGTTTTCATTGAAAAGTTCAATACACACTATTATTACCAAAATATCCTTAGTGAGTAATTTAATATTTTAAAATTTAAAATGATATAACTTTTGATTTAGATGTTGATTTTTAATAAATTAGTATTTTTTAAAACCTCTCATTAAGATATATCAAATAAGATTGAGGTTGACTACGAAATTCTTTATAAATAAAAAATTACTGTCAAAATTGACGTAAACAGTAACATGTCACTCTAATTGATAGTAACATTTTACTGTTTGTTCTGAACGGAATATCAATCACAAAAACAGAGTACGACCCTCTCTGCATATGAATTCACACTATTTCTAGAAAGTAAAAACCATACATACTCATAGAATACTCAATCACAGCTTCACAAACCCTCTTTGTGCTAATAAAAAATGGCACATTAATGGCATATCGTAGAATATCAATTTATATAGTCAATTTATAAAATAAAGTTTGCATCTCTTTCTTGACAGCCACTGTTAATGTTTTGTGAGAAATCTGGAAATAATAATATATTCAGAGCAATGAGGGATCCTATTGAGGGCTCTAGCAAACCATGACACAACGAATGATGGACGGTGGATGGCTCCGGTCATCGGTCTTTCGTAATAGCTCTTCTTATGTTCTTCTTTTGTCCTCAATCGTCATCTTCTCCTTCTTCTATCTCTTCGTTAATCTGCTCTACATTTTTTAGAAAGAAAGAGAGAGATCAACGAAGAAGTTTTGACTTCTCAAATATATATATATATATGATAGGGAAAAATTGTTCAAAAAAATATGGAAACATATTTGTTTGTCCTTCATAAAGAACATGCTTTTTGCTCAAGGAGTTTAGGAATTTAAACATTTTGAATTGTCCTGTACACTAACATGTTGGGTCTAGGGGGCTTCGGCTAAATTTTCTATTTCGTAATGAGATTTGTAATCTACGTACCAAATTGGGACTTGTTATCAACTAGAGGCAACCAATAACTAACTGAGTTTGCACTAGAGATTCACCTTAGTCCAGCCTGTTAGCTTACTTTTTTTTTTTTTTTAATTGTATATTTTAATGGTTCATATAAGTTAATTTCAAAAATGCAAAAAAAAAAAAAAATAATAATAATAATAATTATTGATTGGTTAGTTGATCTTGAGAATTCTTTGAATATATGAAGATTCCAAATAAAAAGGAAGTGATATCTGTATATTACAACTAGACAGATTTGCATTGAAGCGGTGAAATGATTTACAAGATTATCAAGTTCACAAAGTTAGGGTAAAAATTTGTTTATGATTAGTAATGAAAAAGTTATTAGCAAAAAGAATTTTCTTACATGATTATAAAGTTATATTGTCATATAAAAACACCATAACATGTTAAAGTTTTAGGGACTAAACTTTTATGTTTGAAAGTGAAAAGTTTGTTGTAAAAAACATTTGGAGACAAATTCCTGCCGTCATAAGGGTTGTCGCTAAAAAGTCGTCCAAAAAGTTTAAAAAAACTTTTAGCAACAATTTTGAATATGTTGCTAATAATGCGTTCTTAGGAACAAAACAATTTAGTGCAAAAAAAGTTTACTTTTTACGACAAATTTTTGGTCCCAAAAGGATAGTAACTCATTAAATATCAAATTTATTTTTTAAAAATACAATAATGACACTTTTAGCAACTACAATGTTTCGTCCTTAAAAAGTGATTATACCCCTAAAATTTTGCATCTAAAACTTTAGTTTGTTTTAGTAAAATCAAGATAGTTCAATAGAGTGGATAAAAATTTACTATGAAATTGTAGTTGCAAAAGAAAAAACTTTAGATTCTAATATTATTTGTGGTGAGGTTGTTTGCTAAACTAATAAAGAAGATATTGTTTAAACATTTACGCATCAATTCTTGATAATTTGAATATTGGAAAGATTGGTTTACAAGATGGTCATGAAAATATTGAAGAAGAAAGAGACCCAGTTGATCATTGAAGGCTCAATTGAATTTAAGAAGAACTAAAATCAAGAGAGCATGCAACATCAACATAATTCTTGGTGTGAGAGCATTTTGATTTGATTCCTAATGTCTATCTAATTGATCTTATCAACCAATTGAAGTATAGAGAGAATAGCTTTGGAAAATACATTTTTCTATAAATAATTTTTGGAAGAGTAACAAGCGGTTGAAGGATTCTGATGGGTCATTTCATACACCAAAATTAAACACTAAACTATACAAAATTCTTTTAGAATAATGGTAAATCCAAGTATCGATCTACAGGGATAATTGTGAAATTAAACTAATTTAATTGCTAAATTCCAAAATTAATTTTGATAAAAAGATTGAGAGATTCATAAACTAATAATAATTAAATTAAATTAAGTGATTAAACTAGCAATTATAATTAAAATTGGAATTATTGATTTTTGGGAAAAACCTAGGGCAAAGAATTCACCACTAACCACATAAATGAGATTTAGCATCAGCTATCAATTGCAGTTTGGTTTGAAATACCCAATATTTCACAACTACAAGTTTGAAATGTTGATCAAGAGGGTTGTTGCATTCAACGTACAGGCATGAATCATCCCAAGTAGCACGAGTCGTTTGTTCTAAACTATGGTAGCAACACAACCCATCTCTCGTAGCATGACTCTTCTTGTACTTTGAACACAAACACAAAGAAAATTAATATATGGAAAGCATTAAACAATCACAGAGAGTAAAATACTTGAAGAGATGAAAAGAACAATTATTATAAACTTCTAAATCATCCATACGTTTATTCAAACCATTTTACAATCAAAGATTAAGAAAATCCTTTTACATGGCTAGGGTTTTATTAGAAAAGAAGAGCCTAGCCACTCATGGAAGAGTGGGAAGAGGTGGAAGAGATGGAAGAGGAAGAAGCTCCCATGAAAGTTCTCCTTGAAGCTTGAGGAAAATCACCTTTTCAAAACCCTAACCTTCATTTCCTTAGAATAATTTTCGAACCTTAGGTTAGCCTATTTTTCTTCCTTTCATTCTCAGCAGAACAAACCCAAAATTCTGTGCACTCATTCCTAGGTGGGCCGCTCGAGTGGTGATGGGCCGCATGTGCGGTGAAGCTTGGCCGTACGTGCGGTAAGGTGGCTGGCTTGAATTTTTCGCTTCTTGCATGGAGAATCTGCTTTTGCGCCCTTTTTGATTGAATTTGCGTATTTTCTGCCAAATCTATACAAGTGCACCAAACACATCATCTCCACCATGTAAACAAAATTGAAAGGCTAAAAATGTAACTTAAGTGGCCTCAATGTGGTACCTTTTGGCCTACATCAGATTCCAATTAGCTTTTTATTTGACCTAGCAACTTTTTAATTTGAACTCAAAGACAAGTTCTTTTGAACAAGAGGAGAATAATGTAGAACTATCTTTTTAACTTAATTTTTATATAATTATATTTTACAGATACATACATGTATATTGATATAGATACCGTAATTTTTATACATATATATACTATATATTTATATATACACACATTGTAAACACAATCTAAAATAAAGATAAAATCTGAAATGGAGGTACAAATCAATCAAACATTATACTGTGTAAAAAGCAATCGAGCAAAAGGGAGCAGTGGCAATGGAAAGGCAAGGCAAACATCAGTGATAGTCGAGGAGGGTAGACGATGTGGCAGAGATGGTTAGTGAGAGGGTAATTTATAATAAATTAGGCCGAGCTGGAGTTGGACCGAGGTAAGCCCAAACATGTGTACTCCGGTCTAAGGAGTACTGCGGTAGTCCGGTCTAAGGAGTACTGCGGTAGTCCGGTATAGCTCGGTTCTTGGATAGTCCGGTTATGACTTCTAAACCGGAGTACAAGAGTAACATCTGCAAGCCGTTATGGTAGTTCGGTCTTGGCATGTGAAACCGGAGTAGAAGTCAGGAATGAGAGAGCCGAACTAAGAGTTAGTTCGGCCAGACTTACCTATGCAGTACGGCAGTGTTACTCCGGGCTTGAAGTAGTCCGGCCGTAGTGAGGCCATCTCACTTGGCTTAAGCAGTGAGGGGGGTGTTGGAGGATAAGCATTATCTTCCAGGAGTATGAATCCTAAGGGGATTCTATGCAAAGAGGAGTAATCCTAGAAGGACTCTACCTTGAAGGAAAGAGAGTCCTACCAGGATTATGCTACGCGAAACCTATATAAGCTCACTAATATCACCTTCGGAGAGGTAATGCGACTTTTGCTCCCTGAATACATAGAGCTTTTGCCTACTTGTCTTGCTTACTGACTTAGGCATCGGAGAGGTTTCTGGCACACACCCGCCGGCTAGCTCACGTCTGTATTTTCAGGTGGTAGAACGACGACGTACGAGGAACGCAGACTTAATCAACAGGATTATACTAGAAGGTGTATTTCTTTCCCGTACAGTTAGAGTGAGGTGAAGAGGCGACAACGAGGGTTATAGAGAGAAGAGGGGCCAACAATGTAACAACTCAGATTTTTAATTATTCTGTAAAATTTATACTAATATTATTTAATCTAAGTTAGGAGAATATATAATTTATTATATATTATTAGGTGTAATTTTGTAAAATAATATAATTATTATGAATCTGGAGATCAAAATAATAATAATAATAATAATAATAATAATAATAATAATAATAATAATAATAATAATAATAATAATAATAATAATAATGGATGTGGTAGTAAAATAAATAATTAATTTTCTGTTGGTATACGATAAAATATAATTTAATTAATAATTAATTAATTTATATAATTATATTAAAATATTGGGTCAAAAGGTAATTATTTTAAATATATTTTAAGGATAAGAATGGATCATGAAATTAAATATCGAATCTGGGAGAAAGGGATGGCCTAGCCAGATGTTGGCCAACCAATGGCCTCACCTCCTTATAAATTGGGAGATGATTCGGCTGGGGGAAGGGAAAAAAAAGAAAAGAAAGAAAGAAGAGAGAAAGAAATGAGAAGAAGAAGGAAAAAATGATGGAAGCTAAGAGGGTTTTTGATAGTGGAAAGAAATTGTGAGATATTAAAGGTAAGGTAAGTTATATTATATCTTGAGTTACCAAAATATATTTTACGTATGTTTTGACTTACCATATTTATTTTATATAAGCTATGTTTTATAAGTTATTATAAACTATATTAACATTTCAGTTACGTGGTTTTATTTCTGAACCCTATTTGTTAAAATGAAACCCATGGATATGTTTGTTTATATTTTAAAGAATATTTGACTATAATCTTATAAACAATTATGTTTTGTAAGTACTACCACGGGAGTCCCATGCCTTGGGGGACTTAAATAATCATTGGCCTCTGTTTGGCCACCTTGTGGTCCTCTGTCTGTCATGGATCCATTGACCTCTGTTCTGTGCGGAGCAAAGTGCTGTGTGCAACTAAGTGCTACACTATTGTGGGAGCCACCTCTAGAATCCGTACGAGCCATCTCTTGAATCCGTACCTCTGTTCTGTGCGGACCAAAGTACTGTGCGGAGCTAAGTGCTACACTATTGTGGGAGCCACCTCTAGAATCCGTATGAGCCACCTCTTGAATCCGTATCTCTGTTCTAATTGTCACTTCTGTGATCTCTATTTTGTTCTATTCGATACCGTGGTTATGGTTATATATTTACATAATTTATGTATTTCAGTTCTGCTACTTAAATGATTTATTTACCAAACTGAGTTATGTAAATATTTTGGCCTAATTAACTATCCATGGTTATTTCGTATCCCTTATACTCTTGGTATAATATTTCTCACTCTGCCAAGTGCTTATAGTTGTTTACCAATTTTCGGGAAACAATGCAATTCAGAAATAGCTTTTGGAAAGTCTTAGATGCGGGGTTGCGGAATAGACACACACAGCACTTTTATGATATTTTTATATATAAATATCGGCCTTTTTGGTCAATATAATTTTGTAATAAAAATAGAAGCTTCAATGCTTATTTTAGTACCCTTACTCAAATATTTCTTCCGCTCGCGTTTATTGATTTGTTTAAGAATTGGCCGGAGGTAACCTTAGTTTTTGGCCATCACGATACTTGACCCTTGGGTATGGGAAGCGGGTCGTGACAAACAATGACTGTCAAAGTAGGTAGAAGATGTGACAGTCAAGGTCGTGAAAATTACAAACTCCTTTCCCACCCCGATCGTCACCGTTATCTTCTCTCTCATCACCAACCATCGCTATCTCTGCATCTCCCATCCCTGACCATTGCCATCCCTCCTCCTATGCCCGATCATCGTTGCCGCCTCAGCACCCTTCTCCGATCATTGTCATGGCCCTCTTTGTTACCCAGAAATATGACTTCAGTTTGTTACAAACCCACAAATTTCATTCCCTTGTTTCTTCACCAACAATTTATTGTGTATTGCCCATCATCACGAAGAACCCAACCTAAAACCACCGTTGCTCTAACACCACTGCACACACACACACACACAAACATATATATAGGTAGAAACAATCTCCACAATTTATTGTGTAATGCTCAGCAAATTCCAACCAAGAAAAAAAAGAGAATAATTAGTTTGAACCTTAAACTTGAAGGCATATTGAACTTTAATTAAATTAATGTTTGATAGAAAATATGTTGTTTAAATTAATTTGCTAAATTAAAACCCTAATTTCACATGTTGAAACCCTAAGTTCTCTCTACAATGCACAACTGTTGAATAAGAAATGGCAAACAAGGGTTATATATAAGGGCAAAATAGTTTTTTTCTTTTTTCTTTTTTTTGTTTTTTTACTTCAGTCGTTAACAGTGTTAACTGTGCACTTCTATCCAGTAATTACATGGGGGTTATATGGTGATTTCCAAACCTCAATGGGTAAATTGCCCGCGGCCCAAACCACAGGAGGTAAAGTGAAGTTTGCTCTAAAAATAAATTTTTTTGATTGTATAAAAGTAGACTTTTTACCCCGAAAAATGACTAGTAAGCCATTTTCAAAACATTTGCAATCATCTAAATTACTTAATTTTTCAGACATTTGTGGCCCTTTAAGAACTAAAACTCATAGAAGCATGTAATACTTTATTACTTTCATCGATGATTATTCAAGGTATTGGCACATAAACTTACTTAAATACAAGTCAAAAGCAACTGAAAATTTTAAGGAATACAAGTTAGAGGTAGAAAACTAACTAAGTCGGTCCATTTAAAACTTGAATACTGATAGAGGTGACAAATATAAGATATTTGATTCTTTCTGCAAAGAAAATGACATAAAGCAATATGTACGCGATGCCATACACTCTACAACAAAATCGAATTTCCAAAAGAAGAAATTGAACTTTAATGGAAATGACGAGATCCATGATGACACATGCTAATCTTCATATTTATTTCAGGGAGAGAGGCTTTGTCCACCTCTGGGTATAGATTAAATAGAGTCGAAATAAACGCAAAACCTTTAACAGCTTATGAACACTACAAAGCCTAATGTTTCAAATCTCAAAGTATGGATGCAAAGATCATGTTCTCTTTCTCAAACCTTGAAGGAATAAATTAGGCAAAAAGACTTGAGAATGTAAGTTCATTGGCTATGTCGAAAATATGAGTGATTATCATTTTTACCACCCTAAATGTGGCTTAATAGAAAGTTGAGATGTTATTTTATTTTAATTTTTTTAAACCACTGATCTTGTTACTCCAATTGAACAAATTGAACTGCTCTCTGATGTATCTCTGGTATCTATTCTCTTAGACTTGGCACTAGAACTGGCAGTTCTAATAGAAAAACTGTCACGCCTCAATTTTTATTACTCGAAGTATTACCAATTTCATTTACTTAATTCCATTTCAGAGATAACATGCAGAAATATACTTGTATATTCAACTCGTAGAAGTGAATAACATTGCTCTCATTCGTATGCAAGTAAATACAACATGACTACACTAAATAAATTGCCCTTGGGCTTACATCATTAAAAAGTCAAGAAGAAGGGAATAACCCTTTTACATAAATGGCATTCCGCCAACACAAAAGAGGCCCCGTGGCCAACAAATAAGAAGATCCAAAACCTTGTAGCACATCCTGGCTATCACCTGAAAAAGATTCAACAACGTGGGATGAACATATAGTCCAGTAGGGATCTCAACATGATCCTCAACAATAACAACTTACAGATAGCTATGATCATGAATGCCCAATCTCATACTAGAATAGTAATGTGACAGTTTATACAAAATATACATAAGTATGAACTTTTCTCGAAAACAGCCATTTCATTCAACGCTATAAGCAGTTCACCTTTCTTTCCTTTTCATTACCCATTTTTCAAACTTTCATGACTATAACAGTTTTAGAAAAAAAAAAACAATTTCACCAAGCCCATGACTCTTCCCCCATTTTCCGTACTTACAACAAAATGACCTTTTTTGAAAACATGTTCACAAATACACCATTTTCCTTCACACTTTCCAAAATCTCAAAATGGCATTTTGGTTTGTTCCCTACACATTCATATCAATGCATGCATGCCTTAAATAAAAGGGAAATAACAAATCATCAACATGTATATAATCCACAAATGAGGCAGCTCGGCCTTTCAAAACTGTAACCATCGCAACCCATAACATACTCAGATACACTGACGATAACAATTAAAACTCTGCTCTACCGGCTATATGCACAGTAAGCTAAGGATATGCCAAAGCGATAAGCAAGATAATAACTCATTTTAAACATTTCATACCTCATAATAAATACACATTTTAGTACTGTATCAATCTCAGACAAAAACACTTCCATACTTCACAAATGATACACATTTTGGTGTTGTATCAATATCAAACAAAAACACTTCTATACTTCAATAAGCACACATAATAGTGATGCTAATGGAGTCCATCCCCTATCTCCTCCCAAACAATATCCGATTTAGAGGTCCATCCCCTATCTTCCCCTAAACCGTGGAGTACATCCCCTATCTCCTCCCACACAACACAATGTATATAAACAATTTCATATACATAATCAATCAATACAACAAAGCATAAATAACAAGTGTAATACATACACATAAACTATTCAATAATGTTTAACCAACACAAGTGTAACGCATACATCACAATTCAACACAACAATGTCATCCTCCACCGATGACCAAGGACAAAACCTCTAGATGCATGTATTCAGTACACCTAATAAAAGAGACTTAACTCTCAAGCAAACCTTAAACCCAACAACAACTCTAGTACGATAGGTAAGGATAAAACCCCCAAATGTGTGTATTCGACACTCATGATACAATAGTTCAATTCTCAAATTTGTTTTCCGAGACTCACATAGAGTTAACATTTCATTTACCATTTTCAAGATCAACTTTCATAATTTTCTTAAGTCAACATGTTCCATCACTTATTCCAAAAAAACTTTTCCCTTTTCACAAAACCAATTACATTCTCTTCATTTTACAAAATCAATTCCATGGATAATAAGCCATAACCCAACTTGATTCAATACGTTCATTTCAAAATAACCCCAATACCATAATTAATCCCTTAACTGTTAACACCTTCTACACAACTCATATTAACAATAGAAATTTACGAACATTGTTCAACCATAAACCCTTTTTATTTTACCAAATCAAAATATAATTTAGGGTTTTCTCTTCTTTCAACAATAACATGCTAATTTTACTCTCTAATTAGTCCAAACCACAGTCAATGATAACAAAACCATTCTCAAACAACCAACCCTAGGTTCCCCTCATGATTTTCAAACAAATCCAACACGGATATGATTTTCATGCAATACAAAACTACCACATGTCTATCTATAGACGGAGTATTGAAAAAGAACAAGGAAATCCATACCTCAAATGGAGAGACCAAATGGAGAAGATGAAAGCCAAAAACCAAAGTGCTCCAAATCGCCAAACTTTCAGATTAAAATGAAGCCCTCAACCCACTGTACCTTTCTTACAAAGGACTTAGTATAGATTTACACTAGAGGGAGATGAAAACCAAGAGAGAAGGTGTGTAGGGAGAGAGAGAAACTCTCAAATTATTCATTCAATGAACTTCATTAAATTGATTAATGTATCTCATACATTCATGATACATAATGCATCCTCTATATTAATGAATTCATTATATAAATTAATGTATCTTACATATTCATAATAGATACATAATGCATCTCTAAGATTCATTCATAATAAATCTATCACATTCAATGTATTAGCATTAGTCTTCTATACATTGTATATATACAAAGAGTAAAGGATAGAAACGGGAATAAGACAACAACACATCTACGGAACCAAGTTCGGAATACAATTAAAAAAAAATGAAGGGAAAACCGGGATTGTTATAAAAACCTAAAAATGGAAGGAAAAGAAAACAAAGTAAGGTTGGCTCACATGATTCAAATATTGAGATAAATGGGAGCAAGAGAGCAAGATGACCATCTACTACTTTAAAAGACCACTTTGTGTTTCAAGCCGAGGAGGTCAATAACTTAGTAGATGATCTTGCTAGTTGCAATGAAGCAATGAGCAGTAGTGATGCTACATAATGGCTTGCTACAATGAATAAAGAATTTGATTTGATCAAGAAAAATGATGTTTGGGAATTAACTAATCTCCCAAATGGAAGAAAAGTCAATGGCTGCAAATAGGTCCTTAGAAAGAAATTCAAAGTAGATTGAAGTTTGGAAAAATACAAGGCAAGGTTGGTAGCCAAAGAAATTACTCAACAACCTAGACTAGATTTTTTAGACACATATTTTTTTGTTGCAAAATTTGCCTAAATAAGAATATTAATGGCAATTGTAGCTAGAATGGATCTGGAATTACATCAGTTAGTTGTCAAAACAACTTTTTCTCAATGGAGAATTAAAAGTGGACATTTATTGTTGGATTTATTTTCTAGTGTGGTCCAATAGCCTACATATATCTACATGTTTTAATTTATTTGGACTCCACAATTAGATAAAGCCAATATTATATATAAAGTTCAGTAATTAGAATTTTAATATAATCACTCTTCTATGATAAGAAGGAAACCTTGATGGATTAGGAATTCTTCTGATAACAGTTTATATGGCCCTCTTCTCTCCTCTATATAAGGATGGGTGACTCTCCTTTCATATGATAAGTATTTTTCCATCATTCTAAGTTTTATAGTCATCCTAATTAAGAGAGACAGAGAAAAGAAGTTGAGCCAAGAATTCAAGGTTCAACTATTAGGGGTATTTTCTTAACTTCTCTAATTCAATGGCTGTTAAAGGTATGTTCGTTTTATTCTTGAGTTGTATTGAATTCAAGATCCTGTAAAGTTTAATTCCTCATTATTATTATGGTTACACTTACATGTGGTATCAGAGCCTTAGTTTTGTGAATCAATACACCTTGGAATAAAAATATATTTATGATACTATTATTAATTATATGGTTCCTTTGTTTTATTAAAGGTATTGACTTTAAATATTATCTCAATTGGTTTGTATTCATCAAACGTGTAATACATTTTTTTTTTATTTAATTTTTGTTATGCTGTTAACATGCATATACATGACTTTAAAGTTTGCATGATAGCAATCTACTTATTTGTCACTTAAGGTAGTTGGTCAATTTTATTTTTTTTAAAGTTAAAACCTTACGTTCTTATTAGAGAATCGGACCATTCATTGCGGGACTCTACGGAAATTTACGGAATATTGTCTAGCAATTCATTATGAATTACGAAATATTGTCTATTATTTTTAATATTCATATATTTTTATGATTTAAATTTGATATCATGATATATTTTTATAATATTGGATATTAAATATTGAAGTGGTTAATTTATTTAGGTGTAATTCTTGTTAACCATTATATAAGATATTCATGATTGTCATATTGCACATATATATATATATATATATATTCACGTTCATCTAGAGTTATTGTTATTATCATATTGGTAATTGCAATCACATAAAAGAAATTCTAAAAATCATAGTAGTGATTGAATTAATGATAATTATATAATTCAAATTAATGAATAGAGAATATTATTGGTTAGTTTCGTATTCATAGGGTTTACTAATTTAGTAGCTGCGAAAGTGGCCTAGATTTGTAAAACTTATGAATATAGAACTATATAAAAGAATTGTTAAAAGGGTAATGTAGACACCCCATTTTTGACCGCCCTTAAGACTTGGGCGCTACTAATTGTTTACTTAGTGGTGAAAGTTATGCAGTGCAAAGGTTCGATTTCTTTGGCAAGAGGAGAGTCAAATCCCAACTTCATACCCCTTTTGGACTAAAATGATCTGGATCAAAAGATTTTAGACCTTGAAACCCTCTCTTTCAAAATAGTTTTTGAAAAAGTTCCTACGATGTTCTGACGCTCGCATTTTGTTAAATGTCGCGCTTTTCGGTAAACCGAGCAAGGACAAAGTGGAAATGAATGAAAGAGAGGTGAAATCTCTAAAAAAATCTTTCAAAACACCTTATTTAGGGTTTTGAATTTGAAGAAAAGAGGAGAGGAGGGAAGAAAACTAGTTTGGGAGAAGTTCGGCATGAATCCGGAAAGGATTGAAACTGAGCGGCTTCACTAAAAGGAGCATAACTTTTTGCACAATTGGAATTTTGAGTGAGGCTACCACCATTGGAAAGCTTACTTCCGGGATTTCAATTTGGACACAAGAATGACCTGAAAAGAAGTCTAGATGAAGGAGATATGCTCATTTGAAGTTTGACCTGCAGAGCAGATTTTTGCTGTCGACCACTAGGGGTGGCCGGCCGGCCAGTTGAGGTGGCCTACCGGCCACTCATGTCCAAAACTCAGATATTTTGCAGATATTTCTCCTCCAACTATTTTCACAATGTGCCAGCTATCCCAATTCAGATATTTCGACCAAATGCTCCATTTTTGCTATATATTGAAGCCATATCTCATATATTAAGAGGTTAGAAAGTTTGGGAGCCTCTCTCTCTCTCTCTAATTTTGAGAGCAAAATCTCTGCCTCTCTCTCTAGAGTTCCCACTCTCTTGCCATTTTGTGCATAGAAGTGGAGAAACACTTCTAGTTTGCCTAGACATCCTTCATCAAAGTTGCATATTTTTAGGCTGAGGTCCCTTGGAACCGATTTTGGCCTGCTAAAGGCTGGTTTTGGCTCAGATAGCGGCTGTTTAAGTGCTGTGCTTCAAAGGTATATCACTTACCTTCTTTAAGCCTATTTTGCACACTTGTTTTCCCACCTTTTCAAACTATTTTTGAGCTACTTTTCAACTACAAAACCCCCTATTTTTCAGTCCTAAAAATGCTGGTTTGAGCCCATTTTGTGTTAGGGGGTTGTCTCTCCCTTTTGTTCCTTTGCTTGTATAGCTTTTGTGCCATCTTTCAAGGCCTTCAAAGCAACTATTTCTTGGCCTTTTAACCACTGAATTCTAGAGAAATTTCAGTGGTAGAAAGTTTGTTTTGAGGTTCAAAATAGGGGGGAATGGCCTCCCCTCCTTCTCTCTCTATGCCATGCCTTGTTAGCACTACAAAGTAGCATCTTTTTATAGCTTATGTTAGCTTAGTTCAAGCATGTTTTAGGCCTTGTTTTGACCTACTTTAACTCTATTTTTAGTTGGTTGGGTCACTTGTGGCTTGATTTTGGTACTTGTAGAATAATCATGCTTACTAGCTTAACATACTTGATGTTTTAACCTATTATTTTAGCATGTGTTGGTTCCACTCCAGCATGTTTTTGGCCTTGCTTTGACATGCTTAAACTCTATTTTGAGCGGTCTTGGTCCTTTGAGGCTTGCCTTGTATAGCTATAGTGTAGTTGGCCTTTACTAACTTTGTGTTTAAGGCTTTTAGCATGCTTTGCTTGAGTTGTTTGCATGCTATAGCATCATTTAGCATGTAATTTCAGAGCATATTCCTCTGTCATACTCTCACATCTATCACTCTTTAAATGCTTTTGAGAGTTGTGCCTTATGCCTTGCTCGTGAGCCAATTTGTGTGCATGTTTGTCTAGTCTTTTGAGCTTCAATTCCAGCATGTTTAGGCCATTCTTTTGGCATGTTTAAGCTCTGTTTTGAGCTGGTTTGGTTGTTTGAGCATTGCATTGCATGCTTCTAGTGTAATACAGTTCACTAGCTTTGATGCCTTTGCCTTAAACATGCATTATTTGAGTTGTTTGCATGATTTTGAGTCACTTAGCATGTCGTTTCAGTGCTAAAATATGTGTCATTGCACTCCACAGTTTCAATCTTTCATTTGCTTTGAAAGTGGTCTTAAGCCCTTTGTTGGCTTGAGCATGGAATTGAGGCTCTCATGCCTAATGGTTTTAGCATTCTCTTAAGGGTTTCTACTAACCAAAAGCATGAGGCTTCTTTCATGCTCAAGGTACTTGTGGCTGAGGTCATTTTTCTCATTAGAGGAAAATCACATTGAACTTAACCCGTTAATGGACTAATTGGTGAGCTAAAATGTATAAACAAAATTGAATCAAGTAAAACTTGTGCAAGATAAGCATATGTTGTTGCATTGCATGTGTTTGGATCGAACGTTAATCTGAACACAAGAAATGTGGAACGTTTCATACTCATAGTAATGAAACATGTCACATTTCTTGGTCGCCGGCACCCTTGATCATGCATGATAGGGTGGAGGCTCTTTGTTTCTTGTTTGTGCATTCACTAAGCTTGTACAAGTTTGGTTTTCGGGCCATCATGCATTGAGATGCTTGATTGGTGGCTTGAAAGCCGAGTGCCACCCTCCTTTGAGCTTGAGACATGAAAAGGAGTGTGGTAGTACACGCATTTTCTTGCAAATACATTACTATGCCTCTGTTGTTCTCTGTTGCAGCAAAACCAGAAGCCTGGAAAAGCAGGTGGCTGACCGGCCACTTGAGGTAGCCGACCAACCACTTTTACTAGCCGTCTGGCCAGTTAAGGTGGCCGGCAGCCACTTTTTGTGTCCGACCGACCACCAGTCCAATTTTGTGCAGAAATGATCCTATTTTGGAGCAGAAACATTGTGGGGATTGGTTCAATGTTCAGAAACCAAGGCAAGTGCAAAAAGAGGCAATTGACGGCAAAGCAATGGATTTTCGGGATGGTGTAGACACCCCATTTTGACCGGCCTTAAGACTTGGACGCTTTCTTTTGATTACCCGATGATGACAATTAGAATGTGTTTCTCACAGAATTCTCAGTAAAAGAGATTGAATTTGAACTTTAATCCCAACCTTCACCATTATGACTAAATTATTTTAAAATACTGAATATTTTATTAGTTTAGTATTTTTGTAATTTTTCATAATTTTATGTGTTTGTTCATATTTTTGGTGTATTTTATATAAAAAAATAAAAAAAAATTATATTATGTATTTGAAATTATTATATTATATGTTTAGTATTTTGGTATAAATTATATATTTTATATATTATTATAATTATATTATATTATAAAATAAAAATAATAAACAAAAACAATTTGATGTCGGCATGCCGACATTCAAATTAACCAAGCGTACATATATATTATTATATTTATATTATTATTATTATTATTATTATTATTATTATTATTATTATTATTATTATTATTGTATGCCTATATAAGGCAATGTTTCTAGCAAGGGAGGAAAACATTCGGGGGAAGTTTGGAGGAAATTCTGGAGAGGCATTCTGGAGAATGGGAAGAGAGGATTCCGGAGAAAGAGCCTGAGGGGGGAAGAAAAAAAGAGAAAAAAAGAAAAGAGAGGGAGATATTTTTATGTCCATTTCGTCGCACACCATTCAAAAAACAACTACTAAAGCTGTAATTCCAAATTTTGGACTGAAAATTGAGAATACATTCCACAGACTTGAGAGTAATCAAAAGAAAGTTTGTGACTCAGAAAATTCATCATTTCCCCAAAAGGTGAGTTTTTGCAAATTTTTATTTAATTTAAAAATGTGATATAATTTGTTTAAATATTTCATTTACTTCTTTTTATAACTATTTTTTTATCGCTTTAATGTGATGGCTGTACCACCCACATATTTACTGTAATTTAAATATTGTATATAACCTATTGTAATTTATTACTTTAAATAGTACCTCCGGCGGTTTAATTTTACTTGCTTTTTGTAACTTAATTTCAGCACTATTATATGCTATTTAGGGGGCTGTTTAATTTATTTCATGATTTATGTTTTAAATATCAAGTTTGTTTGTACTAACCAATTAATCAATTTCGCATAATCATCTCTGCAACCTCCCTCCATTCTTTGCTTATTTCGATTAAAAAGTTGTGAAAAATTAAGATTGTGGTTCAAATATAAGAAAGGAACTCTTCCATGCTTAATGGCTTAATCTCTTTAGAGGTTCCTTACCAAAAGTATAAAACGCTCTATGCTTAATAGTTTAATCTCTTTGGAGATTCACTACCAAAGGCATAAAACGTTTTATACTTAGGAGGTTCATTGCCGAAAGTATAAAACGCTCTATGCTTAATAGTTTAATATCTTTGGAGATTCACTACCAAAGGCATAAAACGTTTTATACTTAGGAGGTTCATTACCAAAGGTATAAAACGCTCTATGCTTAATGGTTTAATCGCTTTGGAGATTCATTACCAACGGCATAAAACGTTTTATGCTTAAGAGGTTCATTACCAAAAGTATACAATGTTTTATGCTTACTGATTTAATCTCTTAGGGGATTTACCACCAAAAGCATAAAACGTTCTATACTTAACGGTTTAAATTCTTTGGAGGTTCACTACCCCAAATGTATACATGTTCTTATACTAAAGCACAATCTTTTATTTTTCATTTCTCTTTATTCATCAGTGTGTTTACTTTTAAGGGACTAATTGACCCTTGGAAATTACCAAGGAAAATGTCATTATCACTTATTATCAAGTTTGGATTTCAAGTCATTATCACTCAAGTTTGAGTTTTTCTAAGTCATTATCACTCTTTTGAGTTTGACTAGTCTTTGTTGCACATCTTGAGTTTGATTTGGAATCCTTTATCGCTTGTAAATAAGTTTGACTCTTTCTTTGTAATTTCCTCCGAAGAAAATTTTCTCGGGTTAAGTTGATACTTGTTTCCCTTTATTGCATTTTGGACTTAGTGGACGCAAATATCACTTTTGCACAAACAGGAGAAAAGATAAAGAAATGGACAGGTAATAAAAAAGGCTAATAAAATTGGTTAAAATTGGATTACAACCGACATAAAGAACCAATACGATTAATTGAATTCGGTCGGACGTTATACCGGATTTATTGTGTCAAGGCTTGCCTTACATCAATTATTGTAATAAATTAGATAGCCCATTTCATTTATTATTCATTCGGCTTAGTAATAATTATTTGTTCGGACACTTGGACATTCGGACCCTCCTGCGAGAGGGCAGACAAATTTGTAATAATGTGTATGTCTTCCAACCCCACGTCTTTCTCCCTTTTATTTACCAGCTTATGATGGTTAGATTAGGGACATCATGTTTAATTTAGCATACTCATGTTTACATCCACTTGTATTGCATGCATTGAGGCTCGGTTCATCATTCGAATTCACATTGTCGTTTCAATACTTCTCTGAATACATGCTTAGACCGCATGCGAGCAAATCATTTCACATGCCATATTAGTAGCTGAGCCTAGTAATTGCATATCACATGTGTTGCATTGTCACATTGTATAGTTAGGAATCATGCATATTTTTTAACTTTGTTTTGTAGCTTGTTCGCGGGACGTCGGTAAATATGTGAGTTGTTATGTTTTAGCATCCCGCCTGTACATAATTTTCTTATTATGTTTAGCATCCTACCATGAGGCTAATTGCTTAAATGATAAATTGTTTGAATGCCTGTAGATGAAGGCTCGTTGCTTAAATTGGAATGATTCAACGAATATATGTTTTAAGCCCACTTTGTTAAGTGGCAAATTACGCCCACCTGAGGTGGCAAATTCAAACCCTTTTCGAGAAACAAACATGAAATTGAATTGTTCCAATTTGAGCAAACTAGTCTATACCTTATATGCTTCACATAATAAATTTTAGGATTTCTTAAATAATCAAAATAAGAACATATATTGTACATAAAAACCACATCATGATTAATAGAGGCCGATCTTTGATCGGGTGAGTAGGGTGTTCAATTATTGACATTTCCCTGTCATACCTAAGTTCCTGAACCAAGACACTTTGGTAACGACGGACTAATGGCCTTTGGCACGAGTCATGGGTTTCCTAAATTTCCCAAAATAAATATTTAGGTGGCGACCCTGATATCTAGCAAAGAAGTCCATTTTTGGCATTTGATTCAAACATCGATTTTCCAAAAGAATTTGCTAGATTTGGACTCTTTTTGTGTTTCCACTGTTTCACATTGCACTTGTGAAATCAGAATCAGAACCAACACACAAATGGAGTTCGAACTGTAAGGGCTATTTCATTCTTTCGAAAGGGAGCGCGAAAAGCCGAGCTACAGACGGCGCCAACCGAGTATGCATCTCTCCCTCGCCCGCGAGGGCATTCCATTGCTTATGTTTAGTTCGTGTAACTAGTCATTTGATTTGTTTTGTAATATTATAATTAGCTTAGAATAGCTTTTTGTTTCAATTTGGGTTGTAATATTTAATTAGCTAAAGTTAGTTAATTAGTTTACTTTGTAATAAGTAGCTTAGCTTAGCATAGCTTAATTCTTATTCATTCGGACCCTCTTTCAAGAGGGCGAAATGTTGTAATAAGGGTGCGTGTGTGTGCATATCTTCCAACCCCACTTCTTTCTCCCTTTTATTTAACCGCTTTTGATGGTTAGTCTCAGGGCATGTTTCGATTAGCATACCTTATGCTTTGCATGTTTGCATCATTCATTTGTCTTGCATGCACGGGCTCGGCGCATCATCCAGACTGCATTGTATTTCGATACCTATTTGAATACGTGTATTAAGTGTTGAATTCATATACCATCGTAGCTAGCCGAGCCTATTTTAGTTGCGTTTTTACATGCGTTACATTAGGCATATTGTATAGTTAGGATCATGCATGATTTCTAACTAGCTTCTTTTTTTGGCTCGGAGTACATTGTAAGTGTTTACGCTTTAGTATACTTGCATGAGTGTGAGTGTTGACATGATAGCATGCTTGCCATGAGGCTATTTGCTTAAGTGATTAACTGCATGAATGCCTGTGCGTGAAAGCTTGTTCGCCTGAATTGGGACAATTCATCAAATGTATGTCTTAAGCCCACTTTGCGAAGTGGCAAAATCATGTTTTAAAGCCCACTTGAGGGTGGTAAATCCACGCTTTAGCCTACTTGCGTGTAGAACTTTCAAACCATTTTCAAGAACAAACGTGAGCTGTTTTGTTCCAATTCTCATGATCAAGTCTATACTTGTATGCTGTGCGCATCACATAATAAGTTAGATTAATAATCAGAATAAGAAAACATGTGTTTATCAAACAACATATCATGTTTAGTAGAGGCCGATCCTTTGATCAGGCAAGCAGGGGTGCTCATGTTATGATCTTCCCCTCTCGTACCCAAGTTCCCGAGTCGAGGCAACTTTGGTGATGATGGACATGTGGCCTTTGGCATGAGTCAGGGTTTCCTAAATTTTCCAAAAACAAAACATTTAGGTGGCGACTCTGTAATCTGGCAAAACAGTCCATGTTTGGCACTTTTTGATTCAAAATCGATTTTCCAAAATTGATTGCCATATTTGGACTCTTTGGTGATTTATCAGTCTTACATTGCACTTTGTGAGATTAGATTCAGAACCGTGACGGGAGTCCGAACTGTAGTAGTAAGACCTATTTGCACCCTCTCCGAAAGGGGGGCGCACGAAGAAAGTCGGGCGCTACAGGTAACATTAAGGTCGATAATATTCTCAATTGCAGTTATAATTAGGAGATTGAGACTCGTCTAAAGGAGAGTCACTTTCAAATAATTATGAACTGGGTGTAATGTGACTTATGTAATTTGATAGATTAGAATTGAATACCCAAAGGTAACATGACTAACTAAAAAGTTTCAGAAATTATTTTAGACCCACATAAGTGTTTCTTGACGAGTGGACAATAGTTATACGTAAGTTTTGCCCAAAGGAAAGACTTATGTGATATCAATAGTTCATGATTATAATTTTCAAAGCTTTAATATTTATATTGTTCTATCTTATTCCAATGAAAGTTCCCACCTCATTGCACTCTCTTGCATCGGGCGTCCATCTACTTACTGGCTCAAATTTTTCGGAATGGTATGCACACGTTCAGTTTACACTGGGTGTATTGGACCTTGATATGGCATTGTTTGAAGATAAACCAACAGACATTAATGAATATAGTACTGCAGAACAAGTTGCCCTTTTTGAATCTTGGAAAAGGTCCAATAGACTCAGTTTGATGTTCATGAAGATGACCATTACAAATAACATCAAGACCTCCTTACCTCAAACTGTTAATGCATTGGAATACTTAAAGGCTGTTGAAGATCGATTTAGATCTGCTGACAAGTCACTTGTTGGCACTATTATGGCTGAATTGACAACAATGAAATATGATGGCAACCAAGGGGTTCAGGATCACATCCTCAGTATGGCTAACAAAGCTGCAAAACTTAAAACTTTAGGGATGCAAGTTGATGAAACTTTCCTCGTGCAGTTTATTCTCAACTCACTTCCATCACAGTTCGGTGCATTCAAAATCCACTATAACACCAATAAAGATAAGTGGAGTTTGAATGAGCTGACTAATATGTGTGTTCAGGAGGAAGTGAGGTTGAGAGAGGAATGGCGTTAAACTGCATTGGCTGTAACTCATGGAGCTATAAAGAAAAAGAAGGGTAAGTTTGTAAAATCAAAGAAAAATCCACCAAAGAAAAAGAATAAACTTAGGGAAAAAAATCAGGCTCAGAATGATTTCACTGTCAAGTGCTACTTTTGTGGCAAGAAAGGACATGTGAAGAAAGACTGTAGCAAGCGAAAGGCTTGGTTCGAAAATAAAGGGATACCTTTCAACCAGAAAACCGAAGGAAAGTGAAAGATTTGTTTATATGGGAAACCATCTCAAAACTGAAGTCGTAGCTGTAGGAACCTACCGACTGATCTTAGAGATGGGTCATCAGATGGATCTAGAAGACACATTTTATGTTCCTTCAATTTCTAGGAATTTAGTTTCGTTATCCAAATTAGATTGTGTTAGATATTTAGCTTTATTTAGTTGTGGAAAACTCAATTTAATGTTTAATTCAATAATGATTGGTTCTGGTAATTTATGTGATGGTTTATATAAAATTACCTTAAATCATGAGTTTGCACAATCATTAATAACTCTGTATTTGAATATTGGTTCAAAACGTGATCTGATTAATGAAAAATCCTCAATCTTGTGGCATAGACGGTTGGGGCATATCTCTAGAAATAGAATTGAAAAATTGGTAAAGAATGGGATTTTGGAAAACCTAGACTTCACTAATTTTGAGATATGTGTGGATTGTATTAAAGGAAAGCAAACCAAACACAGAAAGGTGCCACAAGAAGTAATGAGCGTCTTGAGATAATTCATACAGATATTTTGCGGGCCACTTAACATCCCATGTCTTAGTGGTGAAAAATATTTTATCACATTTATAGATGACTTCTCACGTTATGGATATGTGTATCTAATTCATGAAAAGTCTTAGGCTGTTGACATCCTTGAGGTGTACATAACTGAAGTCGAGAGACAATTAGATATAAAGGTTAAAATAGTGAGATCAGACAGGGATGGTGAGTATTATGGTAAATATGATGAGTCAGGCCAAAATCCTGGCCCATTTGTCAAATTCTTAGAAAAGAAAGGCATTTGTGCTCAATATACAATGCCTGGTACGCCACAGCAAAATGGAGTTGCTGAAAGGCGTAATCGTACACTTAAAGATATGGTTAGGAGTATGTTAAGTTACTCAATTGTACCTATTTCACTGTGGGGTGAAGCTTTAAAGACTGCAATGTATATCTTGAATACGGTTCCTAGTAAGGTAGTCTCAACAACTTTTTTTGAGCTATGGATTGGTAGGAAACCCAGTTTGAGACACTTAACATATTTGGGGTTGTCCAGCAGAGGCAAGAATCTGCATCCCACAAAAGAAAAAGTTGGACTCAAGAACAATATCTGGATATTTCATTGGTTATCCAGACAAGTCAAAAGAGTACAAATTCTATTGTCCTAATCACTTCAAATGGTTGCTGTTTCTAGCACTTTGTACCCACATATTCTGCCATTTTAAGGACCAAGTGATTTGCACTAATGGTTTGGTTGCTATCTTAATCTATCACATTCCTTCCTATATTATTTAACTCGAACAGTTATCGATTCTATTTTGGTTGTTTTGGTATTCAATAAGCATAATATATTTTTAATGTAAAAAGTAGAAAGATTGTTATGATAACAAGAGGAAATCATCAAAGATCCCCACAAAATGCATGAAAGAATTGTCACGTAGACTTTTATTTTATCATGTCAGTCATGTCCTTTTCTTTTCATGAGACTAAAGTCGTAATGAAAAAGAGATTATGCTTTGCTAATGAATGAAATATTTGACTATCTTAATTATTTACATTCCTGTTCATGTAAGAAATTTCAATCTTCATGATTCTCCATGGTTTGGTAAACACTTTTTTCAATCTTTGGATCATTCCCCTCCCCATTTTCTCTCTCTCTCTCTCTCTCTCTCTCTCTCTCTCTCTCATGGGAGTTATCTCAAGTTAATCTACTGATTCATTTACAATTATGAAAGGTTGCAAAGGTGTAGACTTGTTTGCATCACTTTGCAACATTTATGAGACTTTAGAAAATGAGTTGAGGAAACGAATGGAGAAGGCCAATGATTTAATAGAAGATATTTTGAAAAAATATCGACGTTTTGCATCAGAATGCAGAAGTGAAAATCTGGAGAATATTGACATTGGTTAAGTTGAAAGTTCTTTTACACACACACACACACACACACACTCTCTCTCTCTCTCTATCTCTATATATATATTTTATATACGAATATGTTATACTAGTTAAATCAATCATACTTCTAGTTCATGTTTCCTTAGTGAAAATTTGTATTTCCTAATGCAAATGGATTGATTTATTTTGAAGACCTATTGGAGGACACATCACTTTGCTTCAGTTTAAATATTCTAGAAAAGGATTATGCTGATGCAACTTGTAACAAGGGGGACTGAATGAAAGGGTGTTTTGTAATGTTTGGTTCATTGGCATGAGATAAAATGGAATGTTCATTCCATTATGCAACCTAACTAAAAATAAATTGTAAAGCTCAATACTTTTCCTACATTTTAACTTCACTTTCGCAGCAAACAAACAAGGGGATTGTAATATGCCTACTTACAAAACAATGATTTTTAGAGCAGTTCCCATCAATTCATGACTAAATAATAATTTAATAAATAAACAAACAAAATAATGGACTATCCCCTATTGTAGACCTTGAGAAAAATTTAAAAAATCTCATAGAAGAAACATATAACATCAAATTCAACCTTTTAACTCCTCTAACCAATATATATATAGATCCAATTTCCAAAATTTAAAACATACATACACAAGTAAATAAACATACATATACGATTCAATTGCATATATGTATACATCGTAAGTGTGTACGTGTGACCATCTAAGTCTACATCTACACAAATTGTAAATTATAAAAGGGAAACCCCGCTGAAAAAATATAGAAAGACGGACAATGGTGCTCGTATGAAGTCACAAGATCAAACTACAAATTTATATATATATATATACATGAATAGAGAGGGAGAGAGAGAGAGAGAGGCTAACTTACTAAGCAGAAGTGGCGACACCGAAGATGAAAAGGCAACAAAACATGGGATAAAGTAAATGGAGATGGTAGCTAGGGTTTCGTTGCCATTAGGGAGTGCAGAGAGTGAGGAGATACAACCAAGCAACCAATCTGACTATGAGGAGTCAAAAGAGAGCAACGATGAAAAGGAAACCCAATTGATTTAGGAAACAATCGTTTTTGATTTAGGAACAATGGTTTTTTATTTAGGAAACATTCAAAACTACGTAGTTTTGTTACAAAATATTCCCTTTTCATTTCTGTGACCATAATTTACTAGTCATCACAGGTTTTGACATCCTGTTTTTTTTTTTTTTTTGCTCTCCCGCAATTACTTTCAGAACCACATTTTATATTTGGTCACAAAAAGTATCTATTAGCCACCAAAAAGTCGTTGGTCACTAAATTACAAATCATCCGCGACCAAAAAAAATGTTGGTCGCAGAAAGTAAACTATCGGTGACCAACTTAAAAAATGTGGTCGCCAAAAGTGTTTTTCCTAGTACTGAACATATTAGAAGGCAATGATGTCTTCTCAGATGAATGTTTCTCAGATTGAATCACCATTGAAGACTTCTTAGGTTGAATCATCATTGTTGCTCGTGAGAGCTTAACTGCTTTGATACCATGAAGAAAATAGAGAGAAAAAGAGAGAAAAGCTTCAAAGATATTATTGATTAAAACTGAATCTCTTACTTACATCACTAGACTAGTTTGAAAAATCTAAAAACCCTTGAGATATTGATTCGTGATTATATTTTAATTTTAAACAATGGGTGTCAATCGCAATTAAACAATCAATAACAAATCGGCATGACGATTTAAGATGGAAAAAATCACAATTAGAGCATCTTTGATTGTGATAAAAAATCACGGGCCAAAGTCACAAAACAATCCACTAAGAAGACAAAAATGAATTACACACAAGTACCCTCAATTCACTGAGCGAATCCACGCTCGAATTGAACCAAACCCGATGTGTTTCTTCCACCAACGTCTTCAATTTGAAATTGCTTTGCCCAACGTTGAATCCACAGCACTGATGTTGAATCCACGACGATGAGCCACTTCGGAATTTACCAAAGCTTTAGGCCCAAGTTTCGTGGAATTCATCGATGGACACCTCTCTCTTATTGTGAATAAACAAACAAAATCAACCCTTGTTGTTTATCAATATGCAGTTCGTTGATCAATTGATCAAGAAAACTCATATAAACCATCCTCTAGTATAGAACATTTTTGTATTTTACTTCTCTCTGAGAATTTGGATGAGGTAAACTTTAAAAAAGCAAACGGCACACTTTATACTAAGCAAAGTCGTGAAGACCGCTTGAGCGATGTGACTAAAAGGCAGTGCAAACATATATGCCACTTGCTCAAGTGCAACATCCACTACTCAAGCGGTGAAACAAATTTTCTAGAAGTTCAGTTTACAGGTAGAGATTCACTTCATTGTACATAGTCAATGAAGTGACAAATAATGAATGCTCAAGATACGGAATGTCAGCACAAACTCCTCTATATATGCACAATTCGGATTGGATACACATTTAAACACTCACCGCCTCACTAAACAAAAAATCGAATACAATTATAATTAAAAGAAATTTTGTTAAACGGAATTGTCAATTACAAAAATCTAACATAATTCACTTTCTTATGTACATACACCCATTGTATTAACTATTCACCCATGTAACTAAGTTTGTCACAGGAGAATTATCTCATACAACGAAACTACATGTTTGTGATGTACCCTCAGCATCAATGCCAATGTCTGACCATGATCGCTATACTTAGCGCACCTAGCGTACTGTTCCTAGTGTAAGGCCTAAACACCTCAGCCTTGCCAGCATCCATTGGATCATGACTTATACCAGAAATAGCTGTAAAAGCTTTAGGTTCATTATGCTTATCAAAAACAGTTTCGATTCGTAGCTCAAAATCAACGTGGCTCGAATGGCCCGGTGTCAAAACGACGTCGTTTTGATGTTTTTTTTTTTTCCCTTTTCTTCTGCGTTTTTCTGTAGATTTTTCTGATGAAGAAGAAGAAGAAAAGGAACAAGAAGAAGAAGAAGAAGAAGAAGAAGAAAAGGAAGAAGAAGAAGAAAAAACAAAAAAAAAAAATGCAGTTCGGCCAGAAAAATCTGCATCAAAATATCTGCATAAAAAAAACGCAGATAATCTAAATTTTTATTGAAGATCATCAAAATCTGCAGAAAAATCTGTATCAAAAATATCTGCATCAAAAATCTGCATCAAAACGCATCAAATCTTCATCATCTTCAACATCTTCAACATCATCATCTTCATCATCTTCAACATCATCATCATCATCATCTTCATCATCTTCATCAACAACAAAAAAAAAATTTCTCTGCAGATCCGGATCAACATTATCATCATCAATAATTTTTTTTGTTTTGCAGATCCAAATCTACTTAGAAAAATGCAGAATTTTTTTTTCAGATCTGGATCTGCGATCGCCACCACCATCACTGACCATCACCGTTGATCGCCTCTTCTCTCCTCTTCTCTCCTCTCTTTTCTCTCTCTCTCTCTCTCTCTCCTCTTCTCTTCTCTTCTCTTCCCTCTCTGTCTGTTTGAAAGAATGAAAAAAAAAAAAAACTACCCAAAACGAGGCCATTCGAGCTACGAGTCATTTTTCTATCAAAAAACATGGATCAATTCCATGCACATAAAATTCTCTTACTTAAACTTTCACCTTCGAAGTCTCTATTACTAAAGTCAGTCAACTTTGCTTTCACAGGCGTGGCAATGCAACTTTAATCAAAAACATGGATCAATTCCATGCACACAAAATTCTCTTACTTAAACTTTGACCTTCAAATTGTTTATTACTATAGTCAGTCAACTTTGCTTTCTTTTTTTTTTGATTCATAAAAATAGATATGCAGATAGACTATTCTAACATATCCGTTCAGAAATATTATTCCTTAGCATCTACAGCATATTCGCAGGGAACTACATCACACCTATGTCGGGGCCAAAGCTTAGGCCCCCCACGTGCTCTGGGCGCTAAGGAGCATATTTAATCCCAACAAAGGACTATGGAGACTAAAATCCAAACTTTAAGCAAAGTATTCGAAGGTCTTATTCACTGAATCAATCTCTATTGGTCAGTCAACTGTGCTTTCACAGACGTGGCAATGCAACTTTCTGAACCTAGTTGACTTACTTCTCGCACTTAAACTTTCACCTTTAATTCGTTCAAAAAAAAAAAAAAAAACTTTTACCTTTAATGTCTGTATTACTATAGTCAGTCACCCTTCAACTTTGCTTTCACAGACGTGGCAATGCAACTTTTTGAACCTAGCTGACTTTAGACCAACTTGGAGTTAGTTTGGAAATTAATTATTTTATTTTTTTATGAAAAAAAAAATAGAGTAATATATTTGGGTGTTTTAGCTTTTTGATTATTGTAGTTCAAAATTCAACATGTCAAACACCTAAGGGTATATTTGTTTAGTCGGACTGGATAAGGGGGGAATTGTATTCTATCGGATTATTAGTTTTGGGATACATTGTCCCGGGACTATTTGGTTAGATTGAATTTGTATCCTATGTTTGTTTAGTCATGTGATTAGATGTCTGAATTGGACTATTTTAGTGAATCCAATGTTTGGTTAGATGGACTAGATAAGGATAAATGTTCAAAAGACTATTTTACCCTTATAATCTATAATTTATAATTTAACAACACTAAAAAAATTTAATTTACAAGGTCATAATTTTTAATTTATTATTTTCAATTAAATTAAATTTATAATTTATAATTTTTATTTTTATTTAATATATAATTTTAAATTAACGACAATAAAAAAATAATTTTATTTAATATATAAATTTTTAAATTTATAATTTATTATTTTTAAATAAATTTAATTTATAATTTATATTTTCTATTTAATATATAATTTTAAATTAACAACACAAAAAAAATAATTTTATTTAATATGTAAATTTAATTTTTTAACAACACTAAAAAAATTTAATTTATAAGGCCATAATTTATAATTTATTATTTTTAATTAAATTAAATTTATAATTTTTTATTTTTTATTTAATATATAATTTTAAATTAACAACACTAAAAAAATAATTTGTAAATGTTCCAAAGACTATTTTACCATTTTCTAATTGTTTACTAAGTAATAGCATGAAGGGTAAAATGGACATTTTACAAAATAATCCCATGGGATACCAATTCCATGGTTTCTATCCGATACCCCGCATGGGATAGGATAGTCCCGTATTTGTGGGACTAATAATCTGTCACACCCCAAATCCGGGCATGACTGGCCGTGGCCCACAGGGACTTAGCCCAAGGCACACGTAAGCCTAAACATGAACCCAAAACCATAAAGAATAAATGTGATGATAGCCTAGACATAAATAAATCAACACTCAATCCAGTGACATACCATAAGTGAAAAACAAGTCATAACCAACTTCCTAAAAATATATATACTATAAATGGGACACAAACCGCCCACAAAATAAAATAATTCTAAATAAAAACCAACCACAATGTATGCACAAAACTCGACAAAGCAACCTAAAACAAATTAAATAAATGCCCTAGAGGTCCATGTAATTGAGTCCCCGCTATGCTATGAATCCACTCTAAGTCCTTCTAACACCTGGAAGTGATAAAAAAAACTAAGTCAGCTGATAGTTCAGTGAGTAGCAACATGGATAGTAAATACAGTTTTGAAAATATGGACAAATTCCAAAATAAGATATATATCACAGAAACTAGATTGGCATACAGTTTGGTAAATACAATCTGTTTCAAAAGAAGGTTCCACAGTTCAACACTTAAAATACCCATGTCTCGCAAGAACATGATAAACGACATTTTCCATTTAAAATAGATTATAACATGAACACCAATAATGTTCTGGGTACCAAGAAAAACAAATAATATGCCACACAGTTCTCAAGGCTATAAGCTCCGTTGGATCCAATACCGAACTAAGAGTCATCCTCAGGGTGGCACCTGGGCTTTTTCTCAAAGACGATCCGATTGAAGGTCACTTAGTTGTTTTTAAAGGTCTTTTCCTTACAATCGTTGAGCACTAGAGTCATCATGGCCCAACCCGGATCTGTTCCCTAGTGGCCAGAGTCACCACACACAATGGAATAATTTCCCTGGACTAAATACACACATGGTCCCAATAATCAATACACATCAGTTTCGCAAAATATGGTAGTTCATCATTATAAACATGAGACCAAAACAAATAGTTTACAGTATGCCAAGTTCACACATGTTTCAGAAATAATTTGATTCCATTGATAATATAAATAATTTATCAAAACAGTTTAGTCTTAAAACAATAATTTAATTTTCCAACAGTTCAGGGTAGGGGAACATTTATAAAAATATGTAGCATGATACTACTCACCTGGAAATGAAATAATATAATCCTCGAATAGAGTATGAAAGTCCAACTAGTGCCCTGAACCAAGTATAAAAACTACACGTCATAACTAATTTAAAAATACTAAAAAAAATAGGAACTAAGTAACCTCAACTAAAGCGCCCTAACACGGCTCAACCCAACTCACCGTTACTCTTAAATATTATCTAAGTTCATGTTCTTCAAGGTTTAAAATCATCCAAGACATGGGTTCCGGTCAAAACTTAATTAATTGTGACTTTAAGATAAAACAGAATTTCAAAGACGCCTTCCCAACCTATTCGCTAACTTTGAAAATTACAAAACTCACTCCACGCTATTCGAAAAATTCCAATAACCTCTAGATATGATCTAATATATCCTAAGTTTCAAACCCAATTGGTTTCACTTGATTTGCTTATCAAAATAATTATCTACAATTTATTATATCAAAACAAGTTGTTTTCTGTAGCACTTTAAAGAAATTGACGGTTCTCTTAATATACACGAGCAATCAATGCAAGGCCAAAAACGTACGAAACTAGACTCGTAACCGGTTCTAATGACACTAATTTGATAATTTTTGAATTTATACCCAAAGAGAACAACACTCCCGAATTTACTGTTTCGGACTAGTTTCCTGGACAGATTTGAATACCTCAATTTATATGGATTTTGACTCCCAAAAATTATGAAAAAATTCAGATATGCAATTCAATATGTAATTAATCTACTGTAAAAATTTCAGTTCAAAATTCATTCGTTTGATATGGTTTCTTGATTTTTAAAGTTTGAGATTCTGTACAGAATTTTTGGACTAAAAATTACACCATTTTTTATACATGAATTTAACTCCTCAGATTTCTTAACAGTATATATATATATATACAAAATACATGAACCTACAACCTCTCCATCAATGAAGTAAATAATAATAGAGTAAGGATAAAGAACAAAAATAAAGAGAAGAAGAAAGATAGAGACCTACCACACACCCAAAAGTTATTCCTTGTTTGCAACCCTTTTTTTTTTCTTCTTTTCTCTCAACTTCTTTCTCTCCCGTGGCTGCTGTGGCTACTGCTATAGAATGTATTAGGCAACCTAGGCTTACATTATGTATCTACACAAAAAGGCCATAAAATATTATCTTCATATTACTTTATTTTCTAACACATTAATTAAATAAAATATAATTATTATTATAACAAAATATACTTACTAACTTGCCCTTAATATTTAAAAAAAATAAAAATAAATCTTGCCTCTAAATTAAATATTTTCACCACAAATTTATTTTAAGTTTAAAATTAATTAAAAGATCCTCCAATAATATTTAATTTGTACCTTAGAATTCACTACCAAAATATTTGAGATTGTAATATTATTATTTAATTATTTACTTAATTTTTATATTCGGGTTCTCACATAGTCCGGAGAAAAATTTTTCAAACAAACATTGGACTATTAGTCCGGTGGGACTAATAGTCCAATCCCACCCCCTTATCCTTCAAAACAAACATGCTCTTAGTACATCATCTCCTCTTCTGGTTGATACAGTTTATTGTGAATTAAAATTGATAATTCAAAATTAGAACTAAAAAATATCTTTTACTCAATTTTTAAAAATATATATGTATTTTTAAAAACTATTTTTGTTTAATAAATTATTAACAAAAGTTATACCAAACAATTTGACAGACTCTCAAATAAAAAAAATTATAAAAAAAACTCAAATAAATTGTATCAAATAACCCCTGTTTATTGTGTCAATTTTACCGCTCTAATTTAACATAAATGCAAGGTATGTTTGACGCAAATTAGGAAAAATACTATATATAAATTAGAGCAATACTATAGATCTTAAATAAATTACCAAATATTATACATAATATTCACATACGTATGTGATCCACACCTTATGAGACTCATATAGATCTCACATTCATATAATTATTTAATAAAATATTTAATAATTTATTTGAGATCTGCTTCGGCCTAAATTATTGCTTGCATGAGAGAGAGATTCAAAATCAGCCTATTGAATCGTCTCATCTCTACTTCCAAACCAATAATTTTCTATTGAGATATGGCTGGTCTTAAAGTAAAAGGCTGGTCCTAAAGCAATTTCATACTTGTAATTAACAAGTGCCCGTCGGCTTTAATTTCTTGGATTCATCATTGTAAAGTTTTAGGTAGCGTTTGATTTTCAACTCAAATTATGATTTGGATAAAAAAAAATTAATTTTTTTTAAAAAAAATTCATAATCAAATAAAATTTTCAAAACTCGTTTTAATTTTTTTTTTTCAAAACTCATAACCAAACTATTTTCAAAACTTTTTTTTTTTTTTATAAAAAAAATTCACATGAATTTTTTATTTTTATTTCTATTTTGTTCTTTAAAATAATTTTTATATTTCATTTTTTAAAATATTTTTTTCAAGAAATATTATTTTTATTTAAAAAAATAAAATATATATATATATATATATTGTATTCATCAAATAATTTGTTATGATTTAAATACAAATGAGCGATCCAAAATTTTAAAAAATAGATAAATATTAATAAATAAAAAAATTCAAAAACATTTTAAAAATTTAAATATTTAAAAAAATAAATTAAAATATTTAAAAAAATGAAAAATATTATAAAAAATTATACATTTAAAATAAAAAAATGTATATTTTTTTAAATTTTAATATTTAAAATATTAAAAAAAATAATGCTCACAAATGTAGCAAAATACAAGTCACATTAAAAAAATAAAATAAATATTTACAATAAAAAATAGGAGGATTTTTTTAAGGCCTATGATATTAAAATTTTATAAGATAAAAAATATACAATATTTTCATAGTAAGTAATGTCTATCAACATTTTTACAGAAAAAATTCGACTTAGAAAAATTTTGCTTGACTCAGAGAAATTTCAATTTTCATAGAAAAATTTTTCTCTAAGTCGAGCAAAAATTTTCTAAGTCAAATTTTCTCTGTAAAAATATTGGGGGGCCTTACTTTTAATAAAAAAAAGCATCTTGGATCTCTTATACTACAAAAAGTTGTAGATGGATATTTCACTAATTTTTCCTAAATATAATATAACACTAATTTCTATAAATTGATATTATTTTTCTTTTACCATTGTATTCTAAGTTATTTTGTTCAAACTTGTAATTAATTTTGTATGTGTCTAATCAATGGACACGTGTGTTCTCAAAATGTCCAAAGAGTGTCCATGTATAAATTCTTTTTAAAAAAATAGGATACATGTACATATTTTGTATCGCAATAATATTACACTCATCAAATTTCTATATATACCATATTATGTTTTAATATCTTACTCATCAACACACTATAATCATTGTAACATTACGCCATTAATATTTTTGGGGAAATTTTTTGAAAATCCATAATATTAAAATTTTATAAAATAAACGAAATACAATATTTTCATAATAGTTAAGATCTTTTAACATTTTCATAGAGAAAATTTAACTCAGAGAAATTTTGCTTGACTCAGAAAAATTTCAATTTTCATAAATAAAATTTTTCTAAGTCAAATTTTCTTTGTGAAAATATTGAAGGACTTTAGCTAATTAAAAGAAATCTTCTTGGACCTCTTTTGCTACATAAAGTTAGAGAGGGATGTTTCACTAATTCTTTCAAAAAAAAAATAAAATTAAGAAATTTTTTAAATATTCAAATCAAAAAAAAAAAAAAAACCCAAAAACTTTCAAAATAAAACTCAAAATTCAAAAACTCATAACACAAGACTCAAAATTATTTTCAAAACTCACAATTCAAAACTTTTTTCAAAACTTATAACCAAACAATTTTTTTCTTTTCAAAACTCATTTCAAAAGTTTAATTTTAAAATTTAAAATACAATTCAAAACTCAAATTATAATTTAAAAACTAAAACAAATGAACCTCAATTACTGTGTTGACAAATGGTCTACTACGCAACACATGAAAATGAAAGTAAAAAGTAACATATATATATATGTACATATTAGAGGTCAAATATGGTTGAACAAGTCAACATGTAAAACAAGAATAAAGAAAAATAAAATAAAGTACAAAGATACACAAGTTTGAATGATACTGGTTGAAGGAAAAAATTCTGAATATGTCCAAAAATTATATCCTTTGTTTCTCTCTTTCAAACTCTTTTCAACCGCATTCTGTGGCAAGAAATGCACATCGTTGAATTTGTTGAGTGAATATTCCATTTGATATGAAAATATGTTTGTAGTGAATGGAGAACTTGATTTTGGCTTTATTAGAATTGTAATCATAAAATTTATAGTCAAAAGAGTATGATTTTGTTATCACATTTTGATTGGTGTAAAATGAGTGAGATCATTATATTTTTTGAGTATGGGATCCACATTTGGGTCAATCATATTTGGTATAATGTTAATACACTAAAATAGTGTGAATAAATTTATTTTTATCGAAAAAGGGAAAATTATTAGATACATATCATGTGGCGTTGTAGGAATTTTTTTTTCAAATGCTCTTGAAATATCATGTGATATTGCCAAAAGGAAGGGTGAAGAAAAATTATGGACGCACTACAAAAAAATAGTTTTTTGCGACGGCAAAATGCCGTCGCAAATGCTCCGCACGCCGTCGCTAATACCTTTTGCGACGGTAATTTGATTTTTTGAGACGGCAAGTGGGGGTCGCGACAAAGGGGGTTGCAAAAGGTCTTTAGCGACGGTAAGTGCTGTCGCCAATGGTTTTTGCGACGGGAGGGTACCTTTTTTGCGACGGCAGTTTTCTGTCACCAACAAGTGAAAAAAATCTAAGTTTTTGCGACGGTAAAGTTTTTCCGTCGCTAAAATTAGTTTTTTGAGACGGCAGAGCACCGTCGCTAAAAGTGTCCTACTGTATATAACTATTTCCGATGGCATGGTGAGCCGTCGCTAAAGGTATATTTTACAGTTCTTTCGAAAGCATTTGCGACAGTACGGTGCCGTCGCAAAAGCCTCTTACATATGTTTTTGCGACGGCTGTTATGCCGTCTAAAAAAAAAAAAAAACCTGTTCCGAAATTATTAAAAAAATTTAAAAAACCTGTATTAAATGAAAAATAATTACAAAAAAATCCAAAAATTACATAATAATATAAATACATACATAAACAAAAGTTGACAAATAATGAAAATTCATAATGTTGTTCCATTCATAATATTACATAAATAAAAATTTAAAACAATAAAAATTATGCCATTACATAATGTCGCATAATACATACATAATGTTGTTCACAAATTTAAATAACATAAATCAAAATCAAAATCAAAATCAAAACCAAAAGTTTTCGTTTTGATTCTTTCGTAGGTAACAAAAACAAAAGTTGGACACAATCTTTATACGCCCGCATTCCACAAGAAGAAAACTGCTACTCAGGAAATATCTGAAAAAAAACAAGATAAAAATAATTAATAACCATATAATGGTGTTAATATTTTAATTACAGAAAAATATAAAAAAAATTGACTACTATATAATTAGAAAGATAGTTAGTAAATAATTTTGACTAGACCGAAATCCGACTCTAACTCCCAAACCGGGAACCCAATTCAAGCCCCATCTTCTCCCACAAGTCTCTCGTGCCTAGGACGTCGTGTGTGCCAAGTTTCGTGCTAAACCGACGCAGTTTGGTGATTTTGGGGCCTTAACTCCTCGAATTCAAGTTTCTTAAGGAACTAATTTGCCTAAAGTGAAATCCGGCTCTAACTCCCAAACCGGGAACCCGATTCGAGCCCCGTCTTCTCCCACAAGTCTCTCGTGCCTAGGAGGTCGTGTGTGCCAAATTTCGTGCTAAACCGACGTCGTTTGGTGATTTTGGAGCATTAACGCCTCGAATTCAAGTTTCTTAAGGAACTAGTTTGCCTAACGTGAAATCCGGCTCTAACTCCCAAACCGGGAACCCGATCCGAGCCCCGTCTTCTCCCACAAGTCTCTCGTGCCTAGGAGGTCATGTGTGCCAAGTTTCGTTCTAAACCGACGTCGTTTGGTGATTTTGGGGCATTAATGCATCGAATTCAAGTTTCTTAAGGAACTAGTTTGCCTAAAGTGAAATTTGGTTCTAACTCCCAAACCGGGAACCCAATTCGAGCCCTGTCTTCTCCCACAAGTCTCTCGTACCTAGGCGGTCGTGTGTGCCAAGTTTCGTGCCCAACCGACGCCGATTGGTGAATTTGGGGCATTAACTCCTCGAATTCAAGTTTCTTAAGGAAAACTAATTTGACTAGACCGAAATCCGTCTCTAACTCCCAAACCGGGAACCCGATTCGAGTCCCGTCTTCTCCCACAAGTCTCTCGTTCTAAAGAGGTCGTGTGTGCCAAGTTTCGTGCTCAACCGACGCAGTTTGGTAATTTTGGGGCCTTAACTCTCCGAATTCAAGTTTCTTAAGGAAGTAGTTTGCCTAAAGTGAAATCCGGCTCTAACTCCCAAACCGGGAACCCGATTCGAGCCCCGTCTTCTCCCACAAGTCTCTCGTGCCTAGGAGGTCGTGTGTGCCAAGTTTCGTGCTCAACCGACGCGGTTTGGTGATTTTGGGGCCTTAACTCTCCGAATTCAAGTTTCTTAAGGAACTAATTTGCCTAAAGTGAAATCCGGCTCTAACTCCCAAACCGGGAACCCGATTCGAGCCCCGTCTTCTCCCACAAGTCTCTCGTGCCTAAGAGGTCGTGTGTGCCAAGTTTCGTGCTCAACCGACGTGGTTTGGTAATTTGGGGCCTTAACTTTCCGAATTTAAGTTTCTTAAGGAACTAGTTTGCCTAAAGTGAAATCCGGCTCTAACTCCCACACCGGGAACCCGATTCGAGCCCCGTCTTCTCCCACAAGTCTCTCGTGCCTAGGAGGTCGTGTGTGCCGAATTTCGTGCTAAACCGACGTCGTTTGGTGATTTTGGGGCATTAACGCCTCGAATTCTAGTTTCTTAAGGAACTAGTTTGCCTAAAGTGAAATCCAGCTCTAACACCCAAACAGGGAATCCAATTCGAGCCCCGTCTTCTCCTACAACTCTCTCGTGCCTAGGTGGTCGTGTGTGGCAAGTTTCATGCTCAACCGATGCGGTTTGGTAAATTTGGGACATTAACTCCTCGAATTCAAGTTCCTTAAGGAAGTAGTTTGCCTAAAGTGAAATCCGGCTCTAACTCCCAAACCGGGAACCCGATTCGAGCCCCGTCTTCTCCCATAAGTCTCTCGTGCCTAGGCGGTCGTGTGTGCCAAGTTTCGTGCTCAACCGACACGGTTTGGTGATTTTGGGGTCTTAACTCTCCGAATTCAAGTTCCTTAAGGAACTAGTTTGCCTAAAGTGAAATTTTGCTCTAACTCCCGAACTGGGAACCCGATTCGAGCCCCGTCTTCTCCCACAAGTCTCTCGTGCCTAAGAGGTCGTGTGTGCCAAGTTTCGTGCTGAACCGATGCGGTTTGGTAATTTTGGGGCCTTAACTCTCCGAGTTCAAGTTCCATAAGGAACTAATTTGCCTAAAGTGAAATCCGGCTCTAACTCCCAAACCGGGAACCCGATTCGAGCCCCGTCTTCTCCCACAAGTCTCTAATGCCTAGGACGTCGTGTGTGCCAAGTTTCGTGCTCAACCGACTCGGTTTGGTGAATTTGAGACATTAACTCCTCGAATTCAAGTTCCTTAAGGAACTAATTTACCTAAAGTGAAATCCGGCTCTAACTCCCAAACCGAGAACCCGTTTCAAGTCCCGTCTTCTCCCATAAGTCTCTCGTACCTAGGACGTCGTGTGTGCCAAGTTTCGTGCTCAACCGACGTGGTTTGGTGAATTTGGGACATTAACTCCTCGAATTCAAGTTTCGTAAGGAAGTAGTTTGCCTAAAGTGAAATCCGTGTCTAACTCCCAAACCGGGAACCCGATTCGAGCCCCGTCTTCTCCCACAAGTCTCTCGTGCCTAGGAGGTCGTGTGTGCCAAGTTTCGTGCTCAACCGACGCGGTTTGGTGATTTTGGGGCCTTAACTCTCCGAATTCAAGTTTCTTAAGGAACTAATTTGCCTAAAGTGAAATCCGGCTCTAACTCGCAAACCGGGAACCCGATTCTAGCCCTGTCTTCTCCCACAAGTCTCTCGTGCCTAAGAGGTCGTGTGTGCCAAGTTTCGTGCTCAACCGATGCAGTTTGGTAATTTTGGGGCCTTAACTCTCTGAGTTCAAGTTCCATAAGGAACTAATTTGCCTAAAGTGAAATCCGGCTCTAACTCCCAAACCGGGAACTCGATTCGAGCCCCGTCTTCTCCCACAAGTCTCTCGTTCCTAGGACGTCGTGTGTGCCAAGTTTCGTGCTCAACCGACTCGGTTTGGTGAATTTGGGACATTAACTCATCGAATTCAAGTTCCTTAAGAAACTAATTTTCCTAAAGTGAAATCCGGCTCTAACTCCCAAACAGGGAACCTGATTCGAGCCCCGTCTTCTCCCACAAGTCTCTTAACTTAGAATGTAAAGAATGTAAAGATACATTTTAGCTTAGAATACAAAGATACATTTTATACCTGATCTTCTGGTGGTGGTGTATATGGATTCTCATCTTCTGCAGATTCCCTAAATGGCCGGTGGCCACTCGATGCATCAGGAACCTATGTTAGTCAATGCATAATGTGTTAATCATATTTGAATTTTATATATAATCTTGAGTGAAAATTGAACTATCAAACGATTTAATTTATGTGGAACCTGTTTGTTGGGATCCACACTCGCCCCCTGTGACACAAGGGCTATCATCTCAGCTCTCATCTGCTGTAAATGTGTAAAGAACTTTGCTCGCAGCTCCTCCCTCAACTCATCCCTTAGCTCTGCATGAGCCTTCTGCGTGATTTGATCAATAGTCGATGGCTGGGGTGTTGACTGTAATGGCCCAACACCATCTTTATACACCGCTCTCCGAGGCACAATTCTCCCGTATGTGCGACAATATCCATGTCCGTCATGACCTATCAACTCATGGAAAATGGCATTCCTAGCCTTCAAAGTCTGACCATCCTCAGGTAGCATAGAGAGTTGACGATTAAACTCATCCTGTATTGAATAAGACAGACAAGTATATGCCAAATTAAGATGGTTGACACAAAAAAAATAAACTTTAAATACAATCAAAGGTGTTTTGAAACTACCAAGGTCTGGATAACCTCTGGGTCATCTACTCTACGTGTCATAAGCCAAACATTCATCTTATCAGTAGACTCCCCTCATCGTCATCTACATTTTTTAGAAATATGAAAATTAGAATCCAAATAATTTGCAAATATACAATGTTTGTTTATATACAAAAATAAAACAATAAAATGTAAACCTCATGCCGTATCGAGGGAAAGTAGTAAATCCCGTGGTATGAGCTATACCGTGAGCTCGCCGATTTTTAGCGTTCCTACTTGCAATTTTCTATAACAGGTTCAACAAATGTAAGTATGTAAATATGATTTGTATGTTTAAATATCATAAATATAACGTAATTGTATACCTCAGCATCGGAAGTACGCCAATACTCCACAAGTTGTTCCCACTGGCTTGGCACAACGTTCATAGGAACATCATCCTTCAGATTAGGATCAGAACTTCTAGGCTTGAAATACTTAGCCTTAAGCTTGTTCTTGTGATCCTTCCATATGCTGTTGCAGTTTTTCATGCAGATTGGCTTGTACTCCTCTGGACATATATTCAAATTGTCCTATAAAACACAATTTCAAAGTTTAAGGCTAAGTATAACACAAATTTGGAATTCGAATTTGTGGACAAAAATATACTTTTACCTTCACATCCTTCCTGATAGCATCAACAATATCATCAGGCACATTGTTCCAGTCAAGAAAAGTAAGAGGAACAATGTTACCATTCCGCACAATAATGCCAAGTTGAGTAGTTAACTTGGCTACGTTATCCCCTATTGGGCAGTAATTTCCATCAAATTGTATGTCCAGCTTTTTACTAGTACCCCATTCTTTAATGCCCTTGGCACATCCTCTACCACGCCTAGTCGAGGTTGATGAAGAACTAACATGACCTGCGATATACAATAATAATAAACAATATGCAATGGTAATAAACAAATGCAAATTTAAATAATGTGAATACAAATCATATCAAATAAACCTGAGGTGGGCTGTGAAGAAGTCGAAGGGTCTGCAAAATACAATGAGAATAAACAAGTTATATATAATGAGCATAAATAAATGTATGTGTAAATAATTTTCATACAAATCAAAGCAAATTTATATACCTGTGGATGGCTCATAAGCTGATGATGATAGCTGCAGTGGTGCCACTGATGGTGGACGCACCGATGGTAGGCGTGGAGGCTGAGTACATGGTAGCTGCTGTGGTGCCACTGATGGTGGTCGATACGGTGGTAGTAATGGCCCCTCAGATGGTGGTGGCACTAATGGCCCCTCCGATGCTGGCCGATGTGATGCCTCCTCTGATGGTGGTGCTACTGATGTCCTGTTATGTAGCACATCGGACATCATGCGCCGGGGATTATCAGGCTTCCTCTTCCTTCCCATAATAATCTGCAAGCAATATAACATTAATTGACATTAGAAACATAGACAATGGTTTGTCATCAACTATAATATGACATTAATTGAACTAATACAATTACAAAGACAAAGTAACTTAAGAAATTGATGATTAACTACAACCTTGGCCTTAATTGAATTACTAATGTTGATTAAATATCAGCCTATTTGAACATCAACTGTTTCCCCTTCTGCGGCTTCCCTCACCCAACCAACTTCTTCATCACGAAGCATTATATTTTCTTCCAATTGTTGGCTCATGTATGGCTCGATTTGTGGATCAGTCGAACTCATATCAAAGAAACCTCTTTGAGACATCTTCACCACGACTTGCTAGTCTGGTTGTAATGGGTCTGCAACATACCAAACTTGCTCTGCTTGGGACACCAAGATGAAAGGTTCATTGGTAATTCGATCATCTCGGCACAACAAATGATTGAAGTTCACCAACGTGAAATTGAAGATATCTTCTTTCTTTCCGTGAATGTTGTCAATCCAGTCACACTTAAACAACACATGTTTCTTCTCATTGGAATATCGAATCTCAACAATATCTGTCAATTGTCCATAATAGTACACAGACCCCAGACGAGGATTCTTGTCTTTTCGACTAGCATAACTTATGGTATCTGCCTTCAAAGCTACACCACAATTTTGTGTGGCTCGACGATCATCCATGGCCTTTACTCGAATCTGAAACCCATTCAAGATATACCCGTTGAACCTCCTTGCCAGGTTATGAGGACCATTTGCCAATAGAATAATTTCTTCAGAAAATATGACATCAGTAGTCCTTCGCAAAGTTTGGACCTATTTAACACGAAAATGTAAAATTTAAAATGTAGATCGACTTAAGTAACTAGAATCTATAGAGTTAAATACATACATGTTCCTTGAACCAAATGTGAAAAGTTTCAAAATGTTCACGCCGAAGTTGATGATCGTCGACACGAGGCATTTTGAGCTTAAGTACTTCAAGGTGTTTGCTGTGTAGATTGAAATTTTAGCAATACAAAAAATTTAGTTGAAAATTCAAGAAAACATAATAAAATATTGAGTGAGTGACTTGACCTACTTTATGAATGGTTGAACCGCGCTTATATTGAATAAGATGTACCGATGAGCTTGTACCCAAGAAGTATTATCAAGATAAAAGCTTGTGTTTTCACCAATAGCATGACCCAAATTATCATCACCACTGTAGTTCCTCACGGGTCGACTAGATTTGGTTTCCACATCATTGAGATATTGTGCACAAAAATTCATGCATTCTTCCATAAGATATCCTTTAGCAATTGATCCTTCAGGACGAGCTCTATTACGCACGTATTGCTTCAAAGTAAGAAGATACCTCTCAATTGGATACATCCATCGAAACTGAATCGCTCTACCCAATAAGGCTTCATCAGCTAGATGTATAGGCAAATGCTCCATTATATGAAAAAAACTCAGAGGAAATATTTTCTCTAGATGACAAAGTGTTACAGCGATACGATCTTTAATATATTGCAAATCCGTCACACGATTCACTTTCGAACACAATTGTCTAAAGAAATTGCTCAATTCAATCAAGGGTTCAATTACATTCTTCGGTAACGATCTGCGAATAGCCAATGAAATAAGTTGTTGCATCAGAATATGACTATCGTGGCTCTTAAGACCCCCAATGCTTCTATCATGTAAGCGCACACGACGTGATATATTGGATGAATACCCGTCGAGAACTCTTACTTCCTTCAACACTTTCAAGAACAAATCTTTCTCATCCTTGGTCATCGTGAATTGTGCTGGTGGTAAATAGGCTTTATTCGACCCTCTTAACTGCAAATGTAGGGGTTTTCTAATATTCATATCTTGTAAATCACGCCGAGCATTAACACCATCCTTCGATTTTCCTGCAACCCCTAATATTGTCCACAACACATTGTCACAAACATTCTTCTCTATATGCATCACATCGAGGTTGTGTCTTATTAGATTGTGCTCCCAATATGGCAATTCATAAAAGATACTCTTTTTCTTCCAACTATGGGTGCGATGTCCAGCTTTCTTCTTCTCTACCTGTCTCCTATGCCTCTCCTTAAGGTCATCCCTCTTGTATTGGGTTAAAATACCCTCAGATTCTAATTATAGCAACATCTCAGTTCCAGACAACAATTTTGGTTTGAGTCTGACTTCCCGACTACCATCAAATGATACTTTATCCTTCCGGAATTTATGGCCAGTAGGTAAAAATCTGCGATGACCCAAGTATGATTGTTTCCTACTATGCTTCAACCAACACGATGTAGTTTCCTTATTGCAACAAGGACATGCATATTCGCCTTTAGTGCTCTATCCTGACAAGTTTGCGTATGCAGGAAAATCACTAATTGTCCTGACAAGAAAGTCATGCATTTGAAACATTTGATTTGTTGATGCATCAAATGTTGACACACCCTCATTCCATAGTTCTTTCAACTCCTCAATCAACGGTTGCATATACACATCAATCTTGTTACCAGGTCCTTTCGGGTCGTTAATAAGCACGGATAAAATTAGAAATGGTTGCTTCATGCACATCTATGGCGGCAAGTTGTATGGAATAAGCACAACAGGCCAAGTGCTATGAACTATGTTCATCGTCCTGAATGGGTTAAAACCATCAGATGCTAAGCCAAGCCTTACACTTCGGCAATCATTACTAAAGTCAATATGCCGACGGTCAAAATCTTTCCATGCAAGGCAGTCAGAAGGATGCCTGAAGACACCATCATCAATTCGTTCATCTGCATGCCATCTCATGAACTTGGCCGTCTTGGATGACATAAACAACCTCTGCAACCTTGGCTTTACAGGAAAATACCTCATCTGTTTTGCAGCTATTTGTTTGCCACCTTTGTTAGGACCATTTGAACCACCATCACCATTTGATTTCCATTTAGAACTGTTGCATATGACACATTTATCAAGATTGGCATCCTCGTTTCGAAACAACTTGCAACTGTTGGGACATGCATCCCACGTGTCATACATTAAGCCCAAATCTGTTGTGACCTTTTGAGCTTTATAATATGAGTCCGGGAGTTTCACACCCAACGAAAACGCCTCATTCAATAACTCAAGCAACATGTCAACAGATTTATCTGTCCACTGATTAAGCACCTTCAAATGTAGAAGTCGAACAATGAATGACAAAGATGTGAACTTCTGACAACCCGGATACAATTCACTTTGTGCATCTTGAAGCAGTTTGAAATACTTTGCAGTCTCTGCATTTGGATCGAGCTGGGGTTCAGATGCATGAGGATCAGGCCCCTGTGGCTCATCACCCTCAACACTTGTACCGGCATGTGGATTTCCCATAGCCTCTTGTATCATTCCAATCATATCATCCCCAATGTCTAAATTAGCTAATGTTTCATTCTCTCGATTACCATGCAGAGATACATAAGATTCCCCATGATTAATCCAATGTTTGTATTTTTTAAAAAAACCATTCAAAATCAGATGCTCCCGTACACCCTCTCGTACAAAATAGTATCGATTCTCACACTTCCTACACGGACAACTGATCATCGAACCTTCAACCCTATTGGTGTAGGCAAACACAAGGAATTCATCAATCCCATTAATGTATTCACTCGACATTCTATTTGGCAAATCAATCCAACTCTTATCCATCATCTGTACACATCCACAAAAATATCTCACCAAAGTAACTCTAAATATAATGCCTACGCAAACCAAGTAAATGATATCATTCCTCTCCGCAAATAAATAAATTGTCATATTAAACGTCAAAAAATACAAAAAAAAAAAAAAACCTAATAAACAGAATAAATAAGTGAAAATAAAAATAAACCCTAATATTTTGATTGGTTTTCAATTTATACCATTTACCTATTTTCGTCAACTAAACCCGACAAAAAAAATAAAAATAAAAACTAGTTATTAAACCAAACAAAATGTCTAAAATTCCTATTTAGGATTAACTCCTGTTTTTTTTAGATTGAAAAAAAGTAATAAAAAGTTTAAGGTTTAAATTAATTAAATTAAAAATTTAAGATTTATTTTATTATAAGGGTTAAAATCCTTTTTTTTTTTTTTTTTTGTATTTTTTTGTATTTTCTCTTAAATATTTTTATGACTTATTTAAACATTTGCAATTTAAATTTGTAATCGAACCATTGCATGTGTATGATATCAAAAACACAAAAAAAAAAGAAAAAGAAATTCTATTCCCCTTTTTTACGAATCACTCATAAAATTATGATTTTAAATACAATATAAGTGATTGATGCATTAAGATTAAGTTATTTAAGATTATTTTAAATATAATAAACAGATTTATAAAAAAAATTAAGATTTAAATACAATAAACAGATTTAAGATTAAGATTAACTTTTTATAATAACTTTTTATAATACAGATTATATAAATACCATTGTAATAACTTTTTATAATGGTATTTAATAATAACTTTTTATATAATCTGTATCATACACATGCAATGGTATTTTTTATAATAACTTTTTATACAATGGTATTTTTTATAATAACTTTTTTTTTGTGTTTTTGATATCATACACATGCAATGGTATTTTTTATATACAGATTATACACATTTTTTTTTTTATTATAACTTTATATACAGAGTATAACTTCATCTATATATATACAGATATCCCCAAATTATACACATTTATTTATATATATACAGATTTATAAAAAAAAAGTTGCATATATATATAGACATTCATCTATATATATATACACAGACCGAGAGAGAGAGAGAGAGAGAGAGAGCATATGCAGAGAGAGAGAGAGTCGTCGCCGGAGCACTACTACCTGTCGCCGTCGCCGCCGCACCACCGCTATACCTGTAGCCCGTTTGAGAAATTTGGGGGATGAAGTTAGGGATTTGGGGATGAAGTTAGGGATTGGAAGCATCGAGCGGCAAGATGAAAAAGAAGAGGAAGGGATTTTTTATTTTTACTTTTTGCGACGGTATGTTTTAGACCATCGCAAATGGTCGTGAGTAGTTCGTAAAACGGCGCCGTTTCAATAATCTTTTTTTGCGACGGAACTTTGTCATCGCAAATGAGCCATTGTTTGCGACAGCAAACATATGCCGTCTCAAAAAAAGGTGTCTTTTGCGACGGTACAAAAAACCGTCGCTAATACTTCCGCATTTCCGACCCCTCCGCGTAGTTTTATTACCGACGGGAAAGTGCCGTCGCTAAAGGCTTTTATTTGTGACGGTTGGAGTTGCCGTCGCAAAAAACCGTTTTTTGCGACGGGAGGCGCGCCGTCGCTAATTCTTCCGTCTTTTTTGCTATGTTTTCTTGTAGTGACGCAATTGAGGAATATCAGTTATAGGTGCGCGAATTTCGTAAGGGGGATTTGGTCAAAGTTCCCTCATAATAAAACTTTAATACATTAAGGATAAGCACAAAAAGTTTTCATTGAAAAGTTCAATACACACTATTATTACCAAAATATCCTTAGTGAGTAATTTAATATTTTAAAATTTAAAATGATATAACTTTTGATTTAGATGTTGATTTTTAATAAATTAGTATTTTTTAAAACCTCTCATCAAGATATATCAAATAAGGTTGAGGTTGACTACGAAATTCTTTATAAATAAAAAATTATTGTCAAAATTGACGTAAACAGTAACATGTCACTCTAATTGATAGTAACATTTTACTGTTTGTTCTGAACAGAATATCAATCACAAAAACCGAGTATGACCCTCTTTACATATGAATTCACACTATTTCTAGAAAGTAAAACCCATACATACTCATAGAATACTCAATCACAGCTTCACAAACCCTCTTTGTGCTAATAAAAAATGGCACATTAATGGCATATCGTAGAATATCAATTTATATAGTCAATTTATAAAATAAAGTTTGCATCTCTTTCTTGACAGCCACTGTTAATGTTTTGTGAGAAATCTGGAAATAATAATATATTTAGAGCAATGAGGGATCCTATTGAGGGCTCTAGCAAACCATGACACAATGAATGATGGACGGTGGATGGCTCCGGTCATCGGTCTTTTGTAATAGCTCTTCTTATGTTCTTCTTTTGTCCTCAATCGTCATCTTCTCCTTCTTCTATCTCTTCGTTAATCTGCTCTACATTTTTTAGAAAGAAAGAGAGAGATCAACGAAGAAGTTTTGACTTCTCAAATATATATATATATATATGATAGGGAAAATTTGTTCAAAAAAATATGGAAACATATTTGTTTGTCCTTCATAAAGAACATGCTTTTTGCTCAAGGAGTTTAGGAATTTAAACATTTTGAATTGTCCTATACACTAACATGTTGGTTCTAGGGGGTTCGGCTAAATTTTCTATTTCGTAATGAGATTTGTAATCTACTTACCAAATTGGGACTTGTTATCAACCAGAGGCAACCAATAACTAACTGAGTTTGCACTAGAGATTCACCTTAGTCCAACCTGTTAGCTTACTTTTTCTTTTTGTTTTTTAATTGTATATTTTAATGGTTCACATAAGTTAATTTCAAAAATGCAAAAAATAAATAAATAAATAATTATTGATTGGTTAGTTGATCTTGAGAATTCTTTGAATGTTTGAAGATTCCAAATAAAAAGGAAGTGATATCTGTATATTACAACTAGACAGATTTGCATTGAAGCGGTGAAATGATTTACAAGATTATGAAGTTCACAAAGTTAGGGTTAAAATTTGTTTATGATTAGTAATGAAAAAGTTATTAGCAAAAAGAATTTTCTTACATGATTATAAAGTTATATTGTCATATAAAAACACCATAACATGTTAAAGTTTTAGGGACTAAACTTTTATGTTCAAAAGTGAAAAGTTTGTTGTAAAAAACATTTGGAGACAAATTCCTGCCATCATAAGGGTTGTCGCTAAAAAGTCGTCCAAAAAGTTAAAAAAAACTTTTAGCAACAATTTTGAATATGTTGCTTGAAAATCTTAGTGATTCGTGATTAGATCAAGATTAAAGTATTTTAATTCCCAATCATTCAAAGCACACAATCTAAGTCATCAAGCACTTACGAAAGTGATTTAGATTGTTGTTTTCGAAATAAATAATAAATCGACACAAACGATTTTTACATGGAAAAATCACAATTGAAGAACCTTCAATTGTAATAAAAAATCACGGGCGAAACGCCACTAATCAATCCACTACTGAAGAAAGAAAGATTACAAAGATAACACACAAATTACCCAACTCAGTCAATTTGTCTTCAAACCTTCTGTAACACTTTCACCAAGCCTTTGTATCGGAACTGACTAATCTGAAGTTGAATCCACAACTTCACTTGTCAAATCAACGACTACGTACAAAATCAAACTCCTTTGAAACTCCACGTTTGAATCTTCGGAATACACCAAAGAATAACACTCTTGTATGTATTCAATCAACCTCCTTGATATGTGTTTGTCAATTCATAAGTTTAATACTCATTCAATTTTATCAAGGAAAAACTCACAAAAACACTCTAGAAGAAAACCTTAGAAACCCTCAAAGTAGATCTGAAAAGTTCATCCTAGTTTTGGAGAAAAACAACTACTTATAGAAATCCTAGATTTTGAAGCTCGCTCGAGCGAAGCTTCTCTCGCTCGAGCGAGGAACTTAACTCACGTGATTTCCATAAGTGGCTTCGCTTGAGCCACACAACCTTTGCTTGAGCGAACAAATAACTCTTTTAGGTCTTTATGCAGATGCAGTTCTTCGCTCAAGCCACACATGCTTCGCTCGAGCGTACATTCATGTCTTTCGGGTTTTTGCCAGACGCAGTCGTTTGCTCGAGCAAGGAAGACAAAACAGTATGGAAATTTTACAACTCAATTACACAAGTTGTTCACGGGATTGACAAGACTAAGGGACCTAACAATCTCCCCCTTTGTCAATACCCGGACAAAACTTTCTAACATAATTTCCTAACCAACCGAACAAGCTAAACAAACCAACTAAAAACCAAAAAAAGAAACAACTAGCAAACCAATCTTGATGGACAAACATTCTGCACAAAATTAACCAATCTACACAACATAAACTGGGAGAGAATTTGTTATGCATCATAATAAACATCAAGACATCATATAGTCCATACAAAAAAAACCATTCTCAACATCATTAGCAACGTAAATTTCAATATAAACAATATAACAAGTTGCCAAGAAGTCCAAGTGCCGCCTGTGAAAACATCATGACTATCCATATATCCCATATACATCACCCCAAAAAATAAAAATCTTGCCTGCAAAAACATATAACATATATACCCATATACCCCCCAAAATCATACTCCCCCTTTTTGTTTGGGAGTGAACCAAAAAACAAGGATAAACAAACCAAAAGAAACTGTCCAAGAAAAACATATAAACTGTCCAAGAAAAACAGATGCCAAAAACTAAGAATGAGAAGAAGATGGCTGTTGCAACTGAAGAAGTGAAAGAATCTGAGCAAGCATAGTACTCTGCTCATCAAGTCGGCCATCAAGGGCATCGAGGTGGGCACCCAAAAGATCAAGGCGACGAGTAACTGACTACTCAAAGTGCTGTAGCTGACCATGAAATGAGCGAGGATGCAGCTCAGGAAGATCATGGGCACCTGCTGGAACTGCATGCGCTGCATCAACCTCCTCCTCTTCGCCGAGCGGATCATCACCTCCACTAGAACTTCCAACCCCTGACACACCCCCCCTCACATGTGCTTGACATTGAGAAACTGTGAGCTTTGTGATGGGTTTAACAGGATAGGCAAACTCATCATCCTCAAGAGTGGGAACACCAAGAGATGAGAGAAAGCGAGTGAGTAAACACCCATAGGGAAGAACCAAAGATTTACGACCCTCATAGACCCCAATCATTTTGGAAACGATCATCTCTGAAAGATCAATGGGAAGTCTGTGATGAATAAAATACAACACATAACCCTGGTCCTGGGTAATGTGCGAGGAATGGGTGGTGACATGAAGATTAGCACACACAATGATATTCATAAGACGGAACCTAAGAAGCAACTCATTTTGCTGAATGAGTGCCCCGGCTAGCCGAGTCCGGTCAACACCACATAATTCAGATGTAACACGATCAAAATCGACACCTGACCGAGTAAGAAATGGAAAATGAAAATTACCAACTTCAAGAAGATCAAGAAATAACCTAAAAACCTCAGATGTGATGTCTATAGGTTTCCTCTTAACCCAAGTGCGAAAAGAACAAGGAATTTCTTTGCGAATCGAATGGATGTTGCAATAGAATTCACGAACTAAACTCAGATTTTGAGGCCCGGAAAAGACCAAAACCTGATCACCTCCTAAAGAGTCAAACAAAGAGCGGATAGGAAGTGACTCAAAGGCGCTAGACAGGACATTTCGCTCAAGATGGACTTTTCTGGAAACGTAAAATTCCTTAAACTGTTTGGATTTTTCTTTGGACTCAAACTTTTTGGTATTGAAACTTGGGCGAGACATTGTAGTTTTACGACGCTTGACAGGCTCAACCGTGACTAGACAACCCCCAAAAAAACAAGACAACCACAAAACCCAGTACAAGACACCCAATAACAATAGCAGAAAACCCCAATACCCAAAATAAAGAAGCCATTAGAACACCATTAGTCCAATAAGCATAGCTTTAGCAGAATATAAATATGATGAACAACAGACTAATCTCTAATGGTATAATCATAAAAGCAATACACTAAGACCATAAATTAAACACTAAAATGTTAAAACACAAGATAAACAAATTAAACAGCCCTCAGATAAGAAAACCCCAAATGTTAAACCCTAGAAGTAAAAACAAAGGCAAATGTCAAAAACCATTAACCCTAGAACATGATGAAATAATCACAAGCAACTATGAGAGACCCTAAATATAAACAGAGCAGATGCACAGTCACAGGACAAACGGAGAAGCAAAAAAAAAAAAAAAACAAAGAGGAAAAGAAAACTTATGAAAAGAACGGAGAATGCAGTTGAACGAACGGATGAAGCCCCCCAAAAAAACAAAGAGAAACCACAGAAGAGGCCAGCAATGGAGATCACGAAAACCCTAGGGGAGAGAGAGAGAGAGAGAATACGAAGAGAGTAATTTAATCTTTTAAAATTTAAAATGATATAAATTTTGATTTATATGTTGATTTTTAACAAATTAGTATTTTTTAAATCCTCTCATCAAGATATATCAAACAAGATTGAGGTTGACTATGAAATTCTTTATAAATAAAAAATTACTGTGAAAATTGACGTAAACAGTAACATGTCACTCTAATTGATAGTAACATTTTACTGTTTGTTCTGAACAGAATATTAACAACAAAAACAGAATATGACCCTCCCTGCATATGAATTCACAATATTTCTAGAAAGTAAAACCCATACATACTCATAGAATACTCAATCAGAGCTTCACAAACCCTCTTTGTGCTAATCAAAAATGGCACATTAATGCCACATCGTAGAATATCAATTTATATAGTCAATTTATACAATAAAGTTTGCATCTCTTTCTCTCCAACCACTGTTAATGTTTGTGGGAAATCTGGAAATAATAATATATTCAGAGCAATGAGGGATCCTATTGAGGGATCTAGCAAACCATGCCACAACGAATGATGGACGATGGATGGCTCCAGTCATCGGTCTTTCGTAATAGCTCTTCTTATGTTCTTCTTTTTGTCCTCAATCGTCATCTTCTCCTTCTTCTGTCTCTTCGTTAATCTGCTTTACATTTTTTAGAGAGAAAGAGAGAGATCAATGAAGAAGTTTTGACTTCTCAAATATATATATATATATGATAGGGAAAAATTGTCCAAAAAAATATGGAAACATATTTGTTTGTCCTTCATAAAGAACATGTGTGTGAGTAATTTTCCGATCACACTGCCAACTCAGTGATCAGCTGGAGAGAACTGGCAGAATAGATGACACCTGACTAACCTGCAACAGAAAGAGAAGATTCCAATGGTGGTTCTTCCACCCGGGGGCACTCTGACGATCAAGTCAGTATATCTCTCAAAGATAATCAAGTGCCAAATTCACTGTTCAAAGTATAAATTGCGTACCTTAGACCCATGGGGGTGCCTCCCTTTTATAGTTTACTTAATCCTAGTCCTATTAGAAGTCTGACTTCTATGGACTCCCATTCAGTGCTTACTTTGGACTCTACAAGAGATAAGGATAGACTCCCTAAGAATACTATCCTTATCCATCTTGAAGTCTTTCTTCATTCTAGGACTCTTGTCCCTTATCTACTCATCTCGGATTTTGACATCTTCGGAGAAAACCTCGGCAACACCGAGATCACCTCGGCACAACAACCAAGACACGTGGCACCTCGGCTGATACGTCGGTGTCACCTTGCCACGTGTTGGTACTCAAAAAATATATGCCCACAACTGCCCCCTAGGTTCTATTATCTCGGCATTCTGAGGTGATGGAACCTACATCGGTACTTGTTTCTAGTACGTCGGCTTAAAGTATCTTAGCCGAGATCATCTCAGCATAGGCCGACATATCTTCAAAAAGATCAAGAACTCCAAGAGCTCCCTCATGCGTATGAGCTGTCTTACTCGTAACAATTCAACCGTTTCCAGCCACGCGTCTTTTTCTTACTGGATCGTACCAGACACGCGTCTGTAAGCCGTCTTATTTCTCACGTGCACCTTCTGACGTATACGTTCTTCTAGGTTTTCAATAATGATTTTTGCCGCCGTTTCAAGTTTAATCAAAACTTTTTCCTATTTTTCGTCTCTTCACTTTACACTATCGAGTTCTTTCTCTCTCTTGCTCTTGAATACGCCATTGTTCCAGTTATCAAGCTCTGTAACTGCCTTCCTTTCTCCCTTCCTACAAAGCTTTCGTCGTTTTGTTACATCTGTAACTGTCGTCTGACTTCGGCAATCTTCATACCGGCTCCATTTTTTCTGGTAAGCAATCTGTTCCTTTCGTTTTTCTATTCCTTTGATATTCCTCATTACTCATTGTCATTACTGTTTTGTTCAAACATTTATCTTGCGAACCATATATCTGAATGTATTTATTCCATGATTCTGTTTTTGCCCAAATCCTGAACACACGCACTGTTTCACCACTTTCTTGTGCTTTTGCCACTATTCTTGACCTTATACTCCTTGTATTTTCCGTGCTTTTGATAGCCCCACCTCTGTTCTTGATTCTGAAACTTCATTCTTGTTTTTTTTTGTTTTCCAGATTTGTGCCTTTAATCTTCGTCTTCAAAGATTTAGGTTTGGGATTTGACTGTAGAACCCATCAAAACTAAAACAATCTTCACAAATTCTTGCACCAATATACACCTAGGTCTTAGTCGAGGTTCACAAAACCTTGTTAGATCATCTCTCTTCTGAAACCCAGTCCTTCTAATTTAGGTCGACGTTATGGGTATGTGGAGGCATAGGATAAACACCTCATCCAAACTAGAATACTTTAGACAGGAGTTTGAAATCCCAGTTGACGTCCATCTGAGGTTGGCTGGGGATGATGGCTCCATCATGCCTACTGACGACTCCATGTCCTTCCCTGTAGTTGCCTTTATTGAGTGTGGACTTCGGTTTCCACTCAACATCTTGTTTCGCGAGATTCTCCATTATTATAAGTTGAACCCCATGCAACTTGCTATTAATTATTATCGAGTGATCAACGGTATCATAGCCTTAGCTAAACAGGAAAACGCTAGGATCACTTTAGCCGACGTTCAATATTGCTATACCATGTACAGCCTTAACTTGAAAGAAAAAGGCTACATTTATTATCTTAAGCCGAGATCCACAGAGTTCAAAATCATAGCCGACCTCCCAGACTCCAACAAAGGGGCTGGAGACGATTACTTCATTACCTCAGGAAATTGGGAGTTTGCTCCAAATGAGGATCTCCATCTCTTCCCTCTGCCTCGATCAATTTTAGAGGACAAGGGTAAGAGCCCAGTGTTAATACTTGGTTGTTTCTTTTCAAGTCTTTAATACTTTACCTGTTTCTAATGTCTGTTTTCCCTTGCAGCTCTTCGTCAGCCACCAAAAAACTTTCGCCAATCCTTCATTCTTAGCAAGGATTTGAAGAAGCTCTTGGACTTGCCAGTCCAAAAATGGAAGGCGCCTCTGCTTCTTAATTTCATTCCGACATACAAATTAACTCTTCCCAACATTCCCAAGAGAAAAAAAAAGAGCTTATCTCCTCCCTCTGCCACAACTCCACAAGCCGCATCAACATCTCGGACAGACCAAGGATCAACATCTGATCCAGCAGAACAGTTGTCTACTTCGGCTCAATACCTAATCCCACCATCTCAACGCAAACGTCGTCGACGTCTTGTTCTTGCAGCCGAGATGGGTCGCACAAAACCAGTGGCCAAAGATCTCTTAGCCAATATCCCAACTAATGTTGATGCTCCATCAACACAAGCCCTGCCTCCACAGAAGCCGAAAAGAGTTAAGAGGGTTCAACCAAAGGCCAAAGTGACTCAGGTTGAGACTGAAGACACTTTGCCAATCTCCAAGCTGGCTCCAAGTGAAAAGGCTGCCTCTGTCCCTGCGAAGAGGTCTGCTGAAACCCTTCCTTCTGAATCTACCAAGTCCAAGAGGCCGAGGTCATCTGCAACGACTTCGGGGTCTAAGAAGCCTGATACCCCCTGGGTCCCTGAAATCACTTTGGAAGATAAGCTTGTAATGGCTAGTGATAGTGCCGACGATATAAATGTCGGCATTGCACTTAGTACTGCACTGCTTCTTCCAGGCGACCTGGAGCGAAACACTGAATTCAGTGAGTATGAGAACTACGTTTTCATGCTTCAACGCTCCATTCAGGTAAGTGTTGTTGCTTGGTACTTTTTCTTTCTTTCTTTTCATTTCACACTTAGAATATTTTCTAATACTTCTGTTTCCTTTCAAGCCATCCAGCATGCCCATTCTTTCTCAATGCAATCTTTTGAGAGTCGTGAGAAGCTTGCCAAGAAGATGAGGGAGGTCTCCACACTTCAGAAAACAAACAAGAGCCTGCAGTCAAAGATGAAGATGCTGGAGGACTAGGCCGAGGTCGCGATCAAAGAGAAAGATGAGGCCGAGGAGAAGGTCGGTGCCGCTGAGGCAATAAAAAAAGTTCTTCAAGCCCAGTTGAAAGAGGCTGAGGACAAAATGGCCCAAACCCAGAGGGAGCTTCAAGATGCCCTGGCCACCAAGGAGGCCGAAATAAAAGATGCTGATGAAAAGACGTATGCTCAAGGCATGGCTGATGTGAGAGAGGCTTATGAAAAGCAAGTCAGGCAAGCATGCAACAAGGGTTTCTCCCTTGCTTGGATAACTCTACTGAAAAAACTTGATGTCCCTGAAGACTCCTCCCTGAGGAACGTTGATGCCATTCCCCTGCCATTTCCTCCACCTCCACCTCCTAGTGAATCTGATACCGAGGATGAGGCCGAGGAGGAAGTTTTGGTAAGGAAACAAAAAGAGGCCACTGTGACTAAGTCCCCTCCTCAAAATGAGCAAGTCCTAGACTTAACTCAAGATGGGGAGGTTGAGGAGGTTCTCAAGGATGTGATTCCTCCAAAGGCATCATCGAATTTACTCCTTGCTGATAAGAGTATTGATGAGACCCTTGCCCAAATTGATGCCGAGATCACGGCGGAGAAGGTAGTCGAGGTATCTTCTCAACAGTCCTCCGACGTTCAAACTCAGTCTGCTGCCGATGTTGGGAAATCTTAGTTTTGATGTCATGTCTTTTCTTTTCTTGTCTTTTGTACTCTTTTGTTTCGTTAGACAATGTAAGCTTCTTCACATGGCTGATGTGCCCTTGTTTTCAACTTAATGCTTAATACAACTTTCCTCCTCTGAGTGCTTGTACCTTTGTCTTCTCTTGACTGTTTCTGCATGATTCTATACTTAGAATATTTTGCAAGTCTTTCCTTCTTTGTGCAATCATCTCGAGGTGACATACCCCGGGTATAAAAACTGATGATTTACCTCGGCTTCACTTCAACTTGTAAATTGCTACAAATTTCAACAAGAGAAGATAAAAAATTATCTCGATTTAACTTCAACTTGTAAATTGCTACAAATTTCAACAAGTGAAGATAAACAATTATCTCGGCTTAACTTTAACTTGTAAATTGCTACAAATTTCAACAAGTGAAGATAAAAAATTATCTCGGTTTAACTTCAACTTGTAAATTGCTACAAATTTCAACAAGTGAAGATAAACAATTATCTTGGTTAACTTCAACTTGTAAATTGCTACAAATTTCAACAAGTGAAGATAAAAAATTATCTCGGTTTAACTTCAACTTGTAAATTGTTACAAATTTCAACAAGCGAAGATAAACAATTATCTCGGCTTAACTTCAACTTGTAAATTGCTACAAATTTCAACAAGTGTTAAGCATCACTTCGGTTTGACTTCAACTTGTAAATTGCTACAAATTTCAACAAGTGAAACAATAATCTCGGCTTAACTTCAACTTGTAAATTGCTACAAATTTCAACAAGCGTTAAGCGTTTTTGTCTGCTCTCTGCCCCTAATGTGAACCTGAGTTCCACTTGGGTTCTCATTATTCAAAAACATTATTATGAATAGTTTCACAAGTTGTGGAGAATTCTGCTAAGATTTTATTGATGACATCGGCAAAAAATCAAGCAACATCTAATGATAGAAAAATTTTAAATTACAAGTGTTCCAGGGTCTTGACAATGCTTTGCCCTCATTATCTTCAAGTCGATATGCCCCATTGCCTAATACCGAAGTGATTCTATAGGGTCCTTCCTAGTTTGGGCCAAGCTTGCCTTCCTTGGGATCCTTCTTGTTGCCGATGACTTTTCTCAGAACTAGGTCACCGACTTGAAATTCCCTTGGATTAACCTTCTTGTTATAAGCTCTACCAAGCTGTTGCTGGTATGCTGCAAGCTGTATTGCAACTTTCTCTCTTCTTTCTTCTAGAAGATCCAGATTTTGAGCTAAGAGTACATCATTAGTCCCGTTCTCAACTCCCTGGGTTTTGACCCCTGGGATGCTGACCTCCAATGGAATGACTGCTTCTGTGCCATAAGCCATGGCAAAGGGTGATTCCCTTGTTGATCTTCTCGGCGTAGTCCGATATGCCCAGAGCACATTGGGCAATTCGTCTACCCACTTCCCTTTTGTTCCCTACAGCCTCTTCTTTATTTCATCCAGGGTTACTTTGTTGGATGCTTCTGCTTGTCCATTGCTTTGTGGAAAACTTGGGGTTGAAAAGTAGCTCTTGATCTTGAACTTTGCACAGAAGTTTTTGATCAGTTTACTGTCAAATTGAGTTCCATTGTCTGCAACAGTTGCTCTTGGAATCCCAAATCTGGTGATGATGTTTCTCCATATAAAGTTCTTGACATCCACATCTCGGATCTTGGCAAGAGGTTCTGCTTCTATCCACTTTGTGAAGTAATTTGTTGCTACCAGCAGGTACTTCCTTTGCCCAGTTGCTTGGGGCAATTGCCCAACGAGATCCATTCCCCATTGGGCAAATGGCTAAGGACTGGATACAGGGTTTAGGTCAGCAGTTGGCTGGTGTATCAAAGGTGCAAACCTTTGGCATTATTCATACTTCTTTACGTAGGCTTCTGCATCTTTTTGCATGTAGGGCCACCAATACCCCTGGGTAATGGCCCTGTGAGCTAGTGATCTGCCCCCAGTGTGGCTTCCACAAATTCCTTCATAAATTTTATATAAAAAATCTTCAACCTACAGAGGGTGTACGCACCTGAAGAGGGGTCCAGTAAAGGACGTTCTGTAGAGATGTCCTTTTGCTGTCACACTGAATCTTGCCGACTTCAATATGATCTTGTGTGCCTCCTTATGGTCATCTGGCAGCTTTTCTTCTTTTAGGAACGCAACAATTGTGTCCATCCAGCTTGGTCCCATGTTTACGCACATTGCTTCACGTTCTGTGATTACTGGTTTAATGCTCGGGCCCGAAAAGTATTCAATCAGTATTGTCCTTGCTTTTCCTGGTTGTATTGCACTAGCTAGGTTGGCCAATGCATCGGCATGGTTGTTATCATCTCGGCTGACTTGAAGCAGTCTGCAGTTTTGGAATAAGGCTGCCAGCCTAATGACCTTTTTTGCGTAGGCCGACATTCTTTCATCTCGGACTGCAAACTCGCCCGTTGTCTGGTTAACTATCAATTGTGAATCACAAAAAACTATTACCTCATCTGCTTGTGCTGCTGCTGCTAGCTTCAGTCCTGCAATCAATGCTTCATATTCTGCCTCATTGTTTGAGGCCTTGAACCCCAATCGAATGGATTGTTCTAATATTTCTCCATCTGGAGATATTAGTACTACTCCTGCCCCTGCTCCTTGTCGGTTTGAACTTCCATCAACAAATAGTTGATAGGAATCGCCAATGTAAATGCTACAGGGTCTGGGTTTCTCTTCTTTCCTTTGTTCATTAGCCTTTGACTGGGCTCCTGCTTGCTTGTTTGGACATTGTCTGTCTTGGCTCAACGGAGCCCGATGTTGGATGGACTCTAGCGTGAACTCGGCCACGAAGTCAGCCAAAACTTGGCCTTTGATTGCAGTTCTGGGCCTGTACTCCAGATCATACTGGCCTAGGGCGACTGCCCATGTGGCTATTCTTCCTGTTAAGTCTCCCTGTTGCAATAGGGACTTTAATGGATGCTCTGTCAATACCACAATTTTATGGGCCTGGAAGTAATGGTTCAACTTCTTTGAAGCCATTATTAGAGCCAGTGCCAATTTCTCTAAGGGTAGATACCTTGTTTCTGCGTCGGCTAGGGTTTTGCTTACATAGTAAACAGCCTTTTGCTCTCCTTTTTCTTCTCGGATTAGTACTGCACTAATCGCATGTTCTGAAACTGTTAAGTACAGGAACAGCTCCTCCCTAGGTTCTAGATTTAAAAGAACTAGCGGTGTGGTCAGGTACTTCTTCAGATCGGCTAATGCTTATTTGCACTCCTCTGTCCAAAGAAAGTCTGTGGCTTTCTTCACTAATTTGAAGAAAGGTTTGCACTTGTCTGAGCTTCTGCTTATAAACCTGTTTAGGGCTGCGGCCCTTCCAGTTAGTATCTGCACCTGTTTTGCCGACATCGGGCTCTTTAGCTCTAGGATGGCCCTGATCTGATATGGGCTGGCCTCAATGCCCCTCCTAGTCACCAGGTATCCTAGAAACTTACCAGATCCAACTCCAAATGCACACTTCGATGCATTGAGTCAGAGCCGATATGTTTTAAGGATTTCAAAGACTGCTTTTAGATCGGCGAGATGACCCTCAGGCTCCTTGGATTTAACGACCATGTCGTCAATGTAGACTTCTACTGTTCGGCTAATCAGGTGCTTGAACATCTTGGTTACCAATCTTTGGTAGGTGGCTCCTACGTTTTTCAATCCAAAGGGCATCACTCCGTAGCAGTATAGCCCTTTGGGAGTGATAAATGTAGTCTTCTCTTCATTTGCTGGGTCCATAGCTATCTAGTGATACCCCTTGTAGGCATCCAGGAAGCTCATCCTTCCATGCCCCGAAGTGGCATCCACTAGTTGGTCAATCTTGGGTAGAGGGAAGCTGTCTTTGGGACAGGCCTTGTTTAAACTGGTAAAGTCTACACAAACCCTCCATTTACCGTTCTTCTTCTTTACCACCACCGTATTGGACAACCATGTCGGGTAGTGAACTTCTCTAATGGCCCTAGCCTCTAGAAGTCTGTCTACTTCTTCTTCTACCGCTTCGACGTGCGTCAATGTTGGTCTTTTAGCTCGTTGAATTACAAGTTTGGCCGACCTGTCAACATTCAGTTTGTGACAAGTGACCTCGGGGTCGATGCCAGGCATTTCGTAAGGTGTCCAAGCAAACACCTTAATATTTGCTCACAGAAAAGCCTTAAACTCTTTTTCCTCTTCTTCGGCTAAGCCCGAGCCGAGAAGAAAGAAGCGTTTTTCATCCCCATCCTGGACATGGATTTTCTTCAGTGCCTCTTCGCTCTTCTCGGCTGGCTCCTTGCCGATGTCTTCTAGGACTTCCACGTCCTCATCTTCAATTTCTGCCTTTTTTGGCTCTCATATGTTGCAAGTTGATTTCATTGCTGCCATGGAGCAATTCTTCGCCTGCAGCTGATTGCCCCTGACTTCCTCTATCCCATGTTTTGTTGGGAATCGCAATAGATGATGCAATGTTGAGGGAACTGCCCCCATTGCATGCAACCATGGCCTTCCCAAGATGATGTTGTAAGGGGAGGGTGTGTCAATGATGGTGAATTCTGTCTTGATCTTTCTGATGCCAGCTTGCACCTCCAAGTTTACTGCTCCCAGTGGCCATGTCGGCATTCCATTGAACTCAACCATTGGGCCATTGGATTGTTCCATGTCGTCCGGGTGAAGGCCGAGCTCCTTGTAACATTGGACGTACATGATGTCACAAGAGCTGCCTTGGTCAATCAGGATGCGTTTCACTTGGCACTCCCTAACCTGGAGGGATACTACCAAGGCATCATTATGCGGATGCTGGACCATATCTAGGTCGGCTTCAGTAAAGGTTATCATTGGTCCCTGGCATTCTTCTGCCCGATGTCTTTTCTCCCCGACTTGATAGACATGTTGTAGGTGTTTTACCTTCTGGGTCTCCCCTCTGATCTTGTTCTCGTTGACCTTTGAGTGAATCACATTGACTACCCGAGGTCCTCCTGCCTGAGGTTGCTGTACTGGGGGAGGCGGAGCTACTGGTGCTTGAGGCAATCTTACCTGTTCTTCACTTGTTCTGGCCTCGTTGACTAGATCTCTCAGATGGCCTTGCCTTACCAAGTCTTCTAAGTGTGCTTTCAGGGCTCTACAACCCCGGGCTGTGTGCTCCTCTTCATTGTGGTAGGCACAGCGCCTGCCGACGTTCCTCCCCATGAATTCCTCTGGTGCCCTTGCTGGTGCCTTGAAATAGGGTTGGTTCCGAATTTGTTCCAGGACTTTGTGAATTGGGACCCGGAACACAGTCGTCACCGCCTGTGCAGTCCTCAGTTCTATTTCATGCTTGTTCGATCCATTGTTACCTCAACCTCGCTTCGGCGAGCCATTTCCTTTCTCTTGCTTTACCTCCCTAGTCCCCGATGTATCTTCCTCGGCTCTAGCATACTTCTCGATTCTCGCCATGAGCTCTTCCATGCTTTTTGGCAGAGTTTTTGCCAAAGACTTCTGTAGTGGACAGTTGTCTTTCAGGCCATTCTTGAATGACACGACCGCCACTTCTTGATTACATTCTAGTATTTGGTTGAATACCTCATAGTACCTTTTTGCATAGGCCCTAAGGCCTTCATCCTTACTGATCTTCAGAGCCATTAATGCGTCCACCCTTAATGGCTGCAGCTTGTTTGTTACGAACCTGGCCACGCACATCTTTGCCAGGCCTTCCCAAGTCTTCACGCTTCCCTTCGGTAGTTTGTGGAACCAGTCTGATGCAATCTCCCCAAAGGATGAGGGGAACACTTTGCAGAGCAACGACTCGTTCCCACTATACAGTGCCATTGAGTTCAGATATAATCCGACGTGGAAGTTGGGGTTTGACTTCCCATCGTATATTTGAAACCTCGGCATACTAAATCTCTTCGGCGCCTGAAAACCTGTCCAATTCTACCGAGAATGGTGTCCTCGGCTTATCTGGGGAATTTACCTCGGCTTCAGCATTCTGTTGCTTGCTCTTGAGGTAATCTCTTAAGTTCTCTTTTGTATCCTAGGAGCTCGGCTATCTCATGCTTTCAGTCTTTTTGGTGCACTACTTTCAGCTTCGTGGTGAGTCCTTTTCGACCCCTCTCCATGAGTTGTGTCGAAGCACAGCGCCTGCCCCTCAACATGCTGATGTCCCTTGGGGTCTGCTTCCTTTTTATGATGCGTCCTCCGTGATTGTTCTCTTCTTGGCTCCCTTCATCTGACCTCCCTGGAAGGTTGGTGAGAGTGTCTTTCGCTCCCGTTGTGCTAAGGGGCTATGGGGATTGTTCTTTGCCCTCTCTTCTAGGCATTGGCTGCTGGAATCGGCGTGTCCTGCAGCGGGAACGACGGCTGCATGACGTTATTTTGCATCATGAAATTGACAACCGACTGCAGGTCTGCCAATTTGTTTGCCATCTCCTTCATCTCTTCGTCCCTCCTCAGGCATCTGTCCTTCCATACCTGGAGGTCGTCTTCGTTGTAATAGCCATTTCGATCTGGTTTCTTTGGTGCATCGCTAGTCTGGCCAACGTCCTTCACTCCGTGATTCTGGTCATGAGTTTCTGCGTTGTATTCGTCTCCTATGACATCCAGGTCAATAGGTCTCCCATTTCCAGCAGGAGTGTCATCCTTAATCTTTTCCTTCTGTCCGTTGCTGGCCATGTATTCTCCTGTCTTTCCCACAGACGGTGCCAAATTGTGTGATCATTTGGCCGAGAATAGATGACACTGCTAACTCGCAGAAAAGAGAAGATTCCGGCAGTGGTTCTTCCACCCAGGGGCACTCCAACGATCAAGTCAGTATATCTCTCAAAGATAATCAAATGCTAAATTCAATGTTCAAAGTATAAATTGCGTACCTTAGACCCATGGGGGTGCCTCCATTTTATAGTTTACTCAATCCTAGTCCCATTAGAAGTCTGACTTCTATGGACTCCCATTCAGTGCTTACTTAGGACTTTACAAGAGATAAGGATAGACTCCCTAAGAATACTATCCTTATCCATCTTGAAGTCTTTCTTCATTCTAGGACTCTTGTCCCTTATCTGCTCATCTCGGATTCCGACATCTTCGGAGAAAACCTCGGCAACACCGAGATCACCTCGGTATAATGAGCAGGACATGTGGCATCTCGGCTGACACGTCAGCGTCATCTTGCCACGTGTTGGTACTCAAAAAATATATCCCCACAACATGCTTTTTGCTCAAGGAGTTTAGGAAGTAAAACATTTTGAATTGTCCTGTACACTAACATTTTGGCTAAATTTTCTAAATTAGGTTTGGCTAAATTTTCTATTTCGTAATGAGATTTGTAATCTACTTACCAAATTGCGACTTGTTATCAACTAGAGGCAACCAATAACTAACTGAGTTTGCACTAGAGATTCACCTTAGTCCAACCTGTTAGCTTACTTTTTTCTTTTTCTTTCTTAATTGTATATTTTAATGGTTCACATAAGTTAATTTCAAAAATGCAAAAAACAAACAAATAAATAAATAAATAAATAAGTAAATAAATAAATAAATAATTATTGATAGGTTAGTTGATCTTGAGAATTCTTTGAATATATGAAGATTCCAAATAAAAAGGAAGTCATATCTGTATATTATAAGTAGACAGATTTGCATTGAAGCGGTGAAATGATTTACAAGATTATCAAGTTCACAAAGTTAGGGTTAAAATTTGTTTATGATTAGTAATGAAAAAGTTATTAGCAAAAAGAATTTTCTTACATGATTATAAAGTTATATTGTCATATAAAAACACCATAACATGTTAAAGTTTTAGGGACTAAACTTTTATGTTCAAAAGTGAAAAGTTTGTTGTAAAAAACATTTGGAGACAAATTCCTGCCGTCATAAGGGTTGTCCCTAAAAAGTCGTCCAAAAAGTTTAAAAAAACTTTTAGCAACAATTTTGAATATGTTGCTAATAAATGCGTTCTTAGGAACAAAACAATTTAGTGCAAAAAAAGTTTACTTTTTACGACAAATTTTTGGTCCCAAAAGGATAGTAACTCATTAAATATCAAATTTCTTTTTTAAAAATACAATAATGACACTTTTAGCAACTACAATGTTTCGTCCTTAAAAAGTGATTATACCCCTAAATTTTTGCATCTAAAACTTTAGTTTGTTTTAGTAAAATCAAGATAGTTCAATAGAGTGGATAAAAATTTACTATGAAATTGTAGTTGCAAAAGAAAAAACTTTAGATTCTAATATTATTTGTGATGAGGTTGTTTGCTAAACTAATAAAGAAGATATTGTTTAAACATTTACGCATCAATTCTTGATAATTTGAATATTGGAAAGATTGTTTTACAAGACGGTCATGAAAATATTGAAGAAGAAAGAGACCCAGTTGATCATTGAAAGCTCAATTGAATTTAAGAAGAACTAAAATCAAGAGAGCATGCAACATCAACATAATTCTTGGTGTGAGAGCATTTTGATTTGATTCCTAATGTCTATCTAATTGATCTTATCAACCAATTGAAGTATAGAGAGAATAGCTTTGGAAAATATATTTTTGTATAAATAATTTTTGGAAGAGTAACAAACGGTTGAAGGATTCTGATGGGTCATTTCACACACCAAAATTAAACACTAAACTATACAAAATTCTTTTAGAATAATGGCAAGTCCAAGTATCGATCCACAAGGATAATTGTGAAATTAAACTAATTTAATTGCTAAATTCCTAAATTAATTTTGATAAAAAAATTGAGAGATTCATAAACTAATAATAATTAAATTAAATTAAGTGATTAAACTAGCAATTATAATTAAAATTGGAATTATTGATTTGTGGGGAAAACCTAGGGCAAAGAATTCACCACTAACCACATAAATGAGATTTAGCATCAGCTATCAATTGCAGTCTGGTTTGAAATACCCAATATTTCACAACTACAAGTTTGAAATGTTGATCAAGAGGGTTATTGCATTCAACGTACAGGCATGAATCATCCCAAGTAGCATGAGTCGTTTGTTCTAAACTATGGTAGCAACACAACCCATCTCTCGTAGCATGAATCTTCTTGTACTTTGAACACAAACACAAAGAAAATTAATGTATGGAAAGCATTAAACAATCACAGAGAGTAAAATACTTGAAGAGATGAAAAGAACAATTATTATAAACTTCTAAATCATCCATACGTTTATTCAAACCATTTTACAATCAAAGCTTAAGAAAATCCTTTTACATGGCTAGGGTTTTATTAGAAAGGAAGAGCCTAGCCACTCATGGAAGAGTGGGAAGAGGTGGAAGAGATGGAAGAGGAAGAAGCCCCTTGAAGCTTGAGGAAAATCACCTTTTCAAAACCCTAACCTTCATTTCCTTAGAATAATTTTCGAACCTTAGGTTAGCCTATTTTTCTTTCTTTCATTCTCAGTAGAACAAACCCAAAATTATGTGCACTCATTCCTAGGTGGGCCGCTCGAGTGGTGATGGGCCGCATGTGCGGTGAAGCTTGGCCGCACGTGCGGTGAGGTGGCTGGCTTGGATTTTTCGCTTCTTGCACGGAGAATCTGCTTTTGCGCCCTTTTTGATTGAATTTACGTATTTTCTGCCAAATCTATATAGGTGCACCAAACACATCATCTCCACCAAATAAACAAAATTGAAAGGCTAAAAATGTAACTTAAGTGGCCTCAATGTGGTACCTTTTGGCCTACATCAGATTCCAATTAACTTTTTATTTGACCTAGCAACTTTTTAATTTGAACTGAAAGACGAGTTCTTTTGAACAGAGGAGAATAATGTAGAACAATCTTTTTAACTTAATTTTCATATAATGATATTTTACAGATACATACATGTATATTGATATAGATACCGCACTTTTTATACATATATATACTATATATTTATATATACACACTGTAAACACAGTCTAAAATAAAGGTAAAATCTGAAATGGAGGTACAAATCAATCAAACATTATACTGTGTAATAAGCAATTGAGCAAAAGGGAGCAGTGGCAATGGAAAGGCAAGGCAAACATCAGTGATAGTCAAGGAGGGTAGATGATGTGGCAGAGATGGTTAGAGTGAGGTGAAGAGGCGACAACGAGGGTTATAGAGAGGAGAGGGGCCAACAATGTAACAACTTAGATTTTTAATTATTCTGTAAAATTTATACTAATATTATTTAATCTCAGTTAGGAGAATATATAATTTATTATTTATTATTAGGCGTAATTTTGTAAAATAATATAATTATTATGAATCTAGGGGTCAAAATATAAATGATAATAATATTGATAATAATAATAATAATGGATGTGGTAGTAAAATAAATAATTAATTTTCTGTTGGTATACGATAAAATATAATTTAATTAATAATTAATTAATTTATATAATTATATTAAAATATTGGGTCAAAAGGTAATTATTTTAAATATCTATTAAGGATAAGAACGAATAATGAAATTAAATATCGAATCTGGGAGAGAGGGATGGCCTGGCCACGTGTTGGACAACCAATGGCCTCACCTCCTTATAAATTGGGAGGTGATTCGGTTGGGGAAAGAGAAAGAAAAGGAAAGAAAGAAAGAAAGAAGAGAGAAAGAAAGGAGAGGAAGAAGGAAAAAATGATGGAAGCTAAAAGGGTCTTTGATAGTGGAAAGAAAGGGTGAGGTATTAAAGTTAAGTTGAGTTATATTATACCTTAAGTTACCAAAATATATTTTACGTATGTTTTGACTTACCATATTTATTTTATATAAGCTATGTTTTATAAGTTATTATAAACTATATTAACATTTCAGTCACGTAATTTTATTTCTGAACCCTATTTGTTAAAATGAAACCCATGGATATGTTTGTTTATATTTTAAAGAATATTTGACTATAACCTTATAAACAATTATGTTTTGTAAGTACCACCACGGGAGTACCATGCCTTGGGGGACTTAAATAACCATTGGCCTTTGTTTGGCCACCTTGTGGTCCTCTATCTATCATGGATCCATTGACCTTTGTTCTGTGTGGAGCAAAGTGCTGTACGAAACTAAGTGTTACACTATTATGGGAGCCACCTCTAGAATCCGTACGAGCCACCTCTTGAATCCGTACCTCTGTTCTGACTGTCACTTCTGTGAACTTTGTTTTGTTTTGTTTTGTTCGGTACCATGGTTATGGTTATATATTTACATAATTTCTGTATTTCAATTCTGCTACTTAAATGATTTATTTACTAAACTGAGTTATGTAAATGTTTTGGCCTAATTAATTATCCATGGTTATTTCGTGTCCCTTATACTCTTGGCATAATATTTCTCACTCTGCCAAGTGCTTATAGTTGTTTACCAATTTTCAGGAAACAATGCAATTCAAAAATAGCTTTTGGAAAGTCTTAGATGCGGGGTTGCGGAATAGACACACAAAGTACTTTTATGATATTTTTATATGTAAATATCGACCTTTTTGGTCAATATAAATTTGTAATAAAAATAGAAGCTCCAATGATTATTTTGGTACCCTTACTCAAATATTTCTTCTGCTCGCATTTATTGATTTGTTTAAGAATTGGTCGGAGGTAACCTCAGTTACTGGCCATCACGATGCTTAACCCTTGGGTACGGGGAGCGGGTCGTGACAAACAATGACTGTCAAAGTGGGTAGAAGATGTGACAGTCAAGGTCGTGAAAATTACAAACTCCTTTCCTTCCCCGATCGTCACCGTTATCTTCTCTCTCATCTCCAACCATCACTATCTCTGCATCTCCCATCCCTGACCATTGCCATCCCTTCTCCTATGCCCGATCATCGCTGCCGCCTCAGCACCCTTCTCCGATCATCGTCACGGCCCTCTTTGTTACCCAGAAATATGACTTCAGTTTGTTACAAACCCACAAATTTCATTCCCTTGTTTCTTCACCAACAATTTTTTGTGTATTGCCCATCATCACGAAGAACCCAACCTAAAACCATTGTTGCTCTAACACCATTGCACACACACACACACACACACACACACATATATAGGTAGAGATAATCTCCACAATTTATTGCGTAATGCTCAGCAAATTCCAACCAAGAAAAAAAAGAAGAGAATAATCGGTTTGAACTTTAAACTTGAAGGCATATTGAACTTTAATTAAATTAATTTTTGATAGAAAATATGTTGTTTAAATTAATTTGCTAAATTAAAACCCTAATTTCACATGTTGAAACCCTAAGTTCTCTCCACAATGCACAACTGTTGAATAAGAAATGGCAAACAAGGGTTATATATAAGGGAAAAATAGTTTTTTTTTTTTTTTTACTTCAGCCATTAACAGTGTTAACTGTGCACTTCTATCCAGTAATTACACGGGGGTTATGTGGTGATTTCCAAACCTTAATGGGTAAACTGCCCGCGGCCCAAACCACAAGAGGTAAAGTGAAGTTTGCTCTAAAAATAAAAATTTTCAATTGTATAAAAGTTGACTTTTTACCCTGAAAAGTGACTAGTAAGCCATTTTCAAAACATTCGCAATCATCTAAATTACTTAATTTTCTCAGACATTTGTGGCCCTTTAAGAACTAAAACTCATAGAAGCATGTAATACTTTATTACTTTCATCGATGATTATTCAAGGTATTGGCACATAAACTTACTTAAATACAAGTCAAAAGCAGCTGAAAATTTTAAGGAATACAAGTTAGAGGTAGAAAACTAACTAAGTCGGTCCATTTAAAACTTGAATAGTGATAGAGGTAGCGAATATGAGATATTTGATTCTTTCTGCAAAGAAAATGACATAAGGCAATATGTACACAATGCTATACACTCTACAACAAAATCGAATTTCCAAAAAAAGAAATTGAACTTTAATGGAAATGACGAGATCCATGATGACACATGCTAATCTTCATATTTATTTCAAGGAGATAGGCTTTGTCCAGCTCTGGGTACAGATTAAATAGAGTCGAAACAAATGCAAAACCTCTAACAGCTTATGAACACTACAAAGCCTAATGTTTCAAATCTCAAAGTATGAATGCAAATATCATGTTCTCTTTCCCAAACCTTGAAGGAATAAATTAGGCAAAAAGACCTGGGAATGTAAGTTCATTGGCTATGTCGAAAATACGAGTGATTATCATTTTTACTACCCTAAATGTGGCTTAATAGAAAGTTGAGATGTTATTTTATTTTAGTTTTTTTAAACCACTGGTCTTGTTACTCCAATTGAACAAATTGAATTGCTCTCTGATGTATCTCTGGTATCTATTCTCTTAGACTTGGCACTAGAACTGTCACGCCCTCAAAATAAACCCACAATATACACAATATTGACATGCATTGATATAAGAAAACAAAACATTATTCCATTCATCAGAGTATTCTTATTGAAAAATATCACATGTAACATCAAAAGTAAATGCCCTACGGCTCACAGCTTTCCAAGCCAATACTTGGACACAAAATGTGAGTACTAACTCAACTACAAATTAAGCCCTTGGCTTGAGTTTACATGTCATATCAAATAACAACTAACTAAAACAAGTCTTCAAATCCAAATTCTTCCAAGCTAAGTCCTTGGAGGTAGCATATCACCTGGACCTGAAAATGATGTTCCCGTATAGGGTGAGCCACAACCCAGCAGAAATATACTAAACCAAATATAAGAATTGACTAAAGCAATAGCATTCAATAGATGGTTAACACTTATAAATCCATTATATCACTATACAGTTTCATGACAATAATGTCCATGACATGTTTCACTTTCCGTTATTATTCAACTTTCCATTTAGACAGACATGGCTCAGAACCTGGCCAAACTATAAAATGAGACTACATCTCACATTAACATTACTTTCAATATCAACAATTCAAATGAGACTAAGGCTCATACTAAAACACTTCCATAAGTCAATAAGTACACATATTTGCTGTACTAATGGAGTCTATCCCCTTTCTCCTCCTAAACAGGTTTGAGAGTCCATCCCCTATCTTCCCTCAAACCATGGAGTACATCACCTACCTCCTCCCAAACAATATGCATATACAATGTATTAAACACTTGTCATACACAATATTTAATCAATACACGTATTTGCTGTATTAATTCAACTGTCATATTCAATGACTTATTCAATGTGATTAGTTTCAGTTTTCCCTAATCAACATGCAATGTCTACAACAATCACGACTATCCTCCACCGATAGCCCAAAACAGTTATTTCTAAACAGGAAATAAATGTATCAACAAATATAAACTCAACATTTTCATAGGTGAGTGATTAAATTATCCAACTACGCCATTTAATCTCATAATTCCCCAATTTCATGAATTAAACCAAATTCCCCATTTTCTCAAAATTAATTATACGAATTAATTTATTTCAACAATTAGGGCTTTTTAAATTATAAATCAAACCCTAGCTTTTCCAAAAGTTATCGAACAACACCAACATGTCAAAATGACCAAAACTTAGGACAAAACCTATAGTATGGAGTAGGGTATCCCTACCTCGAAGTGAAGAACTCAAATGGAGATGATGACCCAAAGCCCAAAGTGCTCCAAACTGCCAAACTTTCAGATTAAAACAAAGCCCTCGCGACCCTCTATCTTTTTAACAAAGAACCTAGGGTAGAAACACCCTAAAAATAGATGAAACCTAAGAGAGAAGGTGAGTGGAGGGAGAGAGAACACGAACCTAGGGTTTTTAAAACAAAAGAGGATGAAAAAAAGATGTTTAAAACCGCTGCTGCGTATTTAAATAAAACAGGCTCGCTCGAGTGATGGATTTGTCGCTCGAGCGACCAGACACAAGAAAGCCTCGCTCGAGCTAAAAACTCGAAGCTTCAGGTCTGCAACCCAGAAGCACGCTTGAGCGACAGAATGCTCGCTCGAGCGAATAACTCGAAAACATACACCTTGCTCGCTCGAGCGAAGGAAAGCTTGCTCGAGCCAAGAAACACAGCTCTCAGGTTTATACCCAGACACAGTCGCTCGCTCGAGCGAATAAACCATGGCTCCAGCGAAGGCCCAAAAACAAGGTCTCACTCGAGCGACAAACTGCTCGCTCGAGCGAAGGACCAAAATTTTGGGTAGCACCCCATTTGCTCCCAAACACTCCCAAACTGTAATAAACCTGCCCAATACAACCCATAACTCAAATGACAAGGAAAAAAAAGACGACAACAACATATATATAACCACAAGATCCACAGAACCTAAGTCCGGATACAACAACCAAATGGGGAAAGACCGGGGTTGCTATAAGAACTGGCAGTTCTAATAGAAAAACCTAAAAATGGAAGGAAAAGAAAACAAAGTAAGGTTGGCTCACATGATTCAAACACTGAGATAAATGGGAGCAAGAGAGCAAGATGACCATCTACTACTTTAAAAGACCACTTTGTGTTTCAAGCTGAGGAGGTCAATAACTTAGTAGATGATCTTGCTAGTTGCAATGAAGCAATGAGCAATAGTGATGCTACATAATGGCTTGCTACAATGAATAAAGAATTTGATTTGATCAAGAAAAATAATGTTTGGGAATTAACTAATCTCCCAAATGGAAGAAAAGTCAATGGCTGCAAATAGGCCCTTAGAAAGAAATTCAAAGTAGATTGAAGTTTGGAAAAATAGAAGGCAAGGTTGGTAGCCAAAGAAATTACTCAACAACCTAGACTAGATTTTTTAGACAAATATTTTTTTGTTGCAAAATTTGCCTAAATAAGAATATTAATGGCAATTGTAGCTAGAACGGATCTGAAATTACACCAGTTTGTTGTCAAAACAACTTTTCTCAATGGAGAATCAAAAGTGGACTTTTATTGTTGGATTTATTTTCTAGTGTGGCTTAATAGCCTACATATATCTACATGTTTTAATTTATTTGGACTCCACAATTAGATAAAGCCAATATTATATATAAATTTCAGTAATTAGAATTTTAATATAATCACTCTTCTAAGATAAGAAGGAAATCTTGATGGATTAGGAATTCTTCTGATAACAGTTTATATGGCCCTCTTCTCTCCTCTATATAAGGATGGGTGACTCTCCTTTCATATGATAAGTATTTTTCCATCACTCTAAGTTTTATAGTCAACCTAATTGAGAGAGACAGAGAGAAGAAGGTGAGCCAAGAATTCAAGGTTCAACTATTAGGGGTATTTTCTCAACTTCTATAATTCAATAGCTGTTAAAGGTATGTTTGTTTTATCCTTGAGTTGTATTGAATTCAAGATTCTATAAAGTTTAATTCCGCATTATTATTATGGTTACACTTACATGTGGTATTAGAGCCTTAGTTTTGTGAATCAATACACCTTGGAATAATAATATATTTATGATTCTATTATTAATAATACGGTTCCTTTGTTTTATTAAAGGTATTGACTTTAAATATTATCTCAATTGGTTTGTATTCATCAAACGTGTAATACATTTTTTTTATTTAATTTTTGTTATGCTGTTAACATGCATAGCCATGACTTTAAAGTTTGCATGATAGCAATCTACTTATTTGTCACTTAGGGTGGTTGGTCAATTTTATTTTATTTTTAAAGTTAAAACCTTGCGTTCTTATTAAAGAATCAGACCATTCATTGCGGGACTCTACGGAAATTTACGGAATATTGTCTAGCAATTCATTATGAATTACGAAATATTGTCTATTGTTGTTAATATTCATATATTTTTATGATTTAAATTTGATATCATGATATAATTTTATGATATTGGATATTAAATATTGAAGTGCTTAATTTATTTAGGTGTAATTCTTGTTAACCATTATATAAGATATTCATGATTGTCATATTGCATATATATATATATTCATGTTCATCTAGAGTTATTGTTATTATCATATTGGTAATTGCAATCACATGAAAGAAATTCTAAAAATCATAATAGTGATTGAATTAATGGTAATTATATAATTCAAATTAATGAATAGAGAATATTGTTGGTTAGTTTCGTATTCATAGGGTTTGCTAATTTAGTAGCTGCGAAAGTGGCCTAGATTTGTAAAACTTATGAATATAGAACTATATAAAAGAATTGTTAAAAGGGTAATGTAGACACCCCATTTTTAACCGCCCTTAAGACTTGGTTGCTACTAATTGTTTACTTGGTGGTGAAAGTTGTGCAGTGCAAATGTTCGATTTCTTTGGCAAGAGGAGAGTCAAATCCCAACTTCATACCCCTTTTGGACTAAAACGATCTGGATCAAAAGATTTTAGACCTTGAAACCCTCTCTTTCAAAATAGTTTTTGAAAAAGTTCCTACGATGTTCTGATGCTCACATTTTGTTAAATGTCGCGCTTTTCGATAAACCAAGCAAGGACAAAGTGGAAATGAATGAAAGAAAGGTGAAATCTCTAAAAAATCTTTCAAAACACCTTATTTAGGGTTTTGAGGTTGAAAAAAAGAGGAAAGAAAAGAAGAAAACTAGTTTGGGAGAAGTTCGGCATGAATCCGAAAAGGATCTAAACTGAGCGGCTTCACTAAAAAGAGCATAACTTTTTACATAGTTGGAATTTTGAGTGAGACTGCCACCATTGGAAAGCTTACTTCTGGGGCTTCAATTTGGACACAAGAATGACTTGAAAAGAAGTCCAGATGAAGGAGATATGCCCATTTGAAGTTTGACCTGCAAAGCAGATTTTTGCTGTCGGCCACTAGGGGTGGCCGGCCGGCCAGTTGAGGTGGCCTACCGGCCACTTATGTCCAAAACTCAGATATTTTGCAGATATTTCTCCTCTAACTGTTTTCACAATGTGCTAGTTGTCCCAATTCAGATATTTCGACCAAATGCTCCATTTTTGCTATATATTGAAGCCATATCTCATATATTGAGAGGTTAGAAAGTTTGGAAGCCTCTCTCTCTCTCTAAATCTCTCTCTCTCTCTCTCTCTCTCTCTATAATTTTGAGAGCAAAATTTCTGCCTCTCTCTCTAGAGTTCCCACTCTCTTCCCCTTTTGTGCATAGAAGTGGAGAAACACTTCTAGTTTGCTTAGACATCCTTCATCAAAGTTGCATATCTTTAGGCTGAGGTCCCTTGGAACCGATTTTGGCCTGCTAAAGGCTGGTTTTGGCTCAGATAGTGGCTATTTAAGTGCTATGCTTCAAAGGTATATCACTTACCTTCTTTAAGCCTATTTTGCACACTTGTTTTGCCACATTTTCAAACTGTTTTTGAGCTAGTTTTCAACTACAAAAACCCCTGTTTTTCAGTCCTAAAAATGGTGGTTTGAGCCCATTTTGTGTTAGGGGTTGTCTCTTCCTTTTGTTCCTTTGCTTGTATAGCTTTTGTGCCATCTTTCAAGGCCTTCGAAGCAAATTTTTCTTGGCCTTTTAACCACTGAATTCTAGAGAAATTTCAGTGGTAGAAAGTTTGTTTTGAGGTCCAAAATAGAGGGGAATGGCCTCCCCTCCTTGTCTCTCTATGCCATGCCTTGTTAGCACTACAAAGTAGCATCTTTTTATGGCTTATGTTAGCTTAGTTCAAGCATGTTTTAGGCCTTGTTTTGACCTGCTTTAACTCTATTTTTAGCTGGTTGGGTCACTTGTGGCTTGATTTTGGTACTTGTAGAATAATCATGCTTACTAGCTTAACATACTTGATGTTTTAACCTATTATTCTAGCATATGTTGGCTCCACTCCAGCATGTTTTTGGCCTTGCTTTGACATGCTTAAACTCTGTTTTGAGTGGTCTTGGTCCTTTGAGGCTTGCCTTGTATAGCTATAGTGTAGTTGGTCTTCACTAACTTTGTGTTTAAGGCTCTTAGCATGCTTTGCTTGAGTTGTTTGCATGCTATAGCATCATTTAGCATGTAATTTCAGAGCATATTCCTTTGTCATACTCTCACATCTATCACTCTTTAAATGATTTTGAGAGTTGTGCCTTATGCCTTGCTTGTGAGCCAATTTGTGTGCATGTTTGTCTAGTCTTTTGAGTTTCAATTCCAGCATGTTTAGGCCATTGTTTTGGCATGTTTAAGCTCTATTTTGAGCTGGTTTGGTTGCTTAAGCATTGCATTGCATGCTTCTAGTGTAATACAGTTCACTAGCTTTGATGCCTTTGCCTTAAACATGCATTATTTGAGTTGTTTGCATGATTTTGAGTCACTTAGCATGTCGTTTCAGTGCTAAAATATGTGTCATTGCACTCCATGGTTTCAATCTTTCATTTGCTTTGAAAGTGGTCTTAAGCCCTTTGTTAGCTTGAGCATGGAATTGAGGCTCTCATGCCTAATGGTTTTAGCCTTCTCTTGAGGGTTTCTACTAACCAAAAGCATGAGGCTTCTTTCATGCTCAAGGTACTTGTGGCTGAGGTCATCTTTCTCATTAGAGGAAAATCACATTGAACTTAACCGGTTAATGGACTAATTGGTGAGCTAAAATGTGTAAACAAAAATTGAATCAAGTAAAACTTGTGCAAGATAAGCATATTTTGTTGCATTGCATGTGTTTGGATCGAACGTTAATCTGAACGCAAGAAATGTGGAACGTTTCATACTCATAGTGATGAAACGTGTCACATTTCTTGGTCACCGACACCCTTGATCATGCATGATAGGGTGGAGGCTCTTTGTGTCTTGTTTGTGCATTCACTAAGCTTGTACAAGCTTGATTTTTGGGCCATCATGCATTGAGATGCTTGATTGGTGGCTTGAAAGCCGAGTGGCACCCTCCTTTGAGCTTGAGACATGATAAGGAGTGTGGTAGCACACGCATTTTCTTGCAAATACATTGCTATGCCTCTGTTGTCCTCTGTTGCAGCAAAACCAGAAGCCTGGAAAAGCAGGTGGCCGACTGGCCACTTGAGGTAGCCGACCGGCCACTTTTTGTGGCCGACCGGCCACTAGTCCAATTTTGTGCAGAAATGATCCTGTTTTGGAGTAGAAACATTGTGGGGATTGGTTCAATGTTCAGAAACCAAGGCAAGTGCAAACAGAGGCAATTGATGGCAAAGCAATGGATTTCTGGGACGGTGCCAACCAAGTATGCATCTCTCCCTCGCCCGCAAGGCGATTTCATTGCTTATGTTTAGTTCGTGTAACTAGTCATTTGATTTGTTTTGTAATATTATAATTAGCTTGGAACAACTTTTTGTTTCAATTTGTGTTGTAATATTTAATTAGCTAGAGTTAGTTAATTAGTTTACTTTGTAATAAGTAGCTTAGCTTAGCATAGCTTAATTCTTATTCATTCGGACCCTCCTTCGAGAGGGCGCAATGTTGTAATAAGGGTGCGTGTGTGTGTGCATATCTTCCAACCCTACTTCTTTTTCCCTTTTATTTAACCGCTTTTGATGGTTAGTCTCAGGGCATGTTTCGATTAGCATACCTTATGCTTTGCATGTTTGCATCATTCATTTGTCTTGCATGCACGGGGCTCGGCGCATCATTCAGACTGCATTGTATTTCGATACCTATTTGAATACGTGTATCAAGTGTTGAATTCATATGCCATCATAGCTAGCCGAGCCTATTTTAGTTGTATTTTTACATGCATTGCATTAGGCATCTTGTATAGTTAGGATCATGCATGATTTCTAACTAGCTTCTTTTTTTGGCTCGGAGTACACTGTAAGTGTTTACGCTTTAGCATACTTGCATGAGTGTGAGTGTTGCCATAATAGCATGCTTGCCATGAGGCTATTTGCTTAAGTGATTAACTGCATGAATGCTTGTGCGTGAAAGCTTGATCGCCTGAATTGGGACAATTCATCAAATGTATGTTTTAAGCCCATTTTGCGAAGTGGCAAAATCATGTTTTAAAGCCCACTTGAGGGTGGCAAATCTGCGCTTTAGCCTACTTGTGAGTAGCACTTTCAAACCATTTTCAAGAACAAACGTGAGTTGTTTTGTTCCAATTCTCATGATCGAGTCTATACTTGTATGCTGTGCACATCACATAGTAAGTTAGATTAATAATCAGAATAAGAACACATGTGTTTATCAAACAACATATCATGTTTAGTAGAGGCCGATCCTTTGATCGGGTGAGAAGGAGTGCTCATGTTATGACCTTCCCCTCTCATACCCAAGTTTTCGAGCCGAGGCAACTTTGGTGATGATGGACATGAGGCCTTTGGCACGAGTCAGGGTTTCCGAAATTTCCCAAAATCAAAACATTTAGGTGGCGACTCTGTAATTTGGCAAAACAGTCCATGTTTGGCGCTTTTTGATTCAAAATCGATTTTCCAAAATTGATTGCCATATTTGGACTCTTTGGTGATTTATTAGTCTTACATTGCACTTTGTGAGATTAGATTCAGAACGGTGATGGGAGTCCGAACTGTAATAGTAAGACCTATTTGCGGCCAAACTTCCATCCTCAATATGGTTGACAAAGCTGCAAAACTTAAAACTTTAGGGATGCAAGTTGATGAAACTTTCCTTGTGCAGTTTATTCTCAACTCACTTCCATCACAGTTCGGCGCATTCAAAATCCACTATAACACCAATAAAGATAAGTGGAGTTTGAATGAGCTGACCAATATGTGTGTTCAGGAGGAAGTGAGGTTGAGAGAGGAAGGGCATTAAACTGCATTGGCTGTAACTCATGGAGCTATAAAGAAAAAGAAGGGTAAGTTTATAAAATCAAAGAAAAATCCACCAAAGAAAAAGAATAAACTTAGGGAAGAAAATCGGGCTCAGAATGGTTTCACTGTCAAGTGCTACTTTTGTGGCAAGAAAGGACATGTGAAGAAAGACTGCAGCAAGCAAAAGGCTTGGTTCGAAAAGAAAGGGATACCTCTCAACCAGGAAACCGAAGGAAAGTGAAAGATTTGTCTATATGGGGAACCATCTCAAAGCTGAAGTCGTAGCTGTAGGAACCTACCGACTGATCTTAGAGACGAGTCATCAAATAGATCTAGAAGACACTTTTTATGTTCTTTCAATGTCTAGAAATTTAGTTTCGTTATCCAAATTAGATCGTGTTGGATATTCAGCTTTATTTAGTTGTGGAAAACTCAATTTAATGTTTAATTCAATAATGATTGGTTCTAGTAATTTATGTGATGGTTTATATAAAATTACCTTAAATCATGAGTTTGCACAATCATTAGTAACTCTGTATTTGAATATTGGTTCAAAACGTGGTCTGATTAATGAAAAATCCTCAATCTTTTGGCATAGACGGTTGGGGCATATCTCTAGAAATAGAATTGAAAAATTGGTGAAGAATGGGATTTTGGAAAACCTAGACTTCACTAATTTTGAGATATGTGTGGATTGCATTAAAGGAAAGTAAACCAAACACAGAAAGGTGCCACAAGAAGTAGTGAGCTTCTTGAGATAATTCATACAGATATTTGCGGGCCACTCAACATCCCATGTCTTAGTGGTGAAAAATATTTTATCACATTTATAGATGACTTCTCACGTTATGGATATGTGTATCTAATTCATGAAAAGTCTCAGGCTGTTGACATCCTTGAGGTGTACATAACTAAAGTCGAGAGACAATTAGATATAAAGGTTAAAATAGTGAGATCAGACAAGGATGGTGAGTATTATGGTAAATATGATGAGTCAGGCCAAATTCTTGGCCAGTTTGCCAAATTCTTAGAAAAGAAAGGCATTCGTGCTCAATATACAATTCCTGGTACGCCACAGCAAAATGGAGTTGCTGAAAGGCATAATCGTACACTTAAAGATATGGTTAGGAGTATGTTAAGTTACTCAATTGTACTTGTTTCACTGTGGGGTGAAGCTTTAAAGACTGCAATGTATATCTTAAATAGGGTTCCTAGTAAGGCAGTCTCAACAACTCCTTTTGAACTATGGACTAGTAGGAAACCTAGTTTGAGACATTTACATATTTGGGGTTGTCCAGCCGAGGCAAGAATCTTTATCCCACAAGAGAAAAAGTTGGACTCAAAAACAATATATGGATATTTCATTGGTTATCCAGACAAGTCTAAAGGATACAAATTCTATTGTCCTAATCACTTCAGATGGTTGCTGTTTCTTGCACTTCGTACCTACACATTCTGCCATTTTAAGGACCTTGTGACTTGCACTAATGGTTTGGTTGCTATCTTAATCTATCACATTCCTTCCTATATTATTTATCTCTAACAGTTATCGATTCTATCATGGTTGTTTTGGTATTCAATAAGCATAATATATTTTTAATGTAAAAAGTAGAAAGATTGCTATGATAACAAGAGGAAATCATCAAAGATCCCCACAAAATGCATGAAAGAATTGTCACATAGACTTTTATTTTATCATGTTAGTCATGTCCTTTTCTTTTCGTGAGACTAAGTCGTAATGAAAAAGAGATTATGCTTTGCTAATGAATGAAATATTTGACTATCTTAATTATTTACATTCCTGTTCATGTAAGAAATTTCAATCTTCATGATTCTCCATGGTTTGGTAAACACTTTTTTCAATCTTTGGATCATTCCCCTCCCCACTCACTCACTCACTCACTCTCTCTCTCTCTCTCTCTCTCTCTCTCTCTCTCTCTCTCTCTCATGGGAGTTATCTCAAGTTAATCCATTGATTCATTTACAATTATGAAAGGTCGCAAAGGTGTAGACTTGTTTGCATCACTTTGCAACATTTATGAGACTTTAGAAAATGAGTTGAGGAAAAGAATGGAGAAGGCCAATGATTTAATAGAAGATATTTTGAAAAAATATCGACGTTTTGCATCAGAACGCAGAAGTGAAAATTTGGAGAATATTGACACAGGTTAAGTTGAAAGTTCTTTTACACACACACACTCTCGCTCTCTCTCTCTCTCTCTATATATATATATATATTTTTATATACGAATATGTTATACTAGTTAAATCAATCATACTTCTAGTTCATGTTTCCTTAGTGAAAATTTGTATTTCCTAATGTAGATGGATTGATTTATTTTGAAGACCTATTGGAGGACACATCACTTTCCTCTAGTTTAAATATTTTAGAAAAGGATTATGCTGATGCAACTTGTAACAAGGGGGACTGAATGAAAGGGTGTTTTGTAATGTATGGTTCATTGGCATGAGATAAAATGGAATGTTCATTCCATTATGCAGCCTAACTAAAAATAAATTGTAAAGCTCAATACTTTTCGTACATTTTAACTTCATTTTCACAGCAAACAGACAAAGGGACTGTAATATGCATACTTACAAAACAATGATTTTTAGAGTAGTTCCCATCAATTCATGACTAAATAATAATTTAATAAATAAACAAACAAAACAATGGACTATCCCTTATTGTAGACCTTGAGAAAAATGTAAAAAATCTCATAGAAGAAACATATAACATCAAATTCAACCTTTTAACTCCTCTAATCAATATATATATATAGATCCAATTTTCAAAATTTAAAACATACATACACAAATAAATAAACATACATATACGATTCAATTGCATATATATATACATCGTATGTGCGTGCGTGTGACCATCTAAGTTTACATCTACACAAATTGTAAATTATAAAAGGGGAACCCTGCTGAAAAAATATAGAAAGACGGACAATGGTGCTCGTATGAAGTCACAAGATCAAACCACAAATTTATATATATATATATATACATGAATAGAGAGAGAGAGAGAGAGAGAGAGAGAGAGAGAGAGGCTAACTTACTAAGCAGAAGTGGCGAAGCCGAAGATGAAAAGGCTTCAAAACATGGGATAAAGTAAATGGAGATGGTAGCTAGGGTTTCGTTACCGTTTGGGAGTGTAGAGAGTGAGGAGATACAACCAAGCAACCAATCTGACTATGAGGAGTCAAAAGAGAGCAACGATGAAAAGGAAACCCAATTGATTTTGGAAAAAATTGTTTTCGATTTAGGAACAATGGTTTTTTATTTAGGAAACATTCAAAACTACATAGTTTTGTTACAGAATATTCCCTTTTCATTTCTGTGACCATAATTTACTAGTCGTCACAGGTTTTGACATCCTGTTTTTTTTTTTTTTTTGGTTCTCCCGTCATTACTTTTAGAAACACATTTTATATTTGGTCACAAAAAGTACCTATTAGCCAGCAAAAAGTCGTTGGTCACTAAATTACAAATCATTCGCGACCAAAAAAAATGTTGGTCGCAGAAAGTAAACTATCGGCGACCAACTTAAAAAATATGGTCGCCAAAAGTGTTTTTCCTAGTAGTGAACATATTAGAAGGCAATGAAGTCTTTTCAGATGAATCTTTCTCAGATTGAATCACCATTGAAGACTTCTTAGGTTGAATTATCATTGTTGCTCATGAGAGCTTAACTGCTTTGACACCATGAAGAAAATAGAGAGAAAGAGAGAGAAAGGCTTCAAAGATATTATTGATTAAAACTGAATCTCTTACTTACATCACTAGACTAGTTTGAAAAATCTAAAAACCATTGAGATATTGATTCGTGATTATATTTTAATTTTAAACAATCGGTGTCAATCCCAATTAAACAATCAATAACAAATCAGCACAACGATTTAAGATGGAAAAAATCACAATTAGAGCATCTCCGATTGTGATAAAAAAAAATCATGGGCCAAAGTCACAAAACAATCCACTAAGAAGACAAAAAGGAATTACACACGAGTACCGTCAATTTACCGAGTGAATCTGTAGACGTCCCCGAACGCATCCTGGGGGAAGGAGTGCGAGTCCCCCTCCGTTCTGGTTCGATATTGGGTCACTACAGTTCGATGGACTCAAATGTCACGGTTCTTAATCTTGAACCAAAGAGTCCAAATCTGGCAAATAGTTTTGAGAAAACAGATTTTTTGAAAGAAGTGCCAAACATGGACTGCTTCGCCAGATACAGAGTCGCCACCTAAATGCTTTTTAAATGGGAAATTTAGGAAACCCTAACTCGGTGCCAAAGGCCACGTGTCCGTCATCACCAAAGTTGCCTCGGCTCGAGAACTTGGGTACGATCGGGGAAGGTCACTTCGTGAGCACCCCCACTCGCCCGGTCAAAGACCGGCCTCTACTAACCATGATATCTGATTTTGAAAATATTGTGCGTTCTTATTCCGGTTATTAGCCTAGATTTACTATGTGATGCGCACAGCATACAAGTATAGACCGGGTCGCCTGAATTGGGACAAAATACTTCATGTTTGTTTGTTTGAAAATGGTTTGATGGTGCTACCCGCAGGTAGGCTAAGACGTGGATTTGCCACCCTCAGGTGGGCTTAGAAAAATATGATTTTGCCACTATCTAGTGGGCTTAAAACAAACGTTTGATGAATTGTTCCAATCCAGGTAACTCAACCTCCACCCACAGGCATTCAAGGCAGTTATATCACATAAGCACATAGCCTCATGGTAAGCATGCTATTCATGGCAGTCACTTACACGCATGCAAGGATGCTAAAGCATAAAACTCACCGAGTACTCCAAGCCAAAACAGAAGCTCGTTAGAAATCCATGAATGAACCTAGATATACAGAATTGCCTAATGCAACACATGCAAAGATGCAAATTATAGCAGGCTCGGCTATTCTAAACATGGCATATGAAATGCTACAGCTATCAAGTACTCAACTTGGAATTGAAATACAAATGCAGCTAGTATGATGCGCCGAGCCCGGTGCGTGCAAGACAGATGAATGAATGCAAACATGCTATCATACTGTATGCTAATTGAAACATGCCCTAATCTAACCATCATAAGCGGGTAAATAAAAGGGAAGAAAGACGTGGGGTTGGAAGACATACATCACACTCACCCATACTTATTACAATTATGCCCTCGCGCAGAGGGTTCGAATAAATAATAATACAGTCCGAATAAAAGAATAATACAGTCCGAAATAATATACAAATTCTTAAATAATTAATAAATTAAACTAAGAAAGCTGTAAACTGGCATGCAAGCCAGGGGCTGCCTCGACTCTGATGAATGATGTATGCTGGGCTGCCTTGCGCGGAAATCCACTAGGATGCCCCGATTAGCCTCTGTTTGCAATGTTTCTCGAAATGCGTGCCAGACTCTTGAAAGCTGCTGATTCTTCATTTTGCTGCAACAGAGAGCAGGAAAGGGGCATAGCAACGTATTTCACAAATATATGCATGCCTCGATCCTCGTGCCACCAATCACGCATATCGATGCATGATGGCCGAGGAGCCGATTTGCACAACTCAATATAGGATGAATGCAAGTGAATGCTACAACAAAACCTAATTCCATCATGGATGATCCGGAGTGTCGGTGACTGAGGAATTGAGACACGTTCCGTCACTCGAAGTACGAATCGCCCCTCGTTTCCCGTGCTCGAGCTAACTCCTATCCCAAGCACAATGCAATATGCATGACATGCATGAATGCAACTAAGATACAACCTAACATGCACAATGCTATGAAATGGCATACACGATGCACGAGGTAACATGGCATACACAATGCACTAATATACAACCTAGCATACACAATGCTATGGAATGAAATGGCATACGCAATGCAATATGGACTTACACTAACACAAGTGGACCTCAGCCACACTGACATAAGAGGCCGTAATGATGAAAATGAGACAACTCGGGATACATGCACACGTGCACGCAAACCGAGGACCGACCCTAAGGCACGTAAATGCCACTCTAACAAGATATGGCAAGACATGGGATATGATATGCAAACATGCAAATTTCAGAGGCGCAATGACATGCAGAACAGGCCCGAAACATGGCGAAATGAAACCCGATGCATGGAATCTCTCCCGAAATGCAAAACTAGGTACATGAAATGGCTTACAGCTATACAAAGCATGCATTATTCATACATGAAGTGTGAAGACAGAAGCTAGGCAGCCCCAAAAAAAGCATTTTTACAGTTCAAAGCATGGCCAAATAGTGGGTACAAATAGGGAAAAATTAGCATGCAAAAATGGGGGGGCCAAGAGAGGTAATGAAGCAAGTCATAGCTGCTGATCTCAAACATAGAAGGCCTCTTCTACAATGTTGAACAGGAGCCAAAAATATGATGTTTTATAGTTTATGACAAGCCCCAAAAACAGATACAAGTATGGCCGAATTAACATGCAAGAAATGGGCCAACAAAGGGGCAAAGAAGCAATTGGAACACAAGCATGCTCAAAGTATGATGCAAGATGAGGCCACCAAGAGAGCTATAACATGAAGTATACCAAGGATGCTTCAAAAATCCCTAGACCCTTAATGAAACATGAAGAGGGGGTCATTTTCGGGCCATTTACAGTTTAGACCAGAACCCAGAAACAGAAGCACAGGGGGCTGATAAATCACGCAAAAATAAAGCCGAGAGAGGGGTAAAGAGACAAGTAGCAAATGAAGGCCTCAAACAGTGATGAGCCCTTCAACAATGTTGAAGAAGGGCTCAAAATAGGCCACTTTACAGTTTAAAACAGAGCTCAAAACAATTTAAAAATAGGCAAAAAATGCTATGCAAGAAAGGGGGATACAAGAGGGGTAATGAAGCAAGTACAAGAAGGAGGCCTCAAACAGTGAGAGGCCCTTAATGAAACATGAAAAATGGCTTAGAATAAGCCTAGTTCCATTTAGGGTCGGAGCCCAACTATGCAAGCATAAGGAGCTAAAATATAGACCAAGAAAAGAGCAAAAAGAGGGAAAAAGAGACTCACCCTTGAAGACTAGTCTTTCATCAACTCTTGGCTTGAGAAAAGATGCTCCTTGCCTCTGGAAATGGCCTCCGAACTGCTGGTATGGAGTATGGGTTGGTTGGCTTGGAGATGGAGTAGAAATGGATCCAAGAATAAAGGGTTTTGGTGCTTGGAATATAGAGAGAGAGAGATTGGACGTAGGAGGCTCCAAACAAATTTTTCTAACCCCTACAAATGGAGGGGAGTGTTGGTTTTATAGAAGACAAAGGGCCAAGGCTTCTTGGAGAACCCTCAAGCAAAGGGTGCAAGCTTCTAAGAGAAGCTAAACCAAAAGGGTCAAGCTTCTTCAAGAAGCTAAAACAAAGGGTTCAAGCTTCTTCAGGAAGCTAAAACAAAAGATTCCAAGCTTCCTCAAGAAGCTAAAACAAAATGTTCAAGCTTCCTGGAGAAGCTTCAGCCGAAAAAAAAAAAAAAAAAAATTGATGGCCGACCGACCACTGTTCACCGACCATGCCGACCGACCTCGCCGACCGACCACTGTTCACCGACCTCGCCGACCGACCTCGCCGACTGACCACTGTTCACTGACCATGCCCACTGACCTCGCCGACCGACCACTGTTCACCGACCTCGCTGACCGACCTCACCGACCGACCATGCCGACCGACCATTCATCAATGGTGCTGGTGGCAAAAAAAATCTGCTCTGAAGGTCCAACTTCAAATGGACATAACTCCTTCATGTGAACCCCTTTTCTGGTCATTCTTGTGTCCAAATTGAAGCCCCGGAAGTTAGCTTTCCAATGGCGCAAACTTTACATTTAAATTCCAACTGTGAAAAAAGTTATGCTTGTTTTGGTAAAGGTTACTCAGTTTCGGTCCAACTGGGATGATGCCCAACTTCAACCAATCATATCTCCCCCATCCGGACTCGGCTTTAGGAGATTCTTGAGTGAAAAATGAAGCTCCGGAAGTATTTTTTCCAACGGTGGTGGACTCATAGCTTAAATCCAAGTGCATAGATAGATAAGCCTGATTTAGCAAGGACCACTCGACTCTTTCTTAGCGATTCATACCCAACCTCTTCCCGAGCTAGGTTTCTTCTGTCTTCTCCTCTTTTCTTCAACTCAAAACCCCTAAAAAAGGTGTTTTGAAAGATTTTTCAAAGATTTCATCTCTCTTTCATTCATTTCCACTTTGTCCTTGCTCGGTTTACCGAAAAGCAAACATTTGACAAAATGCGAGCCTCGGAACATCGTAAAAACTTTATTTCAAAAACGTTTTGAAAGAGAGGGTTTTAACACTAAAATCTTTCGATCAAGATCGTTTTGGTCCAAAAAGGGGTATGGAGTTGAGATTTGACTCTCTCCTTGCCGAAGAAACTGAACCTTTCCCCTGCACACCTTTTTCCACCATGTAAACCATCAGTCGCGTCCAAGTCTTAAGGGCGGTCAAAAATGGGGTGTCTACAGTTGCCCCTCTTTGACAGAACTCGGAAGTCAAGAAATGACGGGAGTGAGTGTCAAAGCCCAGAGACGTCCCATTTTTGACAAGGCCGAAGACTTGGACAAACAAACAAAATATAGATAAATAAATGGTTGTGCCCGCAGGCTGCCTACGTATCCCTTTGCAAGGAATCAAACCAGCATAGTTCAGGGGCAGGATGCAAAATGATATGCAGGAAGATTTTGATGATTGGACTTATACGCTACGCGAAGCCGGTTTGAAAATTGGACTTATACGCTACGTGGCGCCGGTTTGAAGATTGGACTTATACGCTACGCGAAGCCGGTTTGAAAATTGAGGATTTATGCAATGCACTGTAATGACTAAAATGCAATGTGATAGCTAGGAAAAGGGAGGTACCTTACAGGGGCACTTGGTGATGACTCACCTCAGGCTGTTGGGGATCTCCTGCTTCTGCATCTTAATTGAACCATAGGTAATACTTTTCTCCCTGACTGTGGTCGCAGCTTTCCCTATTCTCTAACAGGGTGACAGACTAGGTTGGATCAGTATCCAGAATTGAGGCGCATACACATGCTATCTCAATCTATGGGGCTGCCATACAGATTTCAAGCCGAGGATATACCCCTGGTTATTTAAACCAGACTTTAGTCTCGAAAATCCCGAACCTTTGCGTTCTAGGCATGAGCCATTCGAACTCTAGTTTCCGCCGTCTCAGTTGGTCTCCTAGGAACTCACTACTAACACAAGCAGGTGGCTATACTGCATCACGGAAGTCGTTTCGCACGACAAACACCAAAGGAATTGCACCTTTAGAGGATTTAAGGTCTCCTAGACCGGCGTAGGTGCGCAAAATAACGCGATGAAATGCATGCATAATGCAGGACTTGGTACACAACTTACGACATAGCATTCCATTCATTTGGCACACAGCTCATTCTTCGAGCATACAGCTCATTTTCCGGGCACGCAGCTCATAACATTACTTAATCTGAACACTCAGTCCATAACTCAGCATTTGGTTTGCATTTTGAACACATAGCTCAAGCACTTGAATTTCTAAACACGTAGCTTATACTTTTTGTCTTGAACACATGGCCCACCTTTTCTGACATCTGAACACGCAGCTCAAACTTTTTGTCGTGAACACGCAGTTCATACTTTTTGAAAGTTGAACACGCAGCCCAAACTTTTGAATTTCTGAACACACAGCCCATTTTGATTGTGAACACGCAGCACACACTTGTTGAAAGAAGTTGAACACGCAGCCCAAACTTTGAATTTCTCAACACACAGCCCATTTTGATTGTGAACACGCAGCACACACTTGTTGAAAGAAGTTGAACACGCAGCCCAAACTTTGACGATGAACACGCAGCCCATTTTGAAGGTGAACACGCAGCACTCACTTGTTGAAAGTTGAACACGCAGCCTAAACTTTGATGATGAACACGCAGCCCATTTTGAAGGTGAACACGTAGCACACATTTGTTGAAAGTTGAACACGCAGCCCAAACTTAGATGATGAACACGCAGCCCATTTTGAAGGTGAACACGCAGCACACACTTGTTGAAAGTTGAACACGCAGCCCATTTTGATTGTGAACACGCAGCGCACACTTGTTGAAAGTTGAATACGCAGCCCAAACTTTGATGATGAACACGCAGCCCATTTTGAAGGTGAACACGCAGCACACACTTGTTGAAAGTTGAACACGCAGCCCAAACTTAGATGATGAACACGCATCCCATTTTGAAGGTGAACACGCAGCACACACTTGTTGAAAGTTGAACACGCAGCCCATTTTGATTGTGAACACGCAGCGCACACTTGTTGAAAGTTGAACACGCAGCCCAAACTTTGATGATGAACACGACCCATTTTGATTGTGAACACGCAGCACACACTTGTTGAAAGAAGTTGAACACGCAGCCCAAACTTTGATGATGAACACGCAACGCATTTTTGATTGTGAACACGCAGCACACACTTGTTGAAAGAAGTTGAACACGCGGCCCAAACTTTGATGATGAACACGCAGCCCATTTTTGATTGTGAACACGCAGCACACATTTGTTGAAAGAAGTTGAACACGCAGCCCAAACTTTGAATTTCTGAACACGCAGCCCAATTTGATTGTGAACACGCAGCATACATTTCAATTCTGAACACACAGCTCATATACTTCATGTTGAACATGCAGCTCACAGATTTCTCTTCTGAACACGCAGCTCATATACTTCATGTTGAACACGCAACTCACACACTTCAATTTTGAACACACAGCTCATATACTTCATGTTGAACACGCAGCTCACACACTTCAATTCTGAACACACAGCTCATTCATCTCATTTGCACGTAGCTTCTATATTTCATTTCTGAACACGCAGCTCATTTATTTCAATTTTGAACATGCATCTCATATCACAAGTCTGCTCGATCTGAACACACGGCTCATAACACAGTATTCTTTTAATTTTGAACACACAACTCATTTTGAGCATACAGGATGCGACGATGGAACTTGCAGAAGTTGAAACAAACTCAGATGCCCGACATTTTTCCTTCTTCTTTTGCTTCGAAGTCTAGAACCTATATAGCTTCAGATAGGTCCTGCTTTTACTGTTTTCACATGACCTAGGTTAAACCCTGCGGTTTTTTGAAAGAACAAAATCTTGTTTTGCACAAATGTGGAGAATGGCACGGCACTCTGAGCACAAAAGGATTTTTTGAAATTAAGAGATGGATTCTTGACTGGGGTATTGAGCCTACGACTGAACACGGCGCACTACGACTCAACAACAGAAAACAAAAGGTAAACAACCTAAACACATCGAGACACGCTCGGAATGACTCAAAACAAGAATTGAGACAATCAAAATAAAAGACACGACACACAGACGTGTTACAAAGACGAGAGACCTCTCAGTGCACGAGGAGCCAGTTTCTCCAGGTATTATTCCCACCTTTTCTGATTTGTGATTCTCACATCACTCGGTCCTCAGGCTCGGTTTTTCTCTCAAAACCCTTTTGCTCACTTTTCTCTCATCGCACATCTCTCTGTTCTTTATTCTCTCATTTTTCATCCCTCCCCAGGGTGATTATAAGATGAACAAGAGGTTACGGGTTCACACCCAATACTGTTAACTCACGGCTATTTCTTCCGGTGACGTCTAGTCAATGTTCCAGATGGGGAATGGAGCATCTTAGTCTATTCCAATTCGTGCTTCGCACTTGGCTTGATACCTCGTTGTTTGGAGGATGTGAGAGCTTTCTGCCCTTTTGTGGTCAGCTTCAGTTGTGTCTTCTTCTGACGAATAGAGTGCCCTTTCCGGCAAGTATGGTGCCCTTTCTGGCAAATGCATTGACAACGGAGGAAAGAAAGGAAGCCTGACTCAACTGTGCCCCTAGTTCATTATTTTGACCATTTTTGTTTTTTTGGCTTCTGCTTAAAACAATTTTAACCAAAATGAGAGTTAGATTAACGCGCTGGTTCGATTTTCTGATTTGAAGTCATGCAAGTTAGGTTATGAACATTGAAAATTTTCCCTTTTTGTGTCCAAGAAATGGTCCAGTTTTGGAAAAATGGAATAATTTTTGAGAGAAAATTAGTCAACCTCATTAAAAATTCTCAAAAACTATTTTTGCAAACGGCCACTGCTCAACGAGCACGGAACCCGCTCTTGAGTTGCACAACTTCAGATCTAAAGGAAAATTGTCCCCTGCTTGAAGAGAGCTTCCTGGCAACGGAAAGTTGCCCCTTGTTTGAACGGCACCGCAGCGTATTGAATGGCAACGGAAAGTTGCCCCTTGTTTGGATAGCACCACGACGCTTTGTAGTCAGTCATTAGAGTGACGAACACAACAAAATTCTCGAATTCAGAGAAAGCAAAGATGATCAAAACCATTACATGGACACAGTCGAATTTTGTAGTGTTTTACGGCTGGACTTCAGAATAAAGTTGCCTACGTATCCCAAAGATGGGAATCAAGCGTCACGTAGTTCGGGGTTAAGGTACACTCGGGTATTTAACCTCTCCTTTTTATGCTCTAACTTTTGCCAAGGCGCCTGTTGCGGGTTTTCAACCTTGCGAGCTTTGTTCTTTCTTTTCTTTTTCAATTCTTTTTCTTTTCTTTTCTTCCTTTTTTTTTGTATCTTTTCTTTTCATTTTCTTCATTTTTTCTTTTCTTTTCTTTTTTTTTTTCTCTTTCTTTCTCTCTCTTCTTTTTTTTTTCTTTTCTTCTCTTTTTTTTTTCTTTTCTTGCTCTAACTTTTGCCTGGGTCGCCCTTCCGGGTTTTCGGCCCAACGAGCCTCTCAAAGGGTAAAAGTGTAACAAGTCCATGCCGAATGGTTCTGAGACTCCGAAATCATCTGAATCCAAGGGAAGAGAATAACTGTTGTTCAGATTTGCAGAAGGATCCAATTTCGGCTCTTCGAGCGCATCGGGCATTTGTGCCTCTAGTTCGAGGGATGCTTCTGTTCTAGATTCACAAGCTTCTTCTGATGAGGTCTGATCTTCTTGATCTGATTTTGGTGCCTCTTGCTCGAGGGCTGCTTCCAATCTGGCCACACAGGCCTCTTTTGATGGTTGATCTTTGAACGTTCTAAATCCAAGTTCAAGGTTTGAAAGCAAAGGGGTCGAGTCTTGAGGCTGAGAGCTATCCTAAGCTGCACAATCTCAAGAGTGATTCCACACATGTCTTCGCAGGACCGCGCAAAATATTTTTTGAAAGTTCTTAAGAAAACGACAAATCGCTCGCGCTGAAGACAGTGTAGAACCAATCTGGATCAAAGCTAGGGTCCTTCTCAGTACTCACACTAACAAGCATGATTTCATTCATTAAGGGCTTAGTACGCCTCTCTTTCTCTCAGTTGATCAAAGTTTTGTAAAACCCGAGGAATTCCTTCCTCTTCGTTTTCACCACAGTGTTCAAAAAGTTTTGAAAAACTTAGGTCAATACAATGAGTTTAGAGCACAGAAGAGCAGGTGAGATGCTCTATCATTTCATTCTAGAATTGTTGGCATAATAAGCTCGAAGTAGCAATAAGCACAAAAATATGACAGCCACGGCCGTTCTATTCAGATTTCCTGGTTGCAACTAGCTCCACAGCAGAGACAGACTCAAGAGAAAGCAAAAGGATAATTACAAAACAAAAATGGTGTTCGAGGCAATAACCCTGGAATCACCTGACATTCTACACAATGGGACTGACTCGATACAGCAAGACAGATCCTTAATCAAAAGACTGACTCAAAACAAAGAGGCAGACTCAAAACAAAACTGACAAAACTGACTCAACACCCAAGCCAGAAATCACAAAATTAGAATACGCAGATGCTCAACATAGTGCGTGCCAAACGCTACATCTGAAATACACCGAGCGCCACCTGCGGGTGGTCCAGCCCCTGATCACATACTTGCAGTATCCTCGAAATCCAACAACTCAGCAGTGACAGACTTTGCTGAGATAGGTGGGAGGATGACCTCATTATCGATCAAATCTTGCACTTCATGGCGAAGACGGAAGCAGTTATTGGTGCTATGACCAGTTTGCTGGTGGTACGCGCAGTACAAGGTAGCATCATGTGAGAAAGGGAGATTCTTCGGGAGAGGCTGAGGCTCGAGGGGTTTAAGATGCCCCATGTTAACCAAAATCTGAAATGCCCTAGACAGAGGCATGTAGAGAGCGTGAAAGACTCTGTGTCCTCGAGGCAGGTACTTTTAAGTTTGCTGACTTTTGCCGGACGCACTGGCAAAAGGATCGGCAGGTGCCGCCTTGGCTTTCTGATCTTTTCTTGGTGCGGGGTTAGAATTAGAGGGAACTATTCTGGCATGACGGGGCCTATCTCGATTTTCTGTCTGGCTGGAACTCCCCTCGATTAGAGTGGGGAAAGCATCATCCACAGTTTTAGCCACCACTGCGAATATTTGCTGTTTACTTAATCCTTCGGCTTTCAAAGCCTCGACTGCCCACAGCAGTTGTTCAACGGGATCGGCATCTGTTCCCACCTTATTCTTACCTATGGCCTCATCTTGATTGAGGGTTTGGGTTACTATATCAGAGCGAAACCCGGTTACTGTTGACACATCATTGCTGTAGCTTGAGATAGCCTCAGGTTGGCTGAGCTCGATCACAATTCGCCCCAATAGCGGGAGCTCTTGCGGTACGCAATTCCCGGTGTAGGATGGGGTTGGTGGCGAAGCCGACATTCCGTAGGCGAGATTAGCCACAAATCGCTGAAGATCGCCAATCATTCCCATCAATTCAAACGTGGTGGGCTCACGAGCTTGACACAGCTGTGGCGTCCAGACCGGGCGCGCGGTAGGCGACCTGGACGGATGCGGTACATCAATATTGGTCTCATCCTGCAAGATGATTCCATGGTCTAATGCGGCTGCCATAACCACAATTTCCTCTGAACTTTGCGTCATCATAAGTCCGCTGAACTGAATGGTGACTGACGGATCAGATGTCTATCGTGCTTCAGCAAAGGAGAATACTGGCTATTCTGTACTAAATCTCTGAACCCCTCTCCCCCCCTGAAAGAGAAAACACGCAGCATTTCGGCCCAATCAGAACAGACACAAGCATAGCTGAATAACTGTACTCTATTACTGATCACTGTTCCCCAAAATCACTGCTCCCCCAAAACTAAATCGGATACCCGCAGATAACTGATTCCCAAAATACTGAACTGGTGCCCGCAGGCCTGATGCCCAAACTCATAAACTGATACATGCATTTCCCTGTAGAGACGCACTCTAAAAGCACATAACAGATAAGTGAGAGCCAAAACACCCCTGTGTTGGGGTAGGGTTTTCCTGTCCTATTTTGTCAGAAGCTAGGGTTTCACTACGCACACAGCGGTTTCAAACAACCTATATCGGGTAAGCAACTTATCTTAGTTTGGAATGGTCACTATGGATTCCGAATATGCATTAAGTCGAATGGTCAAAAAGGGTGCCCTGGTAAAACCGGGGTTTGTGTTCCCATACTGGCAGAGCCCACAACCGGTCAGCCTTATGGTCATGTCTTGACAAGACAAGCCTCTGGCAAACCGTTCAGGAATAGTAGATGGCAAACACGGTGTCCTAGGCGTACCAATGCAAATGCAATGCAAAGAAACACACAAGTGTAGTCAAAATCAAATATCATGAGTTCGAGTCAAGTTCTCTAACTCCCCAGCAGAGTCGCCAGAAACTGTAGACGTCCCCGAACGCATCCCGGGGGAAGGAGTGCGAGTCCCCCCCCCGTTCTGGTTCGATATTGGGTCACTACAGTTCGATGGACTCAAATGTCACGGTTCTTAATCTTGAACCAAAGAGTCCAAATCTGGCAAATCGTTTTGAGAAAATAGATTTTTTGAAAGAAGTGCCAAACATGGACTGCTTCGCCAGATACAGAGTCGCCACCTAAATGTTTTTTAAATGGGAAATTTAGGAAACCCTGACTCGGTGCCAAAGGCCACGTGTCCATCATCACCAAAGTTGCCTCGGCTCGGGAACTTGGGTACGATCGGGGAAGGTCACTTCGTGAGCACCCCCACTTGCCCGGTCAAAGACCGGCCTCTACTAACCATGATATCTGATTTTGAAAATATTGTGCGTTCTTATTTCGGTTATTAGCCTAGATTTACTATGTGATGCGCATAGCATACAAGTATAGACCGCGTCGCCTGAATTGGGACAAAACACTTCATGTTTGTTTGTTTGAAAATGGTTTGATGGTGCTACCCGCAGGTAGGCTAAGACGTGGATTTGCCACCCTCAGGTGGGCTTAGAAAAATATGATTTTGCCACTATCTAGTGGGCTTAAAACAAACGTTTGATGAATTGTTCCAATCCAGATAACTCAACCTCCATCCACAGGCATTCAAGGCAGTTATATCACATAAGCACATAGCCTCATGGTAAGCATGCTATTTATGGCAGTCACTCACACGCATGCAAGGATGCTAAAGCATAAAACTCACCGAGTACTCCAAGCCAAAACAGAAGCTCGTTAGAAATCCATGAATGATCCTAGATATACAGAATTGCCTAATGCAACACATGCAAAGATGCAAATTATAGTAGGCTCGGCTATTCTAAACATGGCATATGAAATGCTACAGCTGTCAAGTACTCAACTTGGAATTGAAATACAAATGCAGTTAGTATGATGCGCCGAGCTCGGTGCGTGCAAGACAGATGAATGAATGCAAACATGCTATCATACTGTATGCTAATTAAAACATGCCCTAATCTAACCATCATAAGCGGGTAAATAAAAGGAAAGAAAGACGTGGGGTTGGAAGACATACATCACACTCACCCATACTTATTACAATTATGCCCTCGCGCAAAGGGTTCGAATAAATAATAATACAGTCCGAATAAAAGAATAATACAGTCCGAAATAATATACAAATTCTTAATTAATTAATAAATTAAACTAAAAAGTCAGAATCGGCATGCAAGCCGTGGTCGCCGACTCGATGAATGATGTATCGGGTCGCCTTTTGGCGCGGAAATCCACTAGGATGCCCCGATTAGCCTCTGTTTGCAATGTTTCTCGAAATGCGTGCCAGACTCTTGAAAGCTGCTGATTCTTCATTTTGCTGCAACAGAGAGCAGGAAAGGGGCATATCAATGTATTTCACAAATATATGCATGTCTCGATCCTTGTGCCACCAATCACGCATATCGATGCATGATGGCCGAGGAGCCGATTTGCACAACTCAATATAGGATGAATGCAAGTGAATGCTACAACAAAACCTAATTCCATCATGGATGATCCGGAGTGTCGGTGACTGAGGAATTGAGACACGTTCCGTCACTCGGAGTACGAAACGCCCCTTGTTTCCCGTGCTCGAGCTAACTCCTATCCCAAGCACAATGCAATATGCATGACATGCATGAATGCAACTAAGATACAACCTAACATGCACATACACGATGCACGAGGTAACATGGCATATACAATGCACTAATATACAACCTAGCATACACAATGCTATGGAATGAAATGGCATACGCAATGCAATATGGACTTACACTAACACAAGTGGACCTCAGCCACACTGACATAAGAGGCCGTAATGATGAAAATGAGACAACTCGGGATACATGCACACGTGCACGCAAACTGAGGACCGACCCTAAGGCACGGAAATGCCACTCTAACAAGACATGGCAAGACATGGGATATGATATGCAAACATGAAAATTTCAGAGGCACAATGACATGCAGAACAGCCCCGAAACATGGCGAAATGAAACCCGATGCATGGAATCTCTCCCGAAATGCAAAACTAGGTACATGAAATGGCTTACAGCTATACAAAGCATGCATTATTCGTACATGAAGTGTGAAGACAGAAGCTAGGAAGCCCCAAAAAAAGCATTTTTACAGTTCAAAGCATGGCCAAATAGTGGGTAAAAATAGGGAAAAATTAGCATGCAAAAATGGGGGGGCCAAGAGAGGTAATGAAGCAAGTCGTAGCTGCTGATCTCAAACACAGAAGGCCCCTTCTACAATGTTGAACAAGAGCCAAAAATATGATGTTTTACAGTTTATGACAACCCCCAAAAACAGATACAAGTATGGCCGAATTAACATGCAAGAAATGGGCCAACAAAGGGGCAAAGAAGCAAGTGGTGCACGCTGGCCCCAAACAGGTTAGGGCCCTTCAACAATGTTGAAGAGGGGCCCAAAATATGGCTGTTTACAGCTTATGATCAGACCCAAAAAAGAACAAAAGCATGCTCAAAGTATGATGCAAGATGAGGCCACCAAGAGGGCTATAACATGAAGTATACCAAGGATGCTTCAAACATCCCTAGACCCTTAATGAAACATGAAGAGGGGGTCATTTTAGGGCCATTTACAGTTCGGACCAGAATCCAGAAACAGAAACACAGGGGGCTGATAAATCACGCAAAAATAAAGCCGAGAGAGGGGTAAAGAGACAAGTAGCAAATGGAGGCCTCAAACAGTGATGAGCCCTTCAACAATGTTGAAGAAGGGCTCAAAATAGGCCACTTTACAGTTTAAAACAGAGCTCAAAACAATTTAAAAATAGGCCAAAAATGCTATGCAAGAAAGGGGGATACAAGAGGGGTAATGAAGCAAGTACAAGAAGGAGGCCTCAAACAGTGAGAGGCCCTTAATGAAACATGAAAAATGGCTCAGAATAAGCCTAGTTCCAGTTAGGGTCGGAGCCCAACTATACAAGCATAAGGAGCTAAAATATAGACCAAGAAAAGAGCAAAAAGAGGGAAAAAGAGACTCACCCTTGAAGACTAGTCTTTCATCAACTCTTGGCTTGAGAAAAGATGCTCCTTGCCTCTGGAAATGGCCTCCGAACTGCTGGTATGGAGTATGGGTTGGTTGGCTTGGAGATGGAGTAGAAATGGATCCAAGAATAAAGGGTTTTGGTGCTTGGAATATAGAGAGAGAGAGATTGGACGTAGGAGGCTCCAAACAAATTTTTCTAACCCCTGCAAATGGAGGGGGAGTGTTGGTTTTATAGAAGACAAAGGGCCTTCTTGGAGAAGCCTCAAGCAAAGGGTGCAAGCTTCTAAGAGAAGCTAAACCAAAAGGGTCAAGCTTCTTCAAGAAGCTAAAACAAAGGGTTCAAGCTTCTTCAATAAGCTAAAACAAAAGATTCCAAGTTTCCTCAAGAAGCTAAAACAAAATGTTCAAGCTCCCTGGAGAAGCTTCAGCCGAAAAAAAAAAAAAAAAAAATTGATGGCCGACCGACCACTGTTCACCGACCATGCCGACCGACCACTGTTCACCGACCTCGCCGACCGACCACTGTTCACCGACCATGCCGACCGACCTCGCCGACCGACCATGCCGATCGACCTCGCCGACCGACCATTCATCAATGGTGCTGGTGGCAAAAAAAATCTGCTCTGAAGGTCCAACTTCAAATGGACATAACTCCTTCATGTGAACCCCTTTTTAGGTCATTCTTGTGTCCAAATTGAAGCCCCGGAAGTTAGCTTTCCAATGGCGTAAACCTTGCATTGAAATTCCAACTGTGCAAAAAGTTATGCTTGTTTTGGTAAAGGTTACTCAGTTTCGGTCCAACTGGGATGATGCCCAACTTCAACCAATCATATCTCCCCCATCCGGACTCGGCTTTAGGAGATTCTTGAGTGAAAAATGAAGCTCCGGAAGTCTTCTTTCCAACGGTGGTGGACTCATAGCTTAAATCCAAGTGAATAGATAGATAAGCCTGATTTAGCAAGGACCACTCGACTCTTTCTTAGCGATTCATACCCAACCTCTTCCCCAGCTAGGTTTCTTCTCTCTTCTCCTCTTTTCTTCAACTCAAAACCCCTAAAAAAGGTGTTTTGAAAGATTTTTCAAAGATTTCATCTCTCTTTCATTCATTTCAACTTTGTCCTTGCTCGGTTTACCAAAAAGCGCAACATTTGACAAAATGCGAGCCTCGGAACATTGTAAAAACTTTATTTCAAAAACGTTTTGAAAGAGAGGGTTTTAACACTAAAATCTTTCGATCAAGATCGTTTTGGTCCAAAAAGGGATATGGAGTTGAGATTTCTCTCTCTCCTTGCCGAAGAAACTGAACCTTTTCCCTGCACACCTTTTTCCACCATGTAAACCATCAGTCGCGTCCAAGTCTTAACGGCGGTCAAAAATGGGGTGTCTACAGAATCCACGCTCGAATTGAACCAAACCCGATGTGTTTCTTCCACCAACGTCTTCAATTCGGAATAGCTTTGTCCAACGTTGAATCCACAACACTGATGTTGAATCCACGACGATGAGCCACTTCGGAATCTACCAAAGCTTTAGGCCCAAGTTTCGTGGAATCCATTGATGGACACCTCTCTCTTATTGTGAATAAACAAACAAAATCAACCCTTGATGTGTATCAATATGTAGTTTGTTGATCAATTGATGAAGAAAACTCATATAAACCATCCTCTAGTATAGAACATTTTTGTATTTTACTTCTCTCTGAGAATTTGGATGAGGTAAACCTTAAAAAAGCAAACGGCACACTTTATACTAAGCAAAATCGTGAAGACCGCTTGAGCGGTGTGACTAAAAGGCAGTGCAAACATATATGCCACTTGCTCAAGTGCAACATCCACTACTCAAGCGGTGAAACAAATTTTCTAGAAGTTCAGTTTACAGGTAGAGATACTGGATGATTCACTTCACTGTACATAGTCAACGAAGTGGCAAATAACGAATGCTCAAGATACGGAATGTCAGCACAAACTCCTCTATATATGCACAATTCGGATTGGATTCACATTTAAACACTCACCACCTCACTAAACAAAAAATCGAATACAATTATAATTAAAAGAAATTTTGTTAAACGGAATTGTCAATTACAAAAATCTAACATAATTCACTTTCTTATGTACATACACCCATTGTATTAACTAATCACCTATGTAACTAAGTTTATCACAGGAGAATTATCTCATACAACTAAACTACAAGTTTGTGATGTACCCTCAGCATCAATGCCAATGTCTGACCTGCTACTGCTATACTTAGCAGATCTAGCAGCTCAAGCTGCAGCTTTGTTCCTAGTGTAAGGCCTAAACACCTCAGCCTTGCCAGCATCCATTGGATCATGACTTATACCAGAAGTAGCTGTAGAAGCTTTAGGTTCATTACGCTTATCAAAAACAGTTCTGATTCATAGCTCGAAATCAGCGTGGCTCGAATGGCCCGACATCAAAACGACGTCGTTTTGATTTTTTGTTTTTTCTGCGTTTTTCTGTAGATTTTTTTGACGAAGAAGAAGAAGAAGAAAAGGAAGAAGAAGAAAAAACAAAAAAAAAATGAAGTTCGGGCAAAAAAATCTGCATCAAAATATCTGTATAAAAAAAAACGCAAATAATCTGAATCAAAATATATTGCATCAAAATATATTTGATGCGTTTTTTTATTGAAGATCATCAATATTTGCAGAAAAATCTGCATCAAAAAATCTACATCAAAACGCATCAAATTTTTATCATCTTCAACATCATCATCATCTTCATCATCTTCATGAACAAAAAAAAAAAAAAAAACTCTGCAGATCCGGATCAACATTATCATCAATAATGTTTTTTATTTTTTTTATTTTTTTTGCAGATCCAAATCTACTTAGAAAAATGTTGAAATATATATATATATTTTTTCAGATTTAGATCTGCGATCGCTGCCACCATCACGGACCATCACCGTCGATCGCCTCTTCTCTTCTCTTCTCTCCTCTTTTTTCTCTCTCTCTCTCTCTCTCTCTCTCTCTCTCTCTCCTCTTCTCTTCCCTCTCTGTCTGTTCGAAAGAATGAAAAGGAAAGAAAGAAAAAAGGAAAAAAAAAACTGCCCAAAACAATGTCGTTTTGGGCAGTTCGGGCCATTCGAGCCACATAAAATTTGAGTTACGAGTCATTTTTTTATCAAAAAACAAGGATCAATTCCATGCACATAAAATTCTCATACTTAGACTTTCACCTTCGATGTCTCTGTTACTAAAGTCAGTCAACTTTGCTTTCACAGGCGTGGCAATGCAACTTTCATCAAAAAAATGGATCAATTCCATGCACACAAAATTCTCTTACTTAAACTTTGACCTTCAAAGTGTTTATTACTATAGTCAGTCAACTTTGCTTTCTTTTTTTTTTATTCATAAAAATGGATATGTAGATAGACTACTCTAACATATTCGTCAAGAAGTATTACTGCTTAGTATCTATAGCATATTCGCAGGGAACCCCACCGCACCTACGTCGGGGCCGAAGCTTAGGCCTCCCACGTGCTCCAGGCGCTAAGGAGTATGTTTAACCCCAACAAGGGATTATAGAGACTGAAATCCAAGCTTTGAACGAGATATTCGAAAGTGTTATCCACTGAACCAACCCCTATTGGTCAATCAACTTTGCTTTCACATATGTGGCAATGCAACTTTTTGAACCTAGTTGACTTACTTCTCGCACTTAAACTTTCACCTTTAATTCGTTCAAAAAAAAAAACTTTCACCTTTAATGTCTGTATTACTATAGTCAGTCACCCTTCAACTTTGCTTTCACAGACGTGGCAATGCAACTTTTTGAACCTAGCTGACTTTAGACCAACTTGGAGTTAGTTTGGAAATTAATTATTTTAATTTTTTATGAAAAAAAATAATAGAGTAATATATTTGGGTGTTTTAGCTTTTTGATTGTTGGAGTTCAAAATTCAACATGTCAAACACCATAGTACATCATCTCCTGTTCTGGTTGATACAGTTTATTGTGAATTAAAATTGATAATTCAAAATTAGAACTGAAAAATATCTTTTACTCAATTTAAAAATATATATATATATATTTTAAAACTATTTTTGTTTAATAAATTATAAACAGAAGTTATACCAAACAATTTGACAGACTCTCAAATAAAAAAAATTATAAAAAAAACTCAGATAAATTGTATCAAATAACCCCTGTTTATTGTGTCAATTTCATTGCTCTAATTTAACATAAATGCAAGGTATGTTTGATGACAAATTAAGAAAAATACTACATATAAATTAGAGCAATACTATAGATCCTAAATAATATTCACATATGTATGTGATCCACACCTTATGAAACTCATATAGATCTCACATTCATATAGTTATTTAATAGAATATTTAATAATTTATTTGAGATCTCCTTCTGCCTAAATTATTGCTTGCATGAGAGAGAGATTCAAAATCAGCCTATTGAGTCGTCTCATCTCTACTTCCAAACCAATAATTTTTTATTGAGATATGGCTGGTCTTGAAGTAAAAGGCTGGTCCTAAAGCAATTTCATTCTTGCAATTAACAAGTGCCCGTCGGCTTTAATTTCTTGGATTCATCATTGTAAAGTTTTAGGTAGTGTTTGATTTTAAACTCAAATTATGATTTGGATAAAAAAAAATTAATTTAAAAAAAAAAAAAATCATAATCAAATAAAATTTTCAAAACTCATTTTAAAAATTCTTTTCAAAACTCATAACCAAACTGTTTTCAAAACTTTATTTTTTTTATAAAAAAAATTCACATGAATTTTTTATTTTTATTTCTATTTTGTTCTTTAAAATAATTTTTATATTTCATTTTTTAAAATATTTTTTTCAAGAAATATTATTTTTATTTTGTTTTTATTATTTTTATTTAAAAAAAAATATTTTGTTATATTTTTATGTATTCATCAAATAATTTGTTATGATTTAAATACAAATGAGCGACCCAAAATTTTAAAAAAATAGATAAATATTAATAAATAAAAAAAATTCAAAAACATTTTAAAATTTTAAATATTTTAAAAAATAAATTAAAATATTTAAAATAAAAAAATGAAAAAAATTTTAAAAAATTATACATTTAAAATATATATATATATATATTTTTTAAAATTTTAATATTTAAAATATTAAAAAAATACTGCTCAATAATGTAGCAAAATATAAGTCACATTAAAAAAATAAAATAAATATTTACAATAAAAAATAGGAGGTTTTTTTAAGGTCTATGATATTAAGATTTTATAAGATAAAAGATATACAATATTTTCATAGTAAGTAATGTCTATCAACATTTTCACAGAAAAAATTCGACTTAGAAAAATTTTGTCTAACTCAGAGAAATTTCAATTTTCATAGAGATTTTTACAGAGAAATTTTTCTCTAAGTCGAGCAAAAATTTTCTAAGTCAAATTTTCTCTGTGAAAATATTGGGGACCTTACCTAATAAAATAAAGCATCTTGGATCTTTTATACTACACAAAGTTAGAGATGGATATTTCACTAATTTTTCTTAAATACAATATAACACTAATTTCTATATATTGATCTTATTTTTTTTTTACCATTGTATTCTAAGTTATTTTGTTCAAACTTTTAATTAATTTTGTATGTGTCTAATCAATGGACACATGTGATCTCAAAATGTCCAAAGAGTGTCCGTGTATAAATTTTTTTAAAAAAAAATAGGATACATGTACATATTTTGTATCGCAATAATATTACACTCATCAAATTTCTATATATACCATATCATGTTTTAATATATTACTCATCAACACACTATAATCATTGTAACATTACGCCATTAATATTTGTAGAGAAATTTTTTGAAAATCCATAATATTAAGATTTTATAAAATAAACGAAATACAATATTTTCATAATAGTTAAGATCTCTTAACATTTTCATAGAGAAAATTTAACTCAGAGAAATTTTGCCCGACTCAGAAAAATTTCAATTTTCATAAATAAAATTTCTCTGAGTCAAATTTTCTTTGTGAAAATATTGAAGGACTTTAGCTAAGTAAAAGAAATCTTCTTGGACCTCTTTTGCTACATAAAGTTAGAGAGGGATGTTCCACTAATTCTTCCAAAAAAAATAAAATTAAGAAAATTTTTAAATATTCAAAAAAATAAATAAATAAAGCCAAAAACTGTCAGAATAAAACTCAAAATTCAAAAACTCATAACATAAGACTCAAAATACAATTCAAAATTCTTTTCAAAACTCACAATTCAAAACTTTTTTCAAAACTTATAACTAAACAATTTTTTTCTTTTCAAAACTCATTTCAAAAGTTTAATTTTAAAATTTAAAATACAATTCAAAACTCAAATTATAATTTAAAAACTAAACCAAATGAACCTTAATTACTGTGTTGACAAATGGTCTACTACGCAACACATGAAATGAAAGTAAAAAGTAACATATATATGTATATATATATATATATATACATATTAGAGGTCAAATATGGTTGAACAAGTCAACATGTAAAACAAGAATAAAGAAAAATAAAATAAAGTACAAAGATACACAAGTTTGAATGATACTGGTTGAAGGAAAAAATTCTGAATATGTCCAAAAATTATATCCTTTGTTTCTCTCTTCCAAACTCTTTTCAACCGCATTCTGTGGCAAGAAATGCACAATGTTGAATTTGTTGAGTGAATATTCCATTTGATATGAAAATATGTTTGTAGTGAATGGAGAACTTGATTTTGGCTTTATTAGAATTGTAATCATAAAATTTATAGTCAAAAGAGTATGATTTTGTTATCACATTTTGATTGGTGTAAAATGAGTGGGATCATTATATTTTTTGAGTATGGGATCGACATTTGGGTCAATCATATTTTGTATATTGTTAATACACTAAAATAGTGTGAATAAATTTATTTTTATCGAAAAAAGGAAAATTATTAGTTACATATCATGTGGCGTTGTAGGAATTTTTTTTTCAAATACTCTTGAAATATCATGTAATATTGCCAAAAGGAAGGGTGAAGAAAAATTATGGACGCAATTGAGGAATATCAGTTATAGGTGCACGAGTTTCGCAAGGGGGATTTGATAGGGAAAATTGTCCCAAAAAATATGGAAACATATTTGTTTGTCCTTCATAAAGAACATGCTTTTTGCTCAAGGAGTTTAGGAAGTAAAACACTTTGAATTGTCCTGTACACTAACATGTTGGATCTAGGGGGTTTTGGCTAAATTTTCTATTTCATAATGAGATTTGTAATCTACTTACCAAATTGGGACTTGTTATCAACCAGAGGCAACCAATAACTAACTAAGTTTGCACTAGAGATTCACCTTAGTCTAACTTGTTAGCTTAATCTTTTTTTTTAATTGTATATTTTAATGGTTCACATAAGTTAATTTCAAAAATGCAAAAAAAATAAAAATAAATAATAATTATTGATTGGTTAGTTGATCTTGAGAATTCTATGAATCTATGAAGATTCCAAATAAAAAGAAAGTCATATCTGTATATTACAACTAGACAGATTTGCATTGAAGCGGTGAAATGATTTACAAGATTATCAAGTTGACACAGGTAGGGTTAAAATTTGTTTATGATTAGTAATGAAAAAGTTATTAGCAAAAAGAATTTTCTTACATGATTATAAAGTTATATTGTCATATAAAAACACGTCACATGTTAAAGTTTTAGGGACTAAACTTTTATGTTCAAAAGTGAAAAGTTTGTTGTAAAAAACATTTAGAGACAAATTCCTGCCGTCATAAAGGTTGTCGCTAAAAAGTCGTCCAAAAAGTTTAAAAAAACTTTTAGCAACAATTTTGAATATGTGGCTAATAAATGCGTTCTTAGGAACAAAACAATTTAGTGCAAAAAAAGTTTACTTTTTACGACAAATATTTGGTCCCAAAAGGATAGTAACTCGTTAAATATCAAATTTCTTTTTTAAAAAAACAATAATGACACTTTTAGCAACTACATCGTTTCGTCCTTAAAAAGTGATTATACCCCTAAATTTTTGCATCTAAAACTTTAGTTTGTTTTAGCAAAATCAAGATAGTTCAATAGAGTGGATAAAAATTTACTATGAAATTGTAATTGCAAAAGAAAAAACTTTATATTCTAATATTATTTGTGGTGAGGTTGTTTGCTAAACTAATAAAGAAGATATTGTTTAAACATTGACGCATCAATTCTTGATAATTTGAATATTGGAAAGATTGTTTTACAAGACGGTCATGAAAATATTGAAGAAGAAAGAGACCTAGTTGATCATTGAAGGCTCAATTGAATTTAAGAACTAAAATCAAGAGAGCATGCAACATCAACATAATTCTTGGTGTGAGAGCATTTTGATTTGATTCCTAATGTCTATCTAATTGATGTTATCAACCAATTGAAGTATAGAGAGAATAACTTTGGAAAATACATTTTTCTATAAATAATTTTTGGAAGAGTAACAAACGGTTGAAGGATTCTGATGGGTTATTTCACACACAAAAATTAAACACTAAACTATACAAAATTCTTTTAGAATAATGGCAAGTCCAAGTATTGATCCACATGGATAATTGTGAAATTAAACTAATTTAATTGCTAAATTCCTAAATTAATTTTGATAAAAAGATTGAGAGATTCATAAACTAATAATAATTAAATTAAATTAAGTGATTAAACTAGCAATTATAATAAAAATTGGAATTATTGATTTTTGGGGAAAGCCTAGGGCAAATAATTCACCACTAACCACATAAATGAGATTTAATATCGGCTATCAATTGCAATCTGGTTTGAAATACCCAATATTTCACAACTACAAGTTTGAAATGTTGATCAAGTGGGTTGTTGCATTCAACGTACAGGCACGAATCATCCCAAGTAGCACGAGTCGTTTGTTCTAAACTATGGTAGCAACACGACTCGTCTCTCGTAGCATGACTCTTCTTGTACTTTGAACACAAACACAAAGAAAATTAATGTATGGAAAGCATAAACAATCACAGAGAGTAAAATACTTGAAGAGATGAAAAGAACAATTATTATAAACTTCTAAATCATCCATACATTTATTCAAACCATTTTACAATCAAAGCTTAAGAAAATCCTTTTACATGGCTAGGGTTTTATTAGAAAAGAAGAGCCTAGCCACTCATGGAAGAGCGGGAAGAGGTGGAAGAGATGGAAGAGGAAGAAGCCCCCATGAAAGTTCTCCTTGAAGCTTGAGGAAAATCACCTTTTCAAAACCCTAACTTTCATTTCCTTAGAATAATTTTCGAACCTTAGGTTAGCCTATTTTTCTTCCTTTTATTCTCAGCAGAACAAACCCAAAATTCTGTGCACGCATTCCTAGGTGGGCCGCACGTGGGGTAAGGTGGCTGGCTTGGATTTTTTGCTTCTTGCACAAAGTATCTGCTTTTGCGCCATTTTTGATTGAATTTGCGTATTTCCTGCTAAGTCTATAAAAGTGCACCAAACACATCATCTCCACCAAATAAACAAAATTGAAAGACTAAAAATGTAACTTAAGTGGTCTCAATGTGGTACGTTTTGGCCTACATCAGATTCCAATTAACTTTTTATTTGACCTAGCAACTTTTTAATTTGAACTCAAAGACGAGTTCTTTTGAACAAGAGGAGAATAATGTAGAACAATCTTTTTAACTTAATTTTCATATAATTATATTTTACAGATACATACATGTATATTGCTATAGATACCGTAATTTTTACACATATATATACTATATATTTATATATACACACATTGTAAACACAGTCTAAAATAAAGGTAAAATCTGAAATGGAGGTACAAATCAATCAAACATTACACTGTGTAAAAAGCAATCGAGCAAAAGGGAGCAGTGGCAATGGAAATGCAAGGCAAACATTGGTGATACTCGAGGAGGGTAAACGATGTGGCAGAGATGGTTAGAGTGAGGTGAAGAGGTGACAACGAAGGTTATAGAGAGGAAAGGGGCCAGCAATGACTGTCAAAGTGGGTAGAAGAGGTGACAGTCAAGGTCGTGAAAATTACAAACTCCTTTCCCACCCCGATCGTCACCGTTATCTTCTCTCTCATCTCCAACCATCACTATCTCTGCATCTCCCATCCCTAACCATTGCCATCCCTCCTCCTATGCCCGACCATCGCTGCCGCCTCAGTACCCTTCTCCGATCATCGTCACGGCCCTCTTTATTACCCAGAAATATTACTTCAGTTTGTTACAAACCCACAAATTTCATTCCCTTGTTTCTTCTCCAACAATTCATTGTGTATTGCCCATTATCACGAAGAACCCAACCTAGAACCACCGTTGCTCTAACACCACTACACATATATATATAGGTAGAAACAATCTCCACATTTTATTGTGTAATGCTTAGCAAATTCCAACCAAGAAAAAAAAGAGAATAATTGGTTTGAACTTTAAACTTGAAGGCATATTGAACTTTAATTAAATTAATTTTTGATAGAAAATATGTTGTTTAAATTAATTTGCTAAATTAAAACCCTAATTTCACATGTTGAAACCCTAAGTTCTCTCCACAATGCACAACTGTTGAATAAGAAATGGCAACAAGGGTTATATATAAGGGCAAAATAGTTTGCTTTTTTTTTTTTTTTTTTTTTTTTAACTTCAGCCTGTGCACTTCTATCCAGTAATTACACGGGGCTTATGTGGTGATTTCCAAATCTCAACGGGTAAACCGCTCGCGGCCCAAACCACAGGAGGTAAAGTGAAGTTTGCTCTAAAAATAAAATTTTTCGATTGTATAAAAGGGGACTTTTTACCCTGAAAAATGACTAGTAAGCCATTTTCAAAACATTTGAAATCATCTAAATTACTTAATTTTCTCAGACATTTGTGGCCCTTTAAGAACTAAAACTCATAGAGGTGTGTAATACTTTATTACTTTCATCGATGATTATTCAAGGTATTGGCACATAAACTTACTTAAATTCAAGTCAAAAGCAACTGAAAACTTTAAGGAATACAAGTTAGACGTAGAAAAATAACTGAGTCGGTCCATTTAAAACTTGAATAGTGATAGAGGTGGCGAATATGAGATATTTGATTCTTTCTGCAAAGAAAATGACATAAAGCAATATGTACACAATGCCATACACTCTACAACAAAATCGAATTTCCAAAAGAAGAAATTGAACTTTAATGGAAATGACGAGATCCATGATGACACATGCTAATCTTCATATATATTTCAGGGAGAGAGGCTTTGTCCACCTCTGGGTACAGATTAAATAGAGTCCAAACAAACGCAAAACCTCTAGCAGCTTATGAACACTACAAAGCCTAATGTTTCAAATCTCAAAGTATGGATGCAAAGATCATGTTCTCTTTCCAAGACCTTGAAGGAATAAATTAGGCAAAAAGACTTGGGAGTGTAAGTTCATTGGCTATGTCGAAAATATGAGAGATTATCATTTTTACCACCCTAAATGTGGCTTAATAGAAAGTTAAGATGTTATTTTATTTTAGTTTTTTTAAACCACTGATCGTATTACTCCAATTGAACAAATTGAATTGATCTCAGATGTATCTCTGGTATCTATTCTCTTAGACTTGGCACTAGAATTGGCAGTTCTAATAGAAAAACCTAGAAATGGAAGGAAAAGAAAACAAAGTAAGGTTGGCTCACATGATTCAAATACTGAGATAAATGGCAGTAAGAGAGCAAGATGACCATCTACTACTTTAAAAGACCACTTTGTGTTTCAAGCTGAGGAGGTCAATAACTTAGTAGATGATCTTGCTAGTTGCAATGAAGTAATGAGCAGTAGTGATGCTACATAATGGCTTGCTACAATGAATGAAGAATTTGATTTGATCAAGAAAAATGATGTTTGGGAATTAACTAATCTCCCAAATGGAAGAAAAGTCAATGGCTGCAAATAGGTCCTTAGAAAGAAATTCAAAGTAGATTGAAGTTTGGAAAAATACAAGGCAAGGTTGGTAGCCAAAGAAATTACTCAACAACCTAGACTAGATTTTTTAGACACATATTTGTTTGTTGCAAAATTTGCCTAAATAAGAATATTAATGGCAATTGTAGTTAGAATGGATCTTGAATTACATCAGTTAGTTGTCAAAAAAACTTTTCTCAGTGGAGAATTAAAAGTGGACATTTATTGTTGGATTTATTTTCTAGTGTGGCCCAATAGCCTACATATATCTACATGTTTTAATTTATTTGGACTCCACAATTAGATAAAGCCAATATTATATATAAATCTCAGTAATTAGAATTTTAATATAATCACTCTTCTAAGATAAGAAGGAAACCTTGATGGATTAGGAATTCTTCTGATAAGAGTTTATATGGCCCTCTTCTCTCCTCTATATAAGAATGGGTGACTCCCCTTTTATATGATAAGTATTTTTCCATCACTCTAATTTTTATAGTCTTTCTAATTAAGAGAGACAGAGAGAAGCAGGTGAGCCAAGAATTCAAGGTTCAACTATTAGGGGTATTTTCTCAACTTTTCTAATTCAATGGCTATTAAAGGTGTGTTCGTTTTATTCTTGAGTTGTATTGAATTCAAGATCTTGTAAAGTTTAATTCCACATTATTATTATGGTTACACTTACATGTGGTATCAGAGCCTTAGTTTTATGAATCAATACACCTTAGAATAATAATATATTTATGATACTATTATTAATAATACGGTTCCTTTGTTTTTATTAAAGGTATTGACTTTATATATTATCTCAATTGGTTTGTATTCATCAAATGTGTAATACATTTTTTTTTTTTCAAAATTTTTGTTATGTTGTTAACATGCATAGCCATGACTTTAAAGTTTGCATGATAGCAATCTACTTATTTGTCACTTAGGGTGGTTGGTCAATTATTTTATTTTATTTATTTATTATTATTTTTTTAAAGTTAAAACCTTGCGTTCTTATTAGAGAATCGGACCATTCATTGCGGGACTCTACGGAAATTTATAGAATATTGTCTAGCAATTCATTATGAATTACGAAATATTGTCTATTATTGTTAATATTCATATATTTTTATGATTTAAATTTGATATCAAGATATAATTTTATGATATTGGATAGTAAATATTGAAGTGGTTAATTTATTTAGGTGTAATTCTTGTTAACCATTATATAAGATATTCATGATTGTCATATTGCATATATATATATATATATATTCATGTTCATCTAGAGTTATTGTTATTATCATATTGGTAATTGCAATCACATAAAAGAAATTCTAAAAATCATAATAGTGATTGAATTAATGATAATTAAATAATTCAAATTAATGAATAAAGAATATTGTTGGTTAGTTTCGTATTCATAGAGTTTACTAATTTAATAGCTGCCAAAGTGGCCTAGATTTGTAAAACTTATGAATATAGAACTATATAAAAGAATTGTTAAAAGGGTAACATTCAGGTCGATAATATTCTCAATTGTAGTTATAATTAGGAGATTGAGACTAGCCCAAAGGAAAGTCACTTTCAAATAATTATGAACTGGGTATTATAATGTAACTTATGTAATTTGACAGATTAGAATTGAATACCCAAAGGTAACATGACTAACTGAAAAGTTTCATAAATTACTTTAGACCCACATAAGTGTTTCTTGACGAGTGGACAATAGATATACCTAAGTTTTGCCCAAAGGAAAGACTTATGTGATATCAATAGTTCATGATTGTAATTCTCAAAACTTTAATATATATGTATATTGTTCTATCATATTCCAGTGAAAGTTCCCACCTCATTGCACTCTCTTGCATCGGACGTCCCTCTACTTACTGGCTCAAATTTTTCGGAATGGTATGAACACGTTCAGTTTACACTGGGTGTATTGCACCTTGATATGGCATTGCTTGAAGATAAACCAGCAGACATTAATGAATATAGTATTGCAGAACAAGTTGCCCTTTTTGAATCTTGGAAAAGGTCCAATAGACTCAGTTTGATGTTCATGAAGATGACCATTGCAAATAACATCAAGACCTCCTTACCTCAAACTATTAATGCATTGGAATACTTAAAGGCTGATGAAGATCGATTTAGATCTGCTGACAAGTCACTTGCTGGCACTATTATGGCTGAATTGACAACAATGAAATATGATGGCAATCGAGGGGTTCAGGATCACATCCTCAATATGGTTGACAAAGCTGCAAAACTTAAAACTTTAGGGATGGAAGTTGATGAAACTTTCCTCGTGCAGTTTATTCTCAACTCACTTCCATCACAGTTCGGCGCATTCAAAATCCACTATAACACCAATAAAGATAAGTGGAGTTTGTATGAGTTGATTAATATGTGTGTTCAAGAGGAAGTGAGGTTGAGGGAGGAAGGGCATTAAACTGCATTGACTGTAACTCATGGAGCTATAAAGAAAAAGAAGGGTAAGTTTGTAAAATTAAAGAAAAATCCACCAAAGAAAAAGAATAAACCTGGGGAAGAAAATTAGGCTCAGAATGGTTTCACTGTCAAGTGCTACTTTTGTGGCAAGAAAGGACATTTGAAGAAAGACTGCAACAAGCAAAAGGCTTGGTTCGAAAAGAAAGGGGTACCTCTCAACCAGGAAACCGAAGGAAAGTGAAAGATTTGTCTATATGGGGAACCATCTCAAAGCTGAAGTCGTAGCTGTAGGAACCTATCGACTGATCTTAGAGATGAGTCATCAAATAGATCTAGAAGACACTTTTTATGTTCCTTCAATTTCTAGAAATTTAGTTTCGTTATCCAAATCAGATCGTGCTGGATATTCAGCTTTTTTTAGTTGTGGAAAGCTCAATTTAATGTTTAATTCAATAATGATTGGTTCTGGTAATTTATGTGATGGTTTATATAAAATTAGCTTAAATCATGAGTTTGCACAATCATTAGTAACTTCGCATTTGAATATTGGTTTAAAACGTGGTCTAATTAATGAAAAATCCTCAATCTTGTGGCATAGACGGTTAGGGCATATCTCTAGAAATAGAATTGAAAAATTGGTGAAGAATGGGATTTTGGAAAACCTAGACTTCACTAATTTTGAGATATGTGTGGATTGCATTAAAGGAGAGCAAACCAAACACAGAAAGGTGCCACAAGAAGTAATGAGTTTCTTGAGATAATTCATACAGATATTTGCGGGCCACTCAACATCCCATGTCTTAGTGGTGAAAAATATTTTATCACATTTATAGATGGCTTCTCACGTTATGGATATGTATATCTAAGTCATAAAAAGTCTTAGGCTATTGACATCCTTGAGGTGTACATAACTAAAGTCGAGAGATAATTAGATAGAAATGTTAAAATAGTGAGATCAGACAAGAATGGTGAGTATTATGGTAAATATGATGAGTCAGGCCAAAATCTTGGCCCATTTTCCAAATTCTTAGAAAAGAAAGGCATTCATGCTTAATATACAATGCTTGGTATGCCACAGCAAAATGGAGTTGCTGAAAGGTGTAATCGTACATTTAAAGATATGGTTAGGAATATGTTAAGTTACTCAATTGTACTTATTTCACTGTGGGGTGAAGCTTTAAAGACTGCAATGTATATCTTAAATAAGGTTCCTAGTAAGGCAGTCCAAACAACTCCTTTTGAGTTATGGACTGGTAGGAAACCTAGTTTGAGATACTTATATATTTGGGGTTGTCTAGCAGAGGCAAGAATCTTCAACCCACAAGAGAAAAAGTTGGACTCAAAAACAATATATGGATATTTCATTGGTTATCCAGATAAGTCTAAAGGGTACAAATTCTATTGTCCTAATCACTTCAGATGGTTGCTGTTTCTAGCACGTCGTACCTACACATTCTGCCATTTTAAGTACCTTGTGACTTGCACTAATGGCTTGGTTGCTATTTTAATCTGTCACATTCCTTCCTATATTATTAACTCTAACAGTTATTGATTCTATTATGGTTGTTTTGGTATTCAATAAGCATAATATATTTTTAATGTAAAAAGTAGAAAGATTGTTATGATAAATTAAGTAAAGAGTGATAAATTAAGTGAAAAATATAATATATGTTTTGGAGAGATTCAATATATAGTTTTGTTCAGCCGGTGATACACCCATCTTGAAAGGTGATAAATTAAGTGAAAAACAGTGTCTAAGGAATGACTTGGAAAGAAAACAAATAAAGAACATTCCATATGCATCAGCTGTAGGGAGCTTAATGTATGCCCATACATGTACCAGGCCAGATATTAGTTTTGCAGTTAGAATGTTGGGAAGATTCCAAAGTAATCCTGGAATGGAACATTGGAATGCAGTGAAAAAGGTTCTGAGATATCTTCAAGGAACAAAGGACTATATGCTCACCTATAGGAGATCAGAACAATTGGAAGTGATCGGATACTCAGACTCAGATTTTGCTGGTTGCCTTGATAGTAGAAAATCTACATCAGGTTTTGTTTTTCTACTAGCCAGTGGAGCAATTTCATGGAAGGGTGTGAAGCAGTCCATTATTGCTTCATCTACTATGGAGGCTGAGTTTGTGGCATGCTTTGAGGCTACAAATCATGCTTTATGATTGTGAAATTTCATCTCAGGGCTTGGTGTTGTTGACTCAATTGCCAGGCTACTGAAGATATATTGTGACAATACCGTAGTAATTTTCTTCTCTAAGAATGGAAAGTACTCCAGTGGTTCCAAATACATGGAAGTAAAGTACTTAGTTGTTAGAGAAAGAGTCCAGAAATAACGAGTGTTAGTTGAAAACTTAAGCACCTCTCTTATAATTGCTAATCCATTCACAGAGGGATTGCCACCAAAGACATACAAAGAGCATGTTATCAGGATGGGTCTTTTAAGCAACCCTTGATGCGTATGATTAATCGCGAGTGCTTATTTTTATTTGACACTATTTGCACAATAATAATTTTGTTTCTAATTTTCCTGTTTCTAAAAGTGTGTGTACACATTAAAGTGAATATTGATAAACAGGAAATGTCTTAACAAGACAAATTACAGGGGCCTTTCAGGCAAATAATTATATATCCCGATAATGGACTGGGTTGGTGAAGGTTATCGATGGTGTAGTGTATAAAAGGAAATATGACATAAATGTTATATAAACGCTATGATTCACATTGGTGATCTAAAGTAATCATAGTATTATAGTTTCTAATATATCTGAACTTATTGGCTATTTGTAAAATTTGTGATCACGTGTCAAAGTTTTTAGTGTAGATTCCAATGACTCAAAAATTTTATAAATTGCATATTTTGAAAAAAAAAAAAAAAACTCATAATTGCATCATAATCGACTTAATGGGCCAAGTGAGAGAATGTCGGATTTATTTTCTAGTGTGGCCCAATAGCCTACATATATCTACATGTTTTAATTTATTTAGACTCCACAATTAGATAAAGCCAATATTATATATAAAGTTCAGTAATTAGAATTTTAATATAATCACTCTTCTAAGATAAGAAGGAAACTTTGATGGAATAGGAATTCTTCTGATAATAGTTTATCTGGCCCTCTTCTCTCCTCTATATAAGAATGGGTGACTCCCCTTTCATATGATAAGTATTTTTCCATCACTCTAAGTTTTATAGTCATCCTAATTAAGAGGGATAGAAAGAAGAAGGTGAGCCAAGAATTCAAGGTTCAACTATTAGGGGTATTTTCTCAACTTCCCTAATTCAATGGCTATTTAAGGTATGTTCGTTTTATTCTTGAGTTGTATCGCATTCAAGATCCTGTAAAGTTTAATTCTGCATTATTATTATGGTTACACTTACATTTATATGATGCAACTCGATGTCTTCTAGATTCAAGGCAATGAGGACAAAGTCTACAAGTTCAAATGATCCTTATATGGCAGTTGAAATTCTACCAAGCCATTTTGAAAATTGTCTATATTATGAGTCCATTAGATCATTGTGTCTATATTTGGCGGAACTTTGACAAGTTAACAATATTGTCTTTATATGTTGACGATATATTGTTAGGTGAAAATTGCCCAAATATGATTCATAAGACCAAAACTTTCTTGGCATCTAGATTTGAAATGAAAGACATGAGCCTGGCAACCTATGTTGTGGGTATTAGAATTTCTAGGGATATAGTTCAAAGCTATTGTATCTGGATGAAGAAAAATATATGGAAAAATGCTCAAAAGATTTAACATGGATAATTGCTATAGCGACCCCGATCTTTTTTCTTTTGGTTGTTGTATCCGGACTTAGGTTCCCTGGATTCTATTATTGTATAATTGTTGTTGTCATCTTTTATTTTCTCTTTTTGAGTTATAGGATGTCTTGAGCGGGTTTGTTTCAGATTGGTTGGGTTCGGAAGCCAAGTGTTGCTGTGCATTTATTTGGTTGGTCGCTCGAGCGAGGGTTTGGTCGCTCGAGCGAGGGTCGATTTTTGTCTCTGGTGGCTCGAGCCAGAGTTTCTTAGCTCGAGCGAGCGATTGCGTCTAGTTTAGACCTGAGAGCAGTGTTTCTTCGCTCGAGCGAGCTTTTCTTGTGTCTGGTCGCTCGAGCGACCATGTCTTCGCTCGAGCGAGCCTGTCAGATTTAATTAGGCAGCAGCGGGTTTTAAATCACTTTTTCACATTCTTTTTGATTTCAAAACCCTAGGTACGTCTTCTCTCTATCTCTACACACCTTCTCTCTCAGGTTTGATCTATTTAGGGTGTGTTTCTACCCTAGATCCTTTATTAAAAAGATAGAGTGAGTCGAGGGCTTCCATTTATTCTGAATGTTTGGTGGTTTGGAGCACTTTGGAATTTGGGTCTTCATCTCTGTCTTCTCCATTCGGGTTATGCTCTTCAAGGTAGGGATTGTCCTTGTTTCTTTTCAATACTCCATCTATAGATAGACATGTGGTATTTTTTGTATTGCATGAAAATTATATCATGTTGAATTTGATGAAAATCATGAGGTTGAACCTTGGGTTGGTAGTTGAATTTGGGTTTATTATCACTACTTGTGGTTTAGGCTAATCGGTGTGTTAATTAGCATGTTATGGTTGAAAGGAGAGGAAACCCTAATTTTATTTGATTGATAAATTAATAGAGGGGTTTTGATCTTTAGGCAAATACTTAGGTATTTTGGGTCTTAACTGTGATCATTGTCGTTTTGTTATTGTTAATTGGACCTTTTAGGTCAATATCGAGAAAGAGGAAGGAAAACCCTAAGTTAATGATTATGACTTAATTTGCATAATTAAATTGGAATGGCTTGAAAAGAATGTAGTAGATTAAAATGAGTTATGGCCTTATTGTCCATGGAATTGAATTTGTGAAAACAAAAGGTATGAGAATCGGATTGTTGTAATTTGAGTGTTGAATACACACATATGTGGAGGTTGTATCTTTACTACCATGTTAATGTTGTTATTGGGTTTGTAATCTCATGATGATTGAGTCTTTTAATAGATGTACTAAATACCTGTATCTAGAGGTTTTGTCCTTGGTCATCTATAGAGGATGACACGGTTGCGTTGAATTGTCGTGTATATATTACACCTTTGTTGATTGAACATCGTATGTGATGAAATGCTGAATTACATTATATTTGTATATTGGTTGGGGAGAAGAGAGGGGTTGTACTCCAGTGTGTGAGAAGATAGGGATGGACTCCACACTGCGCTTATAATCGAGGTATCATACCCTTCGACTAAGCGCTGGAGAAGCGACGCCGATAATCTAAGGTACCATACCCTTCGGCTAAGCGCCTGGTAAACTGGTAGATTGCTGTGAGAAGTGTATCTTTGGCTTACTACGCATATAGCTAGTAGAGCAGAGTTGTGTTGTTATTGTTTCAGTGTATCTGGAAACATTGTGAATTGTATTGGTTACAGTGTTAGAGGGACGAGTTGCCTCATTGATTCATTTTATGCACGTAGTTGAGTTGTTATCTTCCTTTTTATTGAGGAGTGCATGGATAACTATGAAAGAATTGGAATTTAACTGAAATGCCCTTTTGTCTTTTGGAAGTGTGAAGAAAACCGAACATTGTAGAAATATGTTTTGAATAGGCACATTTGTTGTATGTGTGGAAATTGGAAAAGGGTAGTGGTCTTAGTGAATTTATCTCCTAAGTAATTGTTTATGTATGAAAGAGTGAGAAAGAGGGGGGGGGGTTAATGAATGAAAGGAAAGGAAAGATGAATCATTTATAATGTCAAATGAAAAGGTTGTTTTCGAGAAAAGTTCATACATATATATATTTTGTATTAAACTGTCACATTACTATTCTAGTACGAGAATGAGAGTTCATGATCATAGCTATCTGTAATGTTGTTATTGTTGAGGATCATGTTGAGACCCCTACTGGACTATATGTTCATCCCACGTTGTTGAATCTTTTTCAGGTGTTTAGTAGGATGTACTACAAGATTTGGATTTTCTTATTTGTTGGCCACGGGGCCTCTTTGTTGTTGGCGGAATGCCATATTTGTAAAAGGGTTACACCCTTCATTTGATTTATTGTTGTAAGCCTAAGGGCAATTTATTGAGAATGCTCATGTTGTATTTAATTTTCGTTTGAATGAGAGAATTGTTGTTCGCTACTTTTATTGAACATTGAGTTTATTTCCACATGTTATCTCCGAAATTGAATTAAGTTAAGGAACTTGGTAATGACTTCGAGTAATAAAAAGTGGGGCGTGACAATTGCAATCCTTTTAGCACACTTGTTTGCAAGGGACAAAGTTTCAGTAAAAACATGAGTCCTCAAAATAAATCTACAATTGAGAAAATGAGGAATGTCCCTTATGCCCAGGCAGTTGGTAACCTGATGTGTGCCATGACAAGCATAGGGCCTGACAATTGTCATGCAGTTGGATTGGCAACTAGGTTGTAATCCAATTTAGGCAAAGCACATTAGAAGGAAGTCAAACAAATGTTTAGATATTTACGAGATACAAAAATGTTTGAAATTGTGTTTTGGATTATGTGATATAGAAGTTAAAGGATATACTAACGCGAATTTTGTATTCGATGTAGATGATAGAAAATCTACAAGCGGTCATGTATTCCTATTTGGTGGACTGCAGTTTCTTGGTCAAGCAAGAAACAAAGTTGTGTTGCAAAGTATACTATCGAAGTAGAGTATTAGGAATGTGTGCGGTTGAAGTTGCCAATGATGATTAGGTATGGACTATTTTCCCAAAACTAAAAATTGATATCATTCACTTGAAACATAGTGAATTTAAGTTATTTGAAGTGTGTTGCTAGTAGAAGAATACATTCATAAGGATGCAGTCAGATCGGTGATAAAAATGTGTGCATGTATGGCCAAATGACAATTGAACGTCGAGATGAGGTAAAATCATACATGAAAGTTGGCATAAGGCCAAAATTGGTACCAATATAAAACATGTCCAACTCAGGTTTTATCACCTTTATTATGAGGGTAAATTACCAGTGGATCCTAATAACTGGATTTAATTCATATTCAATCCTATTAATTCCTAGTTGAAAGTTGGTCCTATCAAAATCATCGCTAAAAATGAATTTTCGTGATGATTTTCTAAATCTGTCGCTAAAATCTAACAATTAGTGACATTTTCTATGATGGGTTTTTAAATTGTCGCTGAAAACTAAAAATTAGAGATTTTTTTTTTATCAGTTTTTATAAAAAAATGTCGCGAATTATCACAGGACTTATTGTTGAGACCTGCACGTAACTTATTATAATGTGTTCAAGGGAAATGATAGCATAAGTGTGAACACACCATAATATGGTATGCTTTGGTATATCTAATCATTACTTATTTTGGTGATGAGACTTCTTGCAAAGGAGGAGAATAATCTAGAAGCATGGAGTTTGAATTTGAATTTCAAAGAACAAAACTCTTAGACAAAGCTTTGTGAATGTTAGAGTTTTTGAGATATTTCTAATGGTTGTGACTATCACTAAAAGTTACAACATTGTCTATATATATCTGGCAAATAAGATTGGAGCTGTTCACCTAATAACTGGATTTAATTCACCTTTCCTCTAAGCTTAAAATTAAAAACTATTTGGTTGTGTTTTTATTTTTTTTATTTTCCACAAACAAATATAATTTATTTTGCAAACTATTTCCAAAAAAAAAATTTAGGGAAAAATTTGTGAAAATAACCCACTTTTTAGGAAATTCAAAAAAGTCAATTTCGCACAAATAATGAAAATGATGAGTTTTTTTCTCATTATTTTTATTTATGAAAGACAAAAATACTAAAACAAAAAACACTAAAATAGAACTAAATAGGCCATGTAAGTATTAATAATACATGTAACCATAATAATAATGCGGAATTAAACTTAACAAGATCTTGAATTCAATACAACTCAAGAATAAAACGAACATACCTTTGTCAGCCATTAAATTAGAGAAGTTGAGAAAATACCCCTAATAGTTGAACCTTTAATTCTTGGCTCACCTTCTTCTCTCTGTCTCTCTTAATTAGGATGACTATATAAAACTTAAAGTGATGGAAAAATACTTATCATATATGAAAGGGGAGTCACCCATCCTTATATAGAGGAGAGAAGAGGGCCAGATAAACTCTATCAAAAGAATTCCTAATCCATCAAGGTTTCCTTCTTATCTTAGAAGAGTGATTATATTAAAATTCTAATTACTGAACTTGATCTCAAATATTGGCTTTATCTATTTGTGGAGTCCAAATAAATTAAAACATGTAGAAAATATGTAGGCTATTGGGCCACACTAGAAAATAAATCCAACATTCTCCCACTTGGCCCATTAAGCCGATTATGATGCAATTATGAGTTTTTCCAAAAATATGCAACTTATAAAAATTTTGACTCATTGGATTCCATACTAAAAACTTTGACACGTGATCACGAATTTTAAAATAGCCAATAAGTTCAGATATATTAGAAACTATAATACTGTGATTACTTTAGATCACCAATGTGAGTCATAGCGGTTATATAACATTTATGTCATATTTCCTTCTATGCACTACACCATTGATAACCTTCACCAACCCAGTCCTTTATATAATTATTTGCCTGAAAGGCCCCTGTAATTTGTCTTGTTAAGACATTTCCTGTTTATCAATATTCTATTTAATGTGTACACACACTTTTAGAAACAGGAAAATTAGAAACAAAATTATTATTGCGCAAATAGTGTCAAATAAAAAATAAGCACTCACGATTAACCATACACATCAAGGGTTGCTTAAAAGACCCATCCTGATAACATGCTCTTTGTATGTCTTTGGTGGCAATCCCTTTGTGAATGGATCAACAATCATAAGAGATGTGCTTAAGTTTTCAATTAACACTTGTTGTTTCTGGACTCTTTCTCTAACGACTAAGTACTTTACTTTCATGTGTTTGGAACCACTAGAGTACTTTCCATTCTTAGAGAAGAAAACTGTTGCAGTATTGTCACAATATATCTTCAGTGGCCTGGCAATTGAGTCAACAACACCAAGTCCTGAGATGAAATTTCGCAACCATAAAGCATGATTTGTAGCCTCAAAGCATATAGAATGTCCTTCATTTGTTTTCTTTCCAAGTCATTCCTTGGACACTGTTTTTTCACTTAATTTATCACCCTTTGTGATGGGTGCATCACCGGCTGAACAAAACTGCATATTGAATCTCTCCAAAACACGATCAATATATCCTTTTTGAGATAGTCCTAGCAATCCTCGAGATCGATCCCTAAAGATCTTTATGCCAATAACATAATTTGCCTCACCCATATCGACCATTTTAAAGTTCTTGGAGAGATATTCCTTGGTTTTATGCAATATGCCAAGGTCATTACTAGCTAACAAAATGTCATCCACATATAGTACCAACATAATGAACTTGCTCCCACTAACCTTTAGATATATGCACTGATCAACTGCATTTTCCTTAAATCCGAAAGAGGTAATACCATTGCCTAGAAGCTTGTTTAAGGCCATATATGGATTTCTTTAATTTGCAAGCTAAATGTTCTTTACCTTTCTTTGCAAATCCTTCGGGCTGCTCCGTATAAATTTCTTCATCCAAATTCCCATTTAAAAAGGCAGTTTTCACATCCATTTGATGCAACTCTAAGTCATAATGAGCTACCAATGCTAGGATGATTCTAAACGAGTCCTTCTTAGATACTGGAGAGAAGGTCTCTGTATAGTCTATGCCTTCTTTTTTGAGTAAAACCTTTGGCAATAAGTCTGGCTTTAAATCGTTCGATATTGCCTTTTGCGTCACGCTTGGTCTTGAAGATCCATTTACACTCGACCTTTTTGCAGTTATTAGGCAATTCGACGAGATCCCAAACACTATTCTGTTCCATGGATTTTAACTCTTCATTTATAGCATTGACCCGTTTAGAAGAATCATCACTATTCATGGCTTGTGAAAATGAGACTGGATCTTTGTTAATTCCAATATCAAAATCAGATTCCTATAGATACACCATGTAGTCATCTGGAATGGCAGGCTTTCTTTCCGTCTGAGATCTTTTCAGAACTGCCGGTTGTGGTGGTTCTACAATATTTTCAATGGTGGTATCTTTATGAAGTGGTGAAACATGAGGTGGTGAAGGATTTTCATTATGTTGTTCGTTTCCTTCAGGCTGTGGAATAGTCTGAGGAACAACAATTTTTCGATAAGGGTCAAATGTTGGCACATCTACCCTAATTTCCTCGAAATTCACCACTCGTGTTTTCTCACTCCCACTAATTTCACCATTCTCAAGCATTACCAGTCTCCACTATCCTCGTACTGTGATTAGGACAATAAAATTTGTACCCTTTAGACTTGTCTGGATAACCAATGAAATATCCATATATTGTTCTTGAGTCCAACTTTTTCTCTTGTGGGTTGAAGATTCTTGCCTCTGCTGGACTACCCCAAATATTTAAGTGTCTCAAACTAGGTTTCCTACCAGTCCACAACTCAAAAGGAGTTGTTGGGATTGCCTTATTAGGAACCCTATTTAAGATATACATTGTAGTCTTTAAAGCTTCACCCAGCATTGAAATAGGTACAATTGAGTAACTTAACATACTTCTAACCATATCTTTAAGTGTACGATTACGCCTTTCAGCAACTCCATTTTATTGTGGCGTACCAAGCAGTGTATATTGAGCACAAATGCCTTTCTTTTCTAAGAATTTGGCAAATGGGCCAGGATTTTGGCCTGACTCATCATATTTACCATAATACTCACCACCCCTGTCTGATCTCACTATTTTAACCTTTTTATCTAATTGTCTCTCGACTTCAGTTATGTACACCTCAAGGATGTCAACAGCCTGAGACTTTTCATGAATTAGATACACATATCCATAACGTGAGAAGTCATCTATAAATGTGATAAAATATTTTTCACCACTAAGACATGGAATGTTGAGTGGCCCGCAAATATCTGTATGAATTATCTCAAGAAGCTCATTACTTCTTGTGGCACCTTTCTTGGTGTGTTTGGTTTGCTTTCCTTTAATGCAATCCACACATATCTGAAAATCAGTGAAGTCTAGGTTTTCCAAAATCCCATTCTTCACCAATTTTTCAATTCTATTTCTAGAGATATGCCCCAACCGTCTATGCCACAAGATTGAGGATTTTTCATTAATTAGACCACGTTTTAAACCAATATTCGAATGCAGAGTTACTAATGATTGTGCAAACTCATGATTTAAGGTAATTTTATATAAACCATCACATAAATTACCAAAACCAATCATTATTGAATTAAACATTAAATTGAGTTTTCCACAACTAAATAAAACTGAATATCCAACATGATCTAATTTGGATAACGAAACTAAATTCCTAGAAATTGAAGGAACATAAAAAGTGTCTTGTAGATTCATCTGATGACCCGTCTCTAAGATCAGGCGATATGTTCCTACAGCTACGACTTCAGCTTAGAGACGATTCCCCATATAGACAAATCTTTCACTTTCCTTCAGTTTCTTGGTTGAGAGGTATCCTTGCATGTCATTTGTAATGTGGGTCGTGGCCCCAGAGTTAATCCACCACATATTAGAAGGTACTTTAGCAAGATTTGATTCATAACAAACAAAAGAAAATTTCTTATATTTCTTTTCGAACCAAGCCTTTCGCTTGTTGTAGTCTTTCTTCACATGTCCCTTCTTACCACAAAAGTAGCACTTGACAGTGAAACCATTCTGAGCCTGATTTTCTTTCCCAGGTTCATTCCTTCTTTTTGGTGGATTTTTTCTTTGATTTTACAAACTTACCCATCTTTTTCTTTATAGCTCCATGAGTTACAGCCAATGTAGTTTGACGTCCTTCCTCCCTCAACCTCACTTCCTCCTGAACACACATATTAGTTAGCTCATTCAAACTCCACTTATCTTTATTGGTGTTACTGAATTTTGAATGCACCAAGTGATGGAAGTGAGTTGAGAATAAACCGCACGAGGAAAGTTTCATCAACTTTGCATCCCTAAAGTTTTAAGCTTTGCAACCTTGTCGCCATATTGAGGATGTGATCCTAAACTCCTCGGTGGCCATTATATTTCATTGTTGTCAATTCACCATAATAGTGCTGACAAGTGGCTTGTCGATCTTCAAATGACCTTTAACCAAATATTACTTTTAGCGTTAGGGTAACGTCACTAAAGAGTCCTTTGGTCAATAACCAAGTAAGATCCCAGGAAGGTCGGAGGAGTCAATATAGCCTCCCTTCTAAGTCCAACCACCTTAGATAGCAAGCTATCTTTTTGACAGATCTTAAGAGGTATTAACACAAGATCTCATAAGTAACACGGAAAAAGACATCAACAATATACATATAAAGCTTTGAGAATTATGATGAACTATTGATATCACATAAGTCTTTCCTTTGGGCAAAACTTAGGTATATCTATTGTCCACTCGTCAAGAATCACTTATGTAGGTCTAAAGTAATTTATGCAATTTTTCAACTAGTCATGTTACCTTTGGGTATTCAATTCTAATCTGTCAAATTACATAAGTTACATTATCCTACCCAGTTTATAATTATTTGAAAGTGACTCTCCTTTGGGCTAGTCTCAATCTCCTAATTATAACTGCAATTGAGAATATTATCGACCTTAATGTTACCATTTTAACAATTCTTTTATGTAGTTTTATATTCATAAGTTTTACAAATCTAGGCCACTTTGGAAGCTACTAAATTAGTAAACCCTATGAATACGAAACTAACCAACAATATTCTCTATTCTTTAATTGAGTTATTTAATTATCATTAATTCAATCACAATTTTCATGAAATCACTATTTTATGATTTTCAAAATTTCTTTTATGTGATTGCAATTGCCAATATAATAATAATAACTCTGGACGAACATGAATATATATATATATATATATGCAATATGACAATCATGAATATCATATATAATGGTTGACAAGAATTACACCTAAATAAATTAACCACTTTAATATTTTAATATTCAATGTCATAAAATTATATCATGATATCAAATTTAAATCATGAAAATATAAATATCAACAATAATAAACAATAAGTGCATATAATCAGATAAGGTAAAATCATAATTCTTTAATAGACCGAATGATTCAACAAATTATAAAATTGCTTTTAATCTATGTACTTTATCATAGTGGCAAGCAATACATGCAATTTAATATCATATTATGATGATTATAAAAATTATTATCACTAAAATTGATAATAAATCAAAACATGCATATGAACAACATATAGAATTATATAAAAGTTTGCACCTAACATATCACAAAACCAAGTGAGTGGACTGTGCTCTTATTTAGGTTAGGACCTAATAGATCTTATTGTCTTGTGAGTGAGGGAGTCCATGATGTGCATACTTAGTTATGATTTAGAAATCAGGAATGAAATCTTCTTTCACACAACCTTTGACTTTTAACAACACAAAAAGAGTTTCTTTGATGCATAATGAGTATGAAAGAGATTAGATGTACCCTTCAGACACTGCCTAATATGACATGCAGCTTACAAGGTTGAATATACAACATATATTTAAGATAACCAACACATGCCGACATGAACAAAAATATGTTGTTATGAATAATTATAATTATAATATAATAACAATATTCATAAATATATTATTATTTCAAGGTGTATTAATTCACAAACTAAAGCATATGTTGTTATGAATAATTATAATTATAATATAATAACAATATTCATAAATATATTATTATTCCAAGGTATATTGATTCACAAACTAAAGCTCTGATACCACATGTAAGTATTAATAATACATGTAACCATAATAATAATGCGGAATTAAACTTAACAAGATCTTGAATTCAATACAACTCAAGAATAAAACGAACATACCTTTGTCAGCCATTAAATTAGAGAAGTTGAGAAAATACCCCTAATAGTTGAACCTTTAATTCTTGGCTCACCTTCTTCTCTCTGTCTCTCTTAATTAGGATGACTATATAAAACTTAAAGTGATGGAAAAATACTTATCATATATGAAAGGGGAGTCACCCATCCTTATATAGAGGAGAGAAGAGGGCCAGATAAACTCTATCAGAAGAATTCCTAATCCATCAAGGTTTCCTTCTTATCTTAGAAGAGTGATTATATTAAAATTCTAATTACTGAACTTGATCTCAAATATTGGCTTTATCTATTTGTGGAGTCCAAATAAATTAAAACATGTAGAAAATATGTAGGCTATTGGGCCACACTAGAAAATAAATCCAACAGGCCAGATATTCTTGGATTTCAAATACTCTAAACAATCCATCCTCCATTCATTGTACCTCAATGGCAGATTATAAATACGATCTAAACAACTCTTCTTGCTATACACACTTAAACTATAAATCCTAGGTAGATTAAAATGCTAAACTTTTATGCTTGAAAACTAAAAGGACAAGGACTGTTAAATACGAAATAATAAAACTAATAACATAGTAAAATTATGATTACATATATTTTGAGCCATCATGGATGGTATTATCCAAAAGTATTTGCTTCTTGCTTTGTATTATATCAGACAAATATGGTTTCAAGCTTTTGTAGGGGAACTTGTGAGTGAAAAGAGAAATTCAGAGCCCTTTATAAAGCTTTCTGGGTTTATTCAAACAATGAATTTTGTTTAACAAAGGATTTGTTATCTCTCCTTCATTTAACTAAGTTTATGTGTATATACACTATAATGGTTGACATTCTTTAATTAAATGCACAAATGTAATACATTTATAAATTGTCTTTTAGTGATCATATGAATGTTTTTTAAACTTTCAAATGCCATTTTTATAGTTCTATGAATTATTTTAATGTGGTCATTAATGCCACTAACATACATAAACCTTTTGATTTGGTCATTAAGACCACGTGAATCTAACATAAAATTCACACTTAGATCAAGTTATTATACTATTTGTTTAGTAATGGAATGTGCAACTGCTTTAGCTAAAGCCATCATGTAGTTAGGATCTTTGGTTAATGTTTCCGCATATTCTTCAACTCTTTTGCAGGTGTCTTCATTTTTTGTGTCTGTAGCTAAATTTTGAGTAAGATCAATGGCTATAGTTGACCGAAAAAGATTAGCTGAGACTAGACTATGATCCAGTGAAGAAGAGAAATCCACAACTGTGCTGTGATGAACTCCATGGCTATGTTCTCCTTCATAAGTTACCATTAGGATGGACTCATCCTCCACGCATCTTTGCACCTAAAACCAAGAATAAAAAGAAGAATTCAATTTTAGAATAAAACACTTATTAATTACAACTATGTCAATTCATATAGTTGATGATTGTAATTATTTAGCTGAAAATACGCACTATTAACTTTTTTATAATTTTTTAACTTTTACAAAAAATCATCTAAACCAAGAAAACAAAGATTTGGGCTTGAAAGAAACATGCAACAAATTAAGAAATCCGAACAAAACTTTACTTCTTACTAATGGATTACAAGCACTTTTTTTTTTTTTTTTTTTTGATCAGCAAAGAAAATCCTTTATTGATGAAGAAAACATACATTACATATGAGATAACATCAACAAGGAAGAGAAAGAAAAAAGGACAAGAAAAGAAACCGAGCATAGTGTTGGTGAGAAACCAACACTAGCTGACAAGACCACAAACACTTGAAGCCAAAACCCAAAAACTAGCTAACAAAGCTTATACCCACTAAAAACTCCAACTAAGCTTACTTGAAGCCATCCTTCAACCTTTTAAGACCAAACCCTCCTATTTGGATCTCTCTTTGTCCTTTAGCTCTAGCTCAATAATCTTGTTTAGCACATCATATTCTTTCCTATTGAAATTGATGCCAAGAGATTACTAGATATATAGATATCTATATTAAAACCATATATATATATGGTTTTAATATATATATATAGATATATAGATATATAGATATCTATATTAAATTATAAAGAGAGCAATTTAGTTAGTGTTGAGAAAAAAATGAGGCTATATAATGTTAATTTTCATACCAAAATTATACAAATAAACATATTCTTACAATTGCTTAAACTATTCACATTAGTAATTGTTTGGACAAAAATAAGAAACCCACCTCTCTAATCCAACCTCACTAAAACCACCTCTCTCAATACTTTCTTTTGCACATATATGTGTGTGGAGCCACTTTAATATATATATACAGAGTGAGTGAGAGAACTGTCAATTTTTGTTGGTTCATGAAAGTTGGAAGGATGATGGTTAAGGGTGTAATTTTGGCCCGAGCCGGCCCATCCAGGCTCGGGCCCGGCCCGGCCCATGTCGGGCCTTGCGGGCTCCCGCAAAAAATTGGGCCAGGCCGACCCACGGGCCAAAAAACGAGACCCATGCCTAGGGGTATTCGAGCTTTGGGCAGGCCAGTGGGCCGAGCCCTTGGTTTGGTCCTGGGCTCGGGCTTTGGGTGGGCCTAAACAATTTTAAATTTTTTTTACCAAAATTTTATTATTTTTCATTAAAAATAATACTGGGCCTCAAGTGAGTTAGGCAGGCCGCGCTTTTGGGTAGGCCTTGAGTCGGCCGATAGGCCAGCCAAGGCGTCAAAACGATGGCCCAAGGCCTCGTGTTGGGCCTGGGCCTTAACGGGTTGGGCCCACCTCAGGCCGTCTGCGGGCCACGGGCCAAAATTACACCCCTAACGATGGTCGAAGATAAATCTTCTAGTAAATTTGGGCACTTGAAAAACTTGATGATACTAACAATTTTGGCATGTAGTAGTGTGAGGTATTGGCATGTGGCCTAAAGGTATGGAAAAAAAAGTTTGGGACAAAATTAATAGTTAGGCTTAGGAACCAGGTTGTGCCTTGCAAAAGATCAGAAAGTATTTTGCTATGCGAGAAATGAAGACTAGAGATTTGTGGAAAAGTTTTTGGGCAAGTTTATGACCAAAAGTGTATAGAATTATCTCTACTTAAGGAAGAAACTCTTTCATTTTTTGTATCATGACGGTTAATCTATGTTTAATCACATTCATGATTTTAATAAAATACTTACTGATCTTTTGAATTTGGATTTGAAATTGAAGATGATAAATCTCTTTTGTTGTTGAAACCTCTTCTCAATACATATGATCGTTTCATCACCACTATATTGTATGGAAAAGATAAAATTTGTTATGAGAATTTGTTATTTTGATTAACAATGAGCAGACGAAGAAAAATAGATAGACCCACAATGACACATCTAGTGAAGCTTTGAAATTATAATTAGAGTCAAGATCAAGAAAAGATAAGCTAATAAGAGACAAGCATTAGATCCCATTCAAAATTAGTGGGAGCTTCAATTGATGGATTGAATCTCACGAATAATGGGTATGCGTATTGTCACAACAAAGGGCATTGGAAGACATAGTTTGTTTTTTAAGAACAATTAATTCTAATGTCGATGTAGCACAAGATGACTCTAATGATTCTGAGTGCATTATTGGGTTCATCATTGTTTGTCACTCTAATAAGTGATTTTTAGATTCTGGTTGTACCTACCATGTGTCCCAATATGGACTGATTTTCCAACTTTGAGGAGTTGGATGGTGATATAGTCTTTATGGGCAATGATCATACATGTAAGACTTTGGGGATAGGTCACATAAAATTGAGTTGCATGATAGAACCATTCAAGCATTTCAGAAGTATTAGACTCGAGTGAGAGTCTCATCTCTCTAGGTACTTTAGAGTATGAATATTACATGATCATCATGAAAAAAAAGGACTCTAAAGGCTGTGTTGGGTGCTTTGGTTGTAATGAAAGCTTTTTAGTAAAGCAACTTGTTTTTTTTTTTCAAGAGAGTATGATTGTAAGTGGATCTAACACCATTGTTAGTTTCGAAAAAGTTGATTCAAGCACCTCCAAATTGTCACACATGTATTTGTTTGTTAAAGAAACTTCAAGGAATTTTCCAAAATTTATTGGAGGGTGTGAAGATATGCAAACTTATCTTGGTACATGCAACATGGAAGCATTGGGAAAAATGTACTCATGCTTGACCATGTGCATTTAGACTTGGGTCTTTGATGGTTGCTTCACATGAAGTTAGTTTGGTTCGGTAGAGAGCATTAGGGTTAAGTTCCAATGTGGTTTGGATTTAATTTGTTTGGTTTGTTGAAGAAAATGTAAATCAGTTTCTTCATTGATTTAATGAATTGAATACAAACAGCTCAAGATATTATATACAGTAGTGCTATAACCAACTCACTAACAAACAACTCTAACTACCTAACAAACTCTACAACTGTTTACAAATATTATTTTGAGAACCACTATCAAAACATGACTGTGATATATGAGATCTCAATGCTGACTTCTCCTTTGGCTGTGACAACTGAGGTTGTGAGTTAGGCTTCAGCTTTATCTCTAACTGGTTTAGCTTAGATTCATTTAGAATCTTATTAGTCCCCTGCAAGCTAATAGGGCAAGGCAGCACAAGAAGCTTGTCCTTCACATAATGAAAACAAGAGGTAGGAAGAGGTTTGGTAAAGATGTCTGCCACCTGGTCTATGGTAGGCACATACTTCAAATCAACAAGTTTGGCAACAACCTTATCTCGAATAAATGGTAATTTATTTCAATATGCTTAGAACGACAGTGAAATACAAGATTAGAAGCTAAGGCCATAGCAGAGAGGTTGTCACACCAGAGCTCAGGAATGGAAAAAGAATTGATATGCATATCTTTAAGTAACTGTTGCAACCAAGTTAATTTTGCAATGGCATTAGCCAAAGTCGTGTACTCAGCCTCAGTGGATGATCTAGAAACAATGGACTATTTTCTTAGCACTCCAAGAAATCAGATTGGGACCCAAATGGACACAATAACCAAAAGTGGATTTTCTATCAAGACTATCTCCAGCCCAGTTTGAATCAGAAAAAGCATGAAGAGAAAATGGACCAGCAGTAAATTAAAGGCCATGATGAAGAGTACATTTCACATATCTCAACAGTTTTTTTACTGCTTGAAAATCAGCATTAATAGGAAGATGTATATACTGGCATTCCTGTTTAACAACTAAGGCTAAGTCAGGCCCGGTAATGGTAAGATACTACAAGCTACCAACAAGGCTCTTACACAAAGAAGGGTTGGAAAAGGGAAGATCATCTGAAGAAGAAGTAGAAGCTTTGATAGCTAAAGGGGTAGAGCAAGCTACCAACAGCCTTGTGAAGGAGTTCAGTTGCATATACTTAGCTTGAGACAAGAAATAACCATGAGGCAAGGTTTGAACTCAGATCCCTAAGAAATAGGACACAGTACCCAGTTCCTTCATCGAGAACACAGTATGCATGTGTTGGATAAACTGAGTAAGAAGAGAGGGATCACTGCCAGTGACCAAGATATCACCAACATAGACTACAAGAATGAGAAGACTTGTGGAAGTATACTGAACAAAGAGAGAATAGTTTGAGTGGCTATTAACAAAGCCTTAAGAGAGAAGAAACTTAGAGAAAGTGGAATACCAAGCTCGAGGAGCTTGTTTAAGTCCATATAAGGCTTTCTTAAGCCTGCACACTTGGTGAGAAGATTGAACAAAACCTAGGGGTTGCAGCATATACACTTCTTCATCTAATGTGCCATGAAGAAAGGCATTAGAAATGTCTAACTGATGAATAGGCCAGTGAAAATGAAGAGCCAAACAAAGGAAGATGCGAATGGTAGGCTGCTTAGCCACTGGGCTAAAGGTTTCATGAAAGTCAACTACCATGACGAAAATGTAAATTAGTTTCTTTATTGATTTAATGAATTGAATACAAACAGCTTAAGATATTATATACAGTAGTGCTCTAACCAACTCACTAACAAACAACTCTAACTACCTAACAAACTCTACAACTATTATAGATATTATTTTGACAACCACTATTGAAACATGACTGTGATGTATGAGATCTCAATGCTTGACTTCTCCTTTGGCTGTGACAACTGAGGTAAACATGATTGTGATATATGAGATCTCAATGCTGACTTCTCATTTGGCTGTGACAACTGAGGTTATAAGTTAGGCTTCAGCTTTAGCTCTAACTGGTTTAACTTTGATTCAGTTAGAATCTTGTCATTTGTACTTCAGTATCTTTGGGTGCAAGTGCCTTCAGATGATTTGTAGGAGTGTTGAAGATGATTTCATGGAGTTTTTCGTCTTTGGTCTACTATTTGGTTTGGAATTTGGTTCTCTTTTGTTTAGCTATTATTTATTTATTTATTTATTTATTTTGGAATTTGGTTTGTGTTGGCTCTATTGTTTTGGTTTGGAGTTTGTTTTGGTATTGCAACAACTTGGTGACGTTCTTCAATTTTGCTGTATGCTTGGATTGGCTCAATGTGTCTCAAGTGTTTGCTTGGTTTGTATTTGATTTGAAGCACTTGTTTGGTTTGTTATTTATTCATTTTGGTTAGTTGGGTATCTCAACTAGGTGGAGTTTTGTTTGAGATTTTGTGTCTTGGTTCAAAGGTTGATTTGGTACTATAGTTGGAAATCTTGCCAAGGTAGAGATTATTTGTTGTTTTTTTTTTCTTTTTTTGGGTCTCATTTGTGATATTGCCCACTTCTGCTCAAGGCGGTTTCACTAAAGGGAGGGGCTTTGATACTGGTTTAATCCACTCAGGCAAAGGACTTAAATATTGTTTCTCTCATATTTTGTATTGTGAAGCATAACTTCAGTTTAGTGAGGGATTCAAAAAACTTGTATTTGAGTTTCGTTATTTAGTTATTTGTGAGAATTTGCTTCATTACCACTGTAATTCTTCATAGAGCAATCATTCTCTTTGTTAGTGAAATCTTCTTTCTTTTGTTTGTGATTGTAGCCTTAGCCTAAACGTTGTAAATCTTAATTTCATGAGTTTGTGATTGTCCCCTTCAACCACACAAAAAATAATAATAAAAAAATATTAAAAAAAAGTCCCTTTCATTCTTATTGGTTTTTTTTATATTAGTTTTTTGGTTCTCCATATTCATAACAATCATCAATCTTGATGGTTGAGTGTTTTTAGAGTGTTTGCACAAGAAGAACTTTCTCAAGTTGTGGGTTTTGGGGACAAGCTTCAATTTAAAGCCAATTAAAAAACATATTTGTTTTACTAAGCTTGTTTTGCTTTGCTTTTGATGTGGATCTTGCTGTCGTTGGGGAAAAAGACATTTCCATCACCCGGATTTGTTAGAAATCAAACTCAATTTGAGTTTGAAAATGGTGATTTCCAGAAAAGAGAAGAAGCTGCTAGAGAATTCTAAGTTGAAGAAGAGGAGTTTAGAATGATGTAGAAGAGAAGATTAAACTTCATGGACGTTGCCATGGTCAGAACCTTAAGGAAGAAGAAATACTGTAGCACACTGATTGTTCACGGTTTGGGAAATCTATAAATACATGTATTGTTAGATTGTTTTAGATAGAGTGGAAGAAAAATGAAAATTCTAGAGGTAAACATAACATCTCTACATAAGGAGAATTTTAAGGGAGCTGTGAGAATTTGTGAGTTTACAGAGAGATAGTTTTGTTTTGTATAATTTGTTTGTGATTGAATAAAAATAGTGTTTAGCAAGTTAATTACTCTCGTTGTATATCTACACAATTGGTATATACCCATCTCCCACTTTTTATCAGGATTCAATTTAGCCATATCTAGTCATTTGCTTATTCTTTTTTATTTATTTATTATTTATTATTTATTATTTTATTGATGTACTCCAAACTTCAGTATAAGACTTTTAAAAATACATCAATACAGAATGAGGTAGGTGCAAAGCCACCACTTTCTAACTAAGATTTGCTCATGATAGCAAGCAAATTATATGCAAACATCAACCTTACAACAAGGGCAATACTAAAACAAACAAGAGACACATAACATGTAAGAGAAAGAAACGAGAGAAATGCACAGAGACACATTGCATAAAGACGCCACCAAATGCCACCGCGATATGTGCCAATAAGACCACCAAAAGCCTTTGCTTATGCTTAAAAAATATTGTTAATGACCACACAAAAAAACATGACATGTTTATAATGTAATCATATCTTATTGTTATTGTTCTAAATTTAGCATTCTTTAAATCCACAATTAATTATCTGATCTATTAAATCATGTGATATTATAGTTAAAAATCATGGATAGTGGAACTTTCTCAACCTTCATAATGGTGTTTTCTACCCACAGAGTTTTTAACTTATTCAAAGATGTTGGGTTTTTAATCTTGGCAATCTCGGTTGACAAAACTCTTTTCAGTTGTACTTGCTTTCGTACTTATTATTTCAGTGAGGCTATGAGTCTTTCGATGCGAATCCAACTCGAATCATGCCTTGCAGAGAAGTTTGTGATGTTAATACTTTTAAGATTGCCACTTCGCTGATTATGATGGGGATCGAGTCAGCCCCGGTCACCTTGGGGGTCCAGCGGCGCCTCTTGGGGGTCGAGGCGGCGCCCAAAGCAAAATGCAAAATTGCATTCAAAGTTGCATGTCCGCCCTTGCTCGCTCGAGCGAAAGTTACGTTTGTATAAAAACCTGAAAGAGATGATTTTACGCTTGAGTACAGGTTGTTTGGCTCGAGCGAAGCCACTTATGGAAAACACGCATTTTTGGTTCCTCGCTCGAGCGAGAGAGTCTTCGCTCCAGCGAGCATCGCGATTCGGATTTCTATAAGTACGTGTTTCTGTCAGATTTTAGGATTACTCCTCCAGATTTTCTTATTGGATATTAAGGTTTATATCTGAGAATATTTTGCTAGTTTTCTTTGATGTTTCATTGAGTATTCAACTCATGGTTTAAGGAGGATACATCAAAGGATTGTTTGTTCATTCTATACAAAAGAGAGAGTTGTTCTTCGGTGGATTCTGAAGAATTCGAGCCTAAAGCTTTGGTGGATTTTGGAGTGGCTCATCGTCAAGACAATTCCGAGGTGAAGACGGGGCTGGAAGAGGCACATAGGGGTTAGTTCAATTCGAGCGTCGATTCGTTAGGTAATTGAGAGTATACTTGTGTAATTCCTTTATATCTTCTTAGTAGATTGTTTTGTGGCTGTTGCCCGTGGTTTTTTTTATCATAGTTGAAGGTGCTCTAATTGTGGTTTTTCTACGTTAAAATCGTTGTGTCGATTTGTCTTGATTGTTTGAGGGATTGTTATATACTGCTTAAAATTGATACATAATCAAAAATCAATATCTAGGGGATTTTTAATTTTTTCAAAAGACATTCTTGGATTGGTGATTAATCCTACAATTGTCACAATCTCAATAGGGTGACAAATGCAAGATTCCAAAACATTGTTGTTGTTATTTTTTTATTTTTCATGTTTAAAGTTTAGTTGCACAGAATATTGCACAAGAGAGACTAAGGATGAGCCACACATACTCGTCTCTCTTCTGTGATTGGTTCTGTGAAAAAATTGTGTGCAAGTTGTGCAATTGATACACTAATAGTGAAAGAGAAAAATTAAGTATCATGAAATATTTTAGCATATATGTACCTTCTTCTTTACTGGACATCCGGGAGCCATTGAACACTTGAAATAAGCTCGAGGTGAAGGATTATCTTTAGTAAATTTCTGGCCATACTTTCTCCAACGAAACCCATCTTTCACCATCTAATAAGATCACAATTAACAAAGAATATAAAGTACACTGACAATTGACAAACCAAGTATATTCTATTCATCATGAACAATTATTTTAATTTTTTTGTTAAATTTATTTATTTATTATTATTTACGTATGGACTTACTAAGCTCTTTTCACTTGGTTTGGCTCTCACAAAAACCTGTGATGTCTTGACCACTGGATCTGCGGTCACCATATTGTTTGAGCCAAAGCCCCCATGGCCAAGGCTGCTGGTAGTTATTGCACCGCTCATTCGTTCTTCCTTCTTCCTCTGGATGTGTTCTTGAAGGATGTTGTATCGGTCACTGATAACCTCTATCATCATTTTAAGATTCTCATTTTCTCTGCTTAAGCTTTCCAGTTGCAATTTTAGATTTTCCACCTAAGAAAAACAAAATTCGATGATGATTTTTTTTATGAGGCAAAAAAAATGAATAATTCGAAATTTAATAGTACAACGAGATGATAAGGATTAAGAAAAGCATTAGAGCCATGAGGAGAGCATCCCAAGTCCCCAACTAGGCTGATTTGTTCACTGGATTGAATGGTAGCAACAATTAATATATTCTGAAAAAAAAAAAACAACAAAAAGAAATTGAATTTTGGTTTTGTGGATCATATAGACCTTTGTCCCTTGCAAAAAATCATAATGAAGTTGTTTCAAAGCATAACAAAATAACTATTAACCTTTTTTTGTCAGGATTTTTTATTTTTTTAATTTTATTGATGTATTAAGTAATCATACAGATTGCATCAATAAGGAAGGCTAAGGAAAAATATTAAGTTTATTGATGTATTAAGTAATCATACAGATTGCATCAATAAGGAAGGCTAAGGAAAAATATTAAGTTTTATGAATGATGGCAGAGATGCAGAATTTAATAAAATATATATTTTTCATTTTTTAGATAGTAATAAAATAAATTTGAAAACGAGAAAATTGTATTACCTTTTCTTTATGAGAAATGTATTGATGACCATCCATGGTTTGGAGTTGATAACCAAATTCTGATGATATATATAATATACATGAATGAGAATGAGTTTCTTCTTATCGGTAGAGAGATAGATAGATATGCTGCAAGACTGATCCAAATCCCTGTTGTTCACGATTCGGTGGCCTCTCTCTCTCTCTCTCTCTCTCTCTCTCTCTCTCTCTACACTAGGAATCAGTGGGGAGACTGGAGATAAATGAGAGTCTTGGTCTTAGTAACTATTTATTACTGTCTAGGTCCCCGAATCAAGTACATGCGTTAGAAAATTATAAGCAAGCCAATAAGTCACATTGATAATATATTTTTATTATTTTACATTTTATTTTATTAACTGATGTGCTGATCTAATTGTTTGTATAATGGGATTGTTTGGGAAATGAAATTTTAGCCTAATTTAGGTTAAAATTCATAAAAAAATAAAATAAAATAAGTTAAAATAGTCAATAAGATAAAATATCACATCATTATTTTATTTTTTCTCTCACAAATATCACATCTAAGGCCAAGTTTGGAAAGACTCAATATAAGTTTTTTTTTTTTTTTTTTAAAAAAAAATTGTTGGTGGGTTTGGTTTGTGATGTGTTAGAGAGATATAACTTAAATAAATAAATATGATGAAACTTAAAATAGATTAGATTTTTTTTTTTTTTTTTTTTTTTTTTGAATAAACTTAGCCTAAATTAAAAAAAAAAAAAAAAAAAAAAAAATCTAAAAAAAAAAAAATTAATATAAAAAAAAAAAAAAAAAAAAAAAAAAAAAAAAAATAAATAAAAACTTTAACACTTAAAAATATAAAATATAAAAAACACAAGTTAGTTATTAGATTATTAATTATAAAAAAAAAAAAAAAAATAATATGATATAAAATTGTAATAAATGTTATAAATATGTTATAGCTATATTTTATATAAATATGCCCTAAATCAAAAATGTGTAATTTTATTTTAAAATTTTTAAAATTTCAATTAAAATGTGTAAAAAATAAAAAAATTAACGTAAAAAAAATAAAAAATAAAAAAAAAAAACAATAACATCAACAAAAAATTTGAAAAAATGTATTTTTTTTGTATATAATTTATGGTGAGATTTATATGCATTTTGTAATTTTATTAAAAAAAAATAAAAAAAAAAATTTTTTTTTTTTGTTTATTAAAAGTTTAAAATTTGGTTTGGTTTTTGGGATTTTGGAAAAATAGAGAAAAAAAAAAAAAAAAAAAAGAAAAAAAAAAAAAAAAATATATTATATTTTTATTTTTTTATTCTCTCTCTCTCTTCTCTTCTCTCTCTCTCTCTCTCTCTCTCTCTCTCTCTCTTTTAATCTATCTCTTTAATCTTAATATAAAACTATAACTTAATATATACTAATCATTATATGCATTAATATATATTATATATAAAAGTATATATAAATTAATTTTTTTAAAAAAAATATTATATATAAATAATAATAAATTTAATTATTAATTATATAATAAGATATATTTATTTATTTTTAATATTTTTTTTTTTTTATAAATTTTTTTAGTGTTTAATTGATGTAATTTTAAATTTTTTTTGTTAATAAATTTTATGTTAATTGTTTTTTATTTTGTGTATTTAACTTTTTATGTATTTTATTTAATATATGTATTATATTATTATATATATATATATATATATATCCATTAATATATATATATATATATCATTCCTTATTTTTTTTTTTTTATTCAAAATTTTTAAATTAATTTTTTATTAATTTTTTTTATTTTAGATTTTTTCTTTAGAAGTTTTTTAGTTTAACTTTTTTTTACTTTAAACTTTTTTTTTTAGTTTTCTCTTTAAAATGGATTTTCTTTTTTTTCTCTTTTTTTTTGGATTTTTTTTTTTTTCCTATATTTTCTCCTTTTTTTTTCTTTTTTTCTTTCTTCTATTCTTTTTGTTTCTTTTTTTTTTTTCTTTTTTTTTTTTTATTTTTATTTTGTTTTATTTTTGTTTTTTTTTTTTTTTTTTTTCTTTGATTTTTGTTTTGGTTTTTTTTTTCTTTGTTTAGAAAAGAGAAGAGTTGTTCTTCGGTGGATTCTGAAGAATTCGAGCCTGAAGCTTCAGTGGATTCTGGAGTGGCTCATCAGAAAGATAATTCCGTGGTGAAGATGGGGTTGGAAGAGGCATATAGAGGTTGGTTCAATTAGGCGTTGTGGATTCGCTAGATAATTGAGAGTATACCTGTGTAATTCTTTTAAATCTTCTTAGTAGATTGTTCTTGTGGCTGTTGCCTGTGGTTTTTTGATCACAATTGAAAGTGTCCAATTGTGGTTTTTCCACGTAAAAATCGTTGTGTCAATTTGTCTTGATTGTTTGATTGGGATTGTTTTTTTACTGATTATGATTGATACATAATCACAAATCAACATCTAGGGTTTCTAGATTTTTCAATTGGTATCAGAGCAGGTCATTCTATTTTGTTTAAAACAAAAATATTTTTTTTAGAACGAGATCTTGTTTGATTTGTGATAATGGATTCAAAGAGGTTCGTTGAGAATACCACTAATGATGAATCCTCGGAGAGTGATAATGAAGAGCTTGAGCAAGCTTATAAAAAGTTGTATAAGGAGTCTCTTAAGTTATTCAAATTAAATGACAAACTCACAACAAAACTCAAAGCATGTGAATGTGAGAATGTTAAACTTAAGAAGGAGATTTCCGAGGCTAGGATCAATGCCATCAAGATAGCTGATGATCAACAAGTTTTTTGTGCAAAACTGTTGACTTGTGAGACAGAGAGGAATGAGCTACAGGAAACTCATGCCATGTATGAAGAAAAGATTGAATCTCTTGAGATGTCACAAGTTGCCTTGGAAGAACTAATGATCAAGAAAGAGGAAGAGCTCAAGTGTGCCATGGTTACCATTGGTCTTTAGAACAAAGGATCAAAGACTTTGGACAATATCATTGTGTCTCAACAAATTTGTTCTGACAAGAGTGACATTGGCTTTGGTGGTAAGAAAGAGCAAAAACAGAAGGCTTCCACATCTCATGATACAAGAACTCAAGGAAAGGGAGGACAAAAGATTCAACAAGAGGAAAGACTTCTCAAACTCTCTAGAGTTGGTAAGATAAAAGAAAAGAAGGTACACCCTATTTTTATTTGTCATCATTGTGGTATGCATGGCCATATTCGCCCTTATTGTTATAAATTGCATGGGAGAGTGTCTCAAAATGGTAGAAATTCGAATACTTTTTGGGTTAGTAGACAACCTTACATGTCCAGGCGGAATACCAAGATTCATGAGGGTGTTCACAACACCACAACATTTACCAAGACCGCTAGACCTAATTTTGTTAAGACTAAAAAGATTTGGGTGAGAAAACTTGACTTGTGTTAATTTGTTTTAGTTTTTGGATTTCTGTGTGTTTTTTTAATAATAAAAAAAAATACTTATGTGTATGTTCGTTTTTTTTTTTTTTTGTCTTGCTTTGGTTAAGGAAAAAAAATGAAACAAAAAAAATCCAAAAAGATTTTCTTGTATGGTTTTGCAAGCTTGAAAGTTTTGAGCAGTCCTTGGTGCATATTGGAATTGATGAGAATATCCATTACATGTCAATATGTGTGTGCTTTCTATGGTCCTTACTCATTTTGGAGTGTGTGTTCTTGTAACAAGCCCGCGAGGGACCTCGCTACAGTTCGGACTCGATTTTGTCGCGGTTCCAAATCTTGAACCAAAGAGTCCAAATCCGGCAAATCGTTTTTGAGAAAAACAGATTTTTTGAAAGAAGTGCCAAACATGGACTGCTTTGCCAGATAACAGAGTCGCCACCTAAATATTTTAAAATGGGAAATTTAGGAAACCCTGACTCGGTGCCAAAAGGCCACGTATCCGTCATCACCAAAGTTGGCTCGGGAACTTGGGTACGATTGGGGAAGGTCACATCGTGAGCACCCCCGCTCGCCCGGTCAAAGACCGGCCTCTACTAACCATGATATCTGTTTTTTGAAAACATTGTGAGTTCTTATTCCGGTTATTAGCCTAGGTTACTATGTGATGCGCACAGCATACAAGTATAGACTGAATCGCCTGAATTGGAACTGAACATCTCATGTTTGTTTGTTTGAAAATGGTTTGATGGTGCTACCCGCAAGTAGGCTAAGACGCGGATTTGCCACCCTCAGGTGGGCTTAAGAAAACAATGATTTTGCCACTATCTAGTGGGCTTAAAACAAGCATTTGATGAATTATTCCAATTCAGATAACTCAACCTCCACCCACAGGCATTCAAGGCAGTTATATCATATAAGTACATAGCCTCATGGTAAGCATGCTATTCATGGTAACACTCACACGCATGCAAGGATGCTAAAGCATAAAACTCACCGAGTACTCCTAGCCAAAACAAAAGTTGATTAGAAATCATGCATGATCCTAAATGTGCTGAAATGCCTAATGCAATACATGCAAAATGCAACTATAGCAGGCTCGGCTATTCTAAACATGGTATATGAGATGCTACAGTTAGCATGTATTCAATTTGGAATTGAAATACAGATGCAGTTTGTATGATGCTACGGCAGTGCGTGCAAAAACAGATGAATGATGCAAACATGCTGTCATACTGTATGCTAATTGAAATATGCCCTATATCTAACCATCGTAAGCAGGTAAATAAAAGGGAGAAGGAAATGGGGGTTAGAAGACATACATCACACTCACACACCCTTATTACAACATTGCCCTCGCGCAGAGGGTCCGAATAAATAATACAGACCCGAATAAAAGAATAGTACAGCCCGAATAATATACAAAAATCCTAATTAATTTACAAATTAAATAAAGAAAGACTGTAAACTGGCATGCAAGCCAGGAGGTGCCTTGCTTCTGATGAATAGTGTATGCTGGGCTGCCTTCGCGCGGAAATCCACTGGGATGTCCCAATTAGCCTCTGTTTACAATTTTCTCGAAATGCGTGTCAGACTCCGAAAAGTTGCTGATCCTTGATTTTCTTTATGAGAGCGTGAAAAGGGCATAGCAATGTATTTCACAAATATATGCATGCCTCGATCCTCGTGCCATCAATCACGCATATCGATGCATGATGGCCGAGGAGTCGGATTGCACAACTCAATATAGGATGAATGCATATGAATGCTACAATAAAACCTAACTCCATCATGGGTAATCTGGAGTGTCGGTGACTTGGGAATTGAGACCCGTTCCGTCACTCGGAGTACGAAACGCGCCTCGTTTCCCGTGCCCGGGTTAACGCCTATCCCGAACACGATGCGATATGCATGGTATGCATGAAATGTAGCTAATATGCAATCCTAACATACACAATGTTATGGGAATGAGATGCCTCGAAATGCGTGCCCACGGGCACGCAAACCGAGAAAATGGCATGAAATATGATATACAATGAGACTAAAATGAAATGCCTCGAAATGCGTGCCCACGGGCACACAAACCGAGGAAATGGCATACGGAATGCAATGATGGGCTTACGCCAACGTGAGAGGGCCTCAGCCACACTCACATAGGCTGCCGTCGGATAAAAAAAGAAGTGCCTCGGAATGCATGCCCGCGGGCACGTAAACCGAGGCGGTGACATACAGGCATGAAATAACAAATTGGGCTTACACTAACATGAGAGGACCTCAGCCGCACTCACATAAGCTGCCGAGAGATGAGAATGAGCTGCCTCGAAATGCGTGCACACGGGCACGCAAACCAAGGCAGTGGCATACGCAATGCAAATGACATGGAAAATGCAAATTGGGCTTACACTAACATGAGAGAGCCTCAGCCACACTCACATAAGCTGCCGAAAGATGAAAACAAGCTGCCTCGAAATGCGCGCACACGGCACGCAAACCGAGGCAGCGACATACAGGCATGAAATGGCATGCAAATGAAACGTGGCATATGGCATATGAAAAATGCAAATTTCAGTAGCTAAAATGATGCACAAATAGCCCCCGAATTATGACAAAATTACACCCGATGCCCGAAATGCAATGTTATGCACCCGAAACGGCCTACAGCCCTACTAAACATGCATAATATGGACATAACATGTAAAAAAGTAGCAAGGCAGCCCCTAAACTAGCATTTTTTCAGTACAAAGTATGGCCAAACAATGATCACAAGTATGGCAAAAATAGCTTGCAAAAATGGGGGAAAAGAGGAGAATTACAAAGCAAGTGGTATATACAATGCTCAAACTGAAAAATACAGTTCTAAAAAATTAAAGAGGGGCCAAAAATATGCACATTTACAAGAGATGACATCCCCCAATTCAGTATGTAGATAGGCTAAACATAGCATGCAAAATAATGAGCCAACAAAGGCTATAACATGAGGTACCAAAAGAATGCATCAAACAACCTTGGACCCTTAACAAAACATGAAGAATGGGTCATTTTAAGACACTTTATAAGCTTGATGAAGGCTGAAAACAGAAGCCAAGAAAGTCTAACAAAGCATGCAATTTTACGGAATCAAAGATGGTATTACATGAAGTACCAAAATCATGCACCAAATGGCCTAAAACCCTTAACAAAACATTATGAGAAGGCCAAAACAAGGCTCTTTCTAGGCCTGATGAAGACTCAAAACAGAAGCCAAATAAGCTCAAAGGGGCATGCCAAATAGGAGTAGAACATGAATTCAAAGCAAGTGGCATGTAGAGCATGAAAACAAGGTTTAGCCCTTCTTCAATGTTTAAGAGGGGCTCAAAATAAGCACAATATTAGTTCATTAGATGCTCCAAATCAGATCACAAATAGGCCAAATAAATCATGCAATTTTACGGAAAATATGGAGGATTACAAAGAAAGTGCATGATAGAGAGGCCAAACATGATTGAGCCCTTCTTCAAAGTTGAAGAAGAGTTCAAAATAGGCCCACTCACAGTATATATCAGGCTCGAAAATGGATCACTCAAAAGCCAAACAAAGCATGCAATTTATTGGCCTAAAGAGTGGTATTGAAAGAGGTGCATCATGGAGACACCAAACAGAGCTGAGCCCTTCTACAAAGTTGTAGAGGGGCTCAAAATAAGCCTAAAACCAGTAGGGGTCAGAGCCCAAAACAAAAAGCAAATAGGGTAAAGAATTGACTCAAAATTGTGCTCAAAAAAAGGAAATAGAGTCTTACCCTTGAAGATCTAACTTTGGTGGCTTCTTGGCTTCAATTTGTTGATCCTTAGCCTTTGAAAATCACTCCTTTGCTGCTGAAATGGAGGTGGTGATGGTGGTGCTTAGGGTTGATGAAGAGAGGAGCTAGAAACTTGAAGCTTTTTAGGGTTTTTGGCTATGGAAATGGAGGGTTTGGAAGAGAGGCTCTTGAGATGAAATTTTGTAACCTCAACAAAGGAGCTGTCCAGCCCCTTAAGAGGACCAAAAAGGGTGTAAAAGGGGAGGGAAATGCATCCAAGCTTTCCTTCCCAAAATATCCCCCGGAGGACAGGGATATTTTGAAAAGCAGCTGGACAGCTGTAAAGGGTTCAAAAGCAGAAAGCTGGCTGGCTAGGTGGATTTCTTGAAGGTGGTCGGCCGGCCACCCCAATTGGTCGGCCAGCCACTCCCCCTGGCCGGCCGGCCATGGCCAAAAAAAGAAGTGAAGAATTGCTGGCCAACCACCATGTTTTGGTGTCCTCCCAGGTGTGTAGAACAAGGTTCCAATGTTAGAATTTGGCAACTCTGAAACAGGAGTCACAACATTGAACTTGAAGGAGAGGCTCAAAAATGAAAGTAAAATTACTGGCCGACCAGTACTTTTTAGGGTCCTCCCATGTGCCCTCATCACAAATATGTAGTCCTGGCTCGAAGAAAATATCACTAGGGTGTTCAACACTGGCCCGGAAGTGAGCAAAACGGGCGCCGGAGGAGCGAAACTGGTTTTCTGGAACAATTGCTGGCCTCCCCACCTCCAAAGGATCTTCCCGATGCTAAAGCAGAGGTACCGCCAAAATTGAACAAAACCGATGCAAAATGAATGCTCGGGGCCCAATCACGCAGCCGGTCCCAAAATAGATTGCAAAAGAAAGTGGCATTCGCCACGGTGGGTATCTGAGACCCCAGTGTTCTCAAGATGATAAACAGAGGTCCCCGCCAAAAACCGGAGAAATCGGAGATGGTTGGGCGGTCCCGAACCGAGGCACACGGCCTGACGGCTCCGAAAACCGGGAACCGGGCTCCGAAATGGGCAAAATGGCCTACGGCCACGAAAAGTAGCTCACGGCCACTGAGAGATAGCCTACAGGACCACTCCCTCCCCTCAGGAAAGAAAACAGAGAACCGAGTCTGGTTCGCAAACCGAGACAAGGCACAGAAGAGAGTTCGGAAGTCCGGAGGCAGGGCGCTCGGCCGCAACTCTGAGACTTCTGAACGAGCACAATATGCAACATCACTGAGCGCTCAATCGGTGACGTCTGAGTCTTAAGGTTGGTCAAAAATGGGGTGTCTACAGTTCTTTGATTAGTATGTCTCATTCTGTACACACTCTTGGATTAGCAAATATTGGAGTCTTCCGCCTTAGTGTTTATTTTTTTTATGGACTTCTGGCATTGTATCTTTTGCTTTTCTAGAGGAATTGACCTATACTAGCATATCATGGGTGATGTTGAGTCTCTTAATCACCTTCCATCTTTTTGCATCTCCACGGCTTTCCCCTCTATTTTTTGTAGTCCATACATGAGGAAAAGGCTACCTCAGAGTCACCAACCAGGCCATCCTTATTATATCCATGCTTCTCTGGTTCGGTTTCCATACTCTTGAGCGTGTCAGCCGCCAATGAGTGTGAAAAAAGAAAAAAAAGATGTGCAAAAGAAAGAAAAGAAAAAGTGTGAAAAAAGAAAGAAAAAAAATGTGCAAAAGAAAGAAAAGAAAAAATGTGAAAAAGAAAAAAAAAAAAAGGATTCATTGATTGAGGGGGAGCCTCCGCCTTTACTCAACAAATACCCCTTGATTCCTAGTGGTTTGACTTTCCTGTATTGTGCTTAGATTCTCTTGTCGGAGGTCCAGCTTTCATATCACTACTAGGATTGAATCTAGTTTTTGTCAAACTCCAAGAGTCACACACACACTTTTATCATAGGATCTATGCTTTTCACATAATGCATCACTTTCTTTTATGAGGAATCTTCTAGAGGTTGTGGACATTGTGTTTTCTTGTAATTGTGCTTCTTGAATAATCTTGTGTGTTCTAAGGTACAAATCTGAGATTTCTTGCTTGCTCTATCAAATTATTTTTTTTTTGTCTTTTTCTTCTTGTTCGCTGTTTTCAGTGTTTGTGGTTGCTTTTAGTGAGGGGGAGTTTGGTTCATCTTGATTTGGGTTAGAGAAGTAGTTTGGTTTATCATTACAAGAGTTTGTTAGTATGAACACTTTGTTTTGTTTCGTACGGGAGATTAGCATTAGTTGGTTTGCATGTTGCTTTGCATTGACTTCTTTATTGTTTGAACTTTCTTTGTTAATTCGTGACAAACAGGGGGAGAAATTTGTTTTTCATGTATTCATGTCATATGTTGGGTGCATATGTCTTAGTTTTCAGGTTTTCATGTTACATGTTTTTAAAATCTCCAAGTTGCATCTATTCATGTTTTTCATCTCATACTTCAAGATAATCTAGCCATATGTTTATTGCTTTTTTATATACTCTTGTGGGACTAATAGTTATTTTGAAGATTGTGGCACTAATAGTTGTTTTGCAGATCATGACCTTGAGAAATAAGTTTGTAAAGAGATTTGGTTATAAGTGCTGGTTCCTAGTTGGTGGTGTTGTTCTTGTCTTGATTGGAAAATTGTTTTAGTGTTTTTGTTAGGAAAACTGTTGTAGCATGGTTTTGTCCAGGATTTGACAAAAGGGGAGATTGTTAGGACTCTTTGTTGTCAAATTCCATGGATCAAACCCAAGGTTGTAATTTTTTAAATTCACATGTTGGGTCAAACTAGGATTACTCTGGATTTCTCTAAGAAGTTGGTTTTCTTCCAAAATTAGGATTATTTTGGAGTTCTTTAAGAAGTTGGTTTTCTTCCAAAAACAGGATTACTTTGGATTTTCTATAAGTAGTTGGTTTTTCTCCCAAAACTAGACTACTCATTAATAATTCCTCCAGATCTTCTTTTTGGTTCTTAAGGTTTATATCTGGGGATATTTTGTTAGTTTTCTTTGATGTCTTATTGAGTATTCAACTTATGGTTTAAAAAGAATACATCAAAGGTTTTGTTTGTTCTACACAAAAGAGAGAGTTGTTCTTCGGTGGATTCTGAAGAATTCGAGCCTGAAGCTTTGGTGGATTCTGGAGTGGCTCATCAGAAAGATAATTCCGTGGTGAAGATAGGGTTGGAAGAGGCACATAGAGGTTGGTTCAATTAGGCGTTGTGGAATCGCTAGATAATTGAGAGTATACCTATGTAATTCCTTTAAATCTTCTTAGTGGATTGTTCTTGTGGCTGTTGCCCGTAATTTTTTTTATCACAATTGGAGGTGTCCAATTGTGATTTTTCTACGTAAAAATCGTTGTGTCGATTTGTCTTGATTGTTTGATTGGGATTGTTTTTTACTACTTATGATTGATACATAATCACAAATCAACATCTAGGGTTTCTAGATTTTTCATGCACAATCCATTTGGGTCTTTTTTTATTTTCAAAAAAGAAAAAAAATCTAAGAGTATAATCATAAATTAATATACCCACAGCAAAAGTTGATAATCAGATGCAGAGGGTGGACACCTTCTCAGAATTATCTTTTTTTAGTTAAAATAAATTGTTAAAATCAAAAATTAAATTTAATCATACAACCTAAAATAACTTTTTTAAAATTAAAATTTATAAGTTTGTCAAAATAAATCACACCAAACACTCTCAATGTGATGTTGAAGTAGCTTTTGATAGTGCTACACAAATACAATTTGTATATGGTGTAGATTTGTACAAAATAATATGTTTCATTTGAATTCATTTATTAGTGTTAAAAAGTACATCGTGGATCACCAAAAAAAAATAAAAATAATAATAATAATAATAATAATAATAATAAAAACACTTTTACGTTACTTCTTTAATTTTTTTTAATATAAAAATTATGTATGTTTATCATTTTACTTTAGAATTCTAGTGCCTTCCACTATTCATGACATTTGGTCTGTCTTTTTCTTTTTCTTATTAAGGGGCCCAACCCAACGTGTTTCAGGGAGAAAAACCAAAATCGATGGACGTTTGCTTTTGATACACAAGCGGATTGTATATTCTTTTATTGTTATGTTGGGAAAATTTATGGGACACATCATGAAAAATAGTAAAACTTATTGGAAAATTTATTTATAAATTTCATTTTGAATAATGGTGATCTATTTACTCTTAATTTTTTTTTATATATACTAATTAGTTTCATTAATTTTGAAAATGTAGATTTAATATATTATTTGAAAAATTAGATTTATGATTATACTCATATTTCTATTATGTTTTATTTTTTTTTTTTCTTTTGTGCTAGAAAGATAAGGTACACAATTTATGAGAATCAAATTTAGGATAAATTTTTGTATAAGAATCTTTTTTGTTTGGAAAACATTTTAAAAAGAGTACAAAAATAACTTGAAATATGAGATTTTTCGAATATTTCAAAAGAATGTAGAATTATTCAAACATTTCAAAAGAAATACAAAAACTCTTTAGTAAGTTTTGGATAAATATATAATTTCAAATTGTAACATTTCAATATAACACTCAAACGTAACACTACAATGTAACACTTTAAAACAAAATCCTCAGTGTATTTTTTCCAAACATAACACACTCCAATATAACACTCTAAAAAAACTCCTTAATTGTAATACCTTAATGTAACATATAAAAAAAATTTCTTAGTGTATTTTTCCAAAACGTAACACTTAATATAACATTCCAAAAAAATTTCTTAATGTAACAACATAATGTAATACATAAAAAGAACTCCTTAGTGTAATACTCTAAGTATAATATACAAAGAAATTCTTTAGTGTAGTTTTCCTAAATGTAGCAATCCAATTTAACACTCTAAAAAACTTCATAGTATAACACTTTAATGTAACACATAAAAAAATTCCTTATTATACTTTTTTCAAACGTAATACTGCAATACAACACTTTAAAAAATGGATGTGAGATTCTTCAAACTATTCCAAAAAGATGAGGGATTCTTCAAATCATTCCAAAAGGAGCACAAAATTTTTTTAGTAAATTTAGACAAATGTATAATTTCCAACTGTAAGTGTTACGCTTAAAAAAAGTACACTAAAGAGTTTTTAGTGTTTTTATGTGTGTTAGATTGGAGTATGTTACATTATAATGTTATGTTTGAGATTACATAGATTGGAGTGTTACATTTGGGAAAAATATACTAAGGAGTTTTTTTTTTTTTTTTTTTTTTTTTTTTTTTTTTTTACGTTTGAAAAAAATATACCAAAAAGTGTTTTAATGTGTTACATTAGAATGTTACGTTATTGGAATATTATATTAAAGTGTTACGTTTTTGTTCGTAATATGGGATATGTTCCAAAAGGAGAGAAAATTTAAAACTTCTATAGTGCGGACTGTTCAAATGTGTAATTTTACATTTGGAGAAATTCACTTTTATTCCTAAAAAATTAAACCCAAACATGTAAGTGACTGTCCCTTTGTGTAATTTTTATTTTAATAGGACATTTGGGTTCATAAGGGGCTATCATTGGATCCAATAGAGTTGTGATCTCTCATCTTCAATTTGCAGATGACTCTTTATTATTCTGCGAAGCTGAAATATCAGAAGTACTTTGTTTAAAGCGGATTCTTAGATGCTTTGAAATAGCTTCAGGGCTAAAAATCAATTATCATAAAAGTGTGCTTTGTGGGATTGGCCTTTCAGATCCAAATCTTCATGAGTTTGCTCTCTTCCTTAATTGCAAGACACAAAGATTGCCATTAAACTATTTAGGCCTGCCGTTGGGTGCAAGTCCTAGGAGAAAGAAGACTTGGAAACCTATTATTGAAAAATTCAAAATGAGACTTGCCGGGTGGAAAAGGAGATTCATATCTTTTGCAGGAAGATTAACATTGGTGAAGGCAGTGTTATCTAGTCTACCAGTGTATTTTATGTCGTTGTTCAAACTACCTGAAGGTATAGCTAAGGAGTTAGACAAAATTCAAGCTTCATTCTTATGGGGGGGCTCAGAATTGAAGAGGAAAATTCATCTGGTGAAGTGGTCAGAAGCAACCAAAAGTATCAACCAAGGTGGGCTAGGTATAAGAAGAATTCGAGATGTGAATGTGTGCTTGCTTCTCAAGTGGTGGTGGAGATTTGCTTCGGAACATGAATCACTATGGAAGAGGGTTCTCTACAGTAAATATAGATTTCTGGGAGGGAAATGGTTGTCTCATCTCAACTCAAGCAATATTCTATCTCGACTTTGGAGTGATATTGTATCAGCAGTTGAGCAGAAGGTATCTTTATTCACATTTTATGTCTCCCACTTACAATTAAGAGTGGGCAATGGTTGCAGATTGAAATTCTGGCATGACAACTGGTGTGGAGTTACTTCTTTTAAAGATGAATTCCCAAGGCTATTTCAGTTAGCTAATGATAAGGAGGGATCTGTTAGGGACCTTGTGGAGATCAGAGGAAACACTCACTATTGGACAGTCACCTTCCGGAGACCTCTATTTGAATGGGAAAAAGAGGAGCTACTAAGACTAAATGGAATGTTAAGTGGAGCACCTACTCTTAACCTTCAAGTCAACGATTTGGCTCTCTGGTCTGCTGCTAAACCAGGTCAGTCCCTTGTTTCTATTTTCTATAAGCATACCAATCTTGATTTTGGGGCTAATGCCATCTTCAGTAGATGAGTGTGGATTAGTTATCTCCCTCCCAAAGTGCAATTCTTTGGCTGGCTTGCTTAGAGATATAAGGTTAAAACATTGGTTTTCTTGCAACAACTTGGTATTTTGGACAGAGATTCTTCTACCCTGTGTACTTTCTACAAGTCCCAGCAAGAATCAATAGATCATGTGCTGATTTTCTGCCCCATGGTATGGAGAGTTTGGTCACAGCTTCTGCAATGGTGGGGGGTAGTTTGGGTGGTCCCTGGGTCTATACAAGGACTATTCCAGTGGTGGGCTAGGCATAGCTGCAGAAATGAAAAAAGGAGGATTTGGAGTGCTATTCCTCTGGTGACTTTGTGGTCATTGTGGAAACATAGAAATGAATGCATCTTCCAAGGCACACAACCACAGCTTCAGGATCATCATGAACTCATCATCACCAGACTAGCCTTTTGGTATAAAGCTGCATCCAAAAGGTTTCAATTTTCAATTCATGACTTCCTTTTCAACTTCCCTCAAATCAGATATTGCCTTGGTGGTAGGTCCTTGTAGTCTGATTGAATTTGGTGGTAGGTCCTTGAGTTCAATTGTCTATGCTAATTTGCATCATAAGAAGTTCTGGCTGATATTGGTGAAGCTCTGGTCCATGTCTGTGTTTTGGTTCAATTTTGATCTGCATAGACCTTGACTCAATTCTGTTTCTTGTTCTGCAATTCTGCTTTAGTTGGATCTGTTTTGAGCTGCAATCCTGCAATTCTGTTTTGGCTTCAGTTGGCCTACATTGTGCTGCAGGGTTGGAAGGCTTCTGTAAATCTGATTTGATTATGACCGAAACACTACTGGGTTGGGGTTGAATCGATGGTATCTCTTGGACTGCACCGATTTTTGGTTTTGTTCTTTTCTTTGATCTGTTTTGAGCTGTTTTGCTTTGAATTTAGTTTGGGCTGAATCTGTTTTGAGATAGCCTTGGAAGGCTTCAGTGGGTTTTCTGTGGATGCAGGGTTCAGATCTGATAAGTGTCTCTTGTTCTGCAATTCTGCTTCAGTTGGTATTGTTTGAGCTGCAATTCTGCAATTCTGCTTTGAGCTGGTTCAGTTGGTTCTTTTGTTCTGCAATTATGTTTTGAGCTGTTCTGCATTTCTAGTTTTTATTTTTTCTGTTGGTTTCTCACCAACTAGGAGGTTGGAGCTTCACTTAGCTCCAAGCTCCTCTTTATTGATGTATCCTCCCTTTTGATTGGTTTTCATCAATAAAGTTTTTCCTCTTGCCGTTCAAAAAAAAAGGAAAAAAAGAAAGTACTAAATAGTTCACAAGATTATATTTTGAGATTTATTAGTGTTTCACCCAAAATTTTGTGCGTCTTTTTTGTATTAATTTATTATAAAAATTATGAATGATAAATCTATGATATACTATTAATCTTTTTGTGATGAAAAAAATTATGTCATTTTATAATTTATGTTATAAAATTTTATAATATTATTTTAAAAAACATACCATACACGTCATTTTAGGATCGCACATAATTGCCATACTTTTATTATGATCTTGTTTAACAATCTACAAAATGTAGTAGTATCATAATCAATATTAATTTGCAATTTTCATTATTTTAAAAAAAAAAAAAAAACTTAAAATGGTTTGAGACCTCTCATTGACAAGAATTTATTTTTAGAAAAAAATGAGTATCTAATTTGGCGAATTTCTTTTGTATGCCGTGGTTATTTTGTGTTGAGAATTTCATTTAAAGATCGAGTCGAAATTTTTTATTAGTTTATTTCTACTCATAGATTGTATTTGAATTATAAATTTGGATAAAAATTTAAAAAGAAAAAGAAAAAGATAGGTGAAATATAGGTAAAATGTAATTATATTTCATTTACATTTTACTTTCTTTTTCTTTTTTTCTTTCCAAATTCTTACTAAATTAATAAGGCTACTTGGTTCATAAATCCAAAATCTCAATTTTGTTTGGCCAAAAGTTCAAGAGCTGAAATATTTTATCCAAAAGGATAAACTTAAGTAAAATGACAAAAATACCTTTACATATATACATATATATATATATATATATGGACCCGACACTCAAATGTCCATCACACAGTCACACATACTCTCTCTCTCTCCCTTTCCAAACCCTAACCCTCTCTTTTTTCAAACTCTCTCTCTCTCTCTCTCTCTCTCTCTCTCTCTCTGTGCTCCTCACTACAACATTTTTTTAGTTTAGTGACATTTGTAAGTGTCACAAAACTATTGGTTTAATGACATTTTTTAGTCTTGTGGCATTTTGAACAAGTGCCATTTGTATTTGTGCCACGGTAGATACTTACAAGTGCCACTACACCATTATGACTAAAAACTTTCAATGACATTTTGATGTTATGGTAGATATTATTTCTGGCACTATCAAGCGTCATTAAAAAAAGAGTTAGTGACACTTATAAGTGTCATTACACCATCAAGACTAAAACCTTTCAGTGACACTTTAATGTCATGGTAGGCACTATTCGTGACGCTATCAAGTGCCATTCGTCATGATAATTCGTTGTAGAACAATTTGATCCGCTCTTGCGGAGACTCGAACCACCAACCTCTCGCACCATAAACCTTATACACCACACTCTTCCCACTACACCTCTATAGCACCACATGATTATATATGCAACATATATTATTTATATAGTACATACATCCATATTAATATAAAAGTATATGTATAAACATAATTATTTTATTGAACATAATTTATGTAAAATAAACTATTTACTAGTAAAATAAAAAAAGACCACTTTTGGCTTCTAATTGTTTTTTAGTTGCTAAAAAACTTAACTTTTGCTGACCAAAATTGGATTTGGTCACCGAAGATGCACTTTTAGCTACCAAAATTTTGGTCGCCAAAAAATTTTAATTCCCGCCTTAGGATTTTAGTTCTCTCGCGCTAAAAATGACCACTTTTGGTGACTAAATATATTTTTTAGTCGCCAATTGCAGACTTTTGGCTATTAAAATTTTTTTAGTCACCAAAAATCTTTACTTTTGGCTACTAAATTTTTTTTAATCGGTAAAACCTATATAATCAGTGACCAAACTTATTTTTAGTCGCTAATTGTAGACTTTTGGCTACTAAAATTTTTTTAGTCAGCAAAAAGCTTTACTTTGGGCTACTAAAAATTTTTTAGTCACTAAAACTCATATAATCAGCGACAAAACTTAGTTTTAGTCGCCAATTGTAGATTTTTGACTACTAAAATTGTTTAGTCGCCAAAAAGCTTTACTTTTGGCTACTAATGCTGTTTTGGTCGCAGAAAGCTATACTTTCAGTGACCAAATTTTTTTTTGTCAGGAAATTTAGTCGCCGAATGTGCTTTTTCCTGTAGTGTATATTGAGTTTAATTTATTTATTTTTAATCATTTACTGCATTTTAAAAATTTAGAAAATATATTGGCATTTTTTGTTTTTTCAAAAATGCCATTATAAGCTTGGAAAGTTTTTGGCTTAGTGGCATTTCTCAAAATGCTATAAAATATTTTTTTTATGACACTTTTCACCTAAGTGCCATAAAAAGTAATTTGCACCTACCTAGTGTCCTAACCTTTTTTAAAAAATGCCATTGCTACTAAAGTTTAGTGGCCTCTGTTGGTAAATGTCACGAACATAATTTTTGGTGTCATTATTTTATAAAATGCCATAAAATTGACATGACATTTCTTTATTGAAATGCCACTAGAGCCTTATATGTTTGTGGTTCTGTGGCATTTTTCTAAAACATTTAATGCCAATTTTTATTTTTGTGGCATTTTCTAAAAACATGCCACTAGTGTAGTGTCACTAAAGTGTAAATTTGTTGTAGTGACATTTTTGTTGTAGTGAAGAGACACTTTTTTTTAATTGAAATGCCACTAGAGCCTTATATGTTTGTGGCTCTGTGACATTTTTCTAAAAAATGTCACCAAATATTCTTTTTGTGACATTTTTTAAGAGCATGCCACTAGCATGGTGTCACTAAAATGTGTTTTTGTTGTAGTGCCTCCACCCTCCTCCATCGATGCTCTTTCGTCTTCCTCCATCGCTACTCTTCTGCCCTCTTTCGTAGCTCCATATAGTGATTTTGGTTAAGACCCGACCCATTTGATATTTTGGATTCGGATTTCATTGTTTTGTATTGTTGTTCATGTCTTATTCCTCTTTTCCCTCCTTGAATTTGGCTATTGGGTTGTTTTGATTATGTTTGGAACAAGTTAGTGGCTTGCTTTTTTTCAAACTTGTGTTGCCCAGATTTTTGTTCCTTCGCTCGAGCGACACTTCTTGCGCTTGAGCGGTCTTTGTGAAACTCCAGTACTTTTGCAGGTTTGTAAAAATACTAGGAGTTTGTATTTTTCGCTCGAGCGAAGCTTCTTGCGCTTGAGCGACAACCTCCATCTGCAAAACTACTGGGAGTGTGTATTTTGCGATCGAGCGGAACAACTTATTGTGTCTGGTCACTCGAGCGACACATCTTGTGCTTGAGCGAACTATGTGTAGACGTCCCCAAACGTCCCGGGAGGGAAATCCTATTTTGTTCATTTGGGCTCACTACAGTTCAAGACTCAATGTCACGGTCCTGTATCTAATCTCGCAGAGTGCAATGCAAGATCGATGAATCATCAAAGAGTCCAAATCTGGCAAATCGTTTTTGAAAACAGATTTTTTTGAAAGAAGTGCCAAACATGGACTACTTTGCCAGATACAGAGTCGCCTCCTAAATATTTTATTTTGGGAAATTTAGGAAACCCTGACTCGTTGCCTAAGGCCACTTGTCCGTCATCACCAAAGTTGCCTCGGCTCGGGAACTTGGGTACGATTGGGGAAGGTCACTTCGTGAGCACCCCCGCTCGCCCGATCAAAGATCGGCCTCTACTAACCATGATATCGAGTTTTGAAAACATTATGTGCTCTCATTCTGGTTATTAGCCTAGATTTACTATGTGATGCACACAACATACAAGTATAGACCAGGTCGCCTGAATTGAAACAAAACATTTCATGTTTGTTTTTTGAAAGATGGTTTGCTACTCGCAAGTAGGCTTAAAAATGCAGATTTTGCCACCCTCAGGTGGGCTTAGAACAGATGGTTTTGCCACTATTTAGTGGGCTTAAGACTCACAGTCAATGGTTTGTTCCAATCCAAATAACCCAACCTTCACCCACAGGCATTCAGACAGATGTATTACATAAGCATATAGCCTCATGGTAAGCATGCTATCATGGCAGTTACTCACACGCGTGCAAGGATGCTAAAGCATAAAACTTACAGAGTACTCCAAGCCAAAACAGAAGCTATGTTAGAAATCATACATGATCCTAACTATACAGAAATGCCTAATGCAACACATGCAAAAATGCAACTATAGCAGGCTCGACTATTCTAAAGATGGTATGTGAAATGCTACAACTAACAAGTATTCAACTCGGAATTGAAATACAATGTAGTTAGTATGATGCGCCGAGCCCGGTGCATGCAAAACAGATGAATGAATGCAAGCATGCTATCATACTGTATGCTAATTGAAACATGCCCTAATCTAACCATCATAAGCTGGTAAATAAAAGGGAGAAAGACGTGGGGTTGGAAGACATACATCACACGCACGCACACTTATTACAATTGTGCCCTCGCTCGGAGGGTCCAAATAAATAATATACAGTCCAAATGAATAGTACAGTCCGAATAAATACAAAATCCTAATTAATTAACAAATTAATCTAGGAAAGCAGGTAAATTAGCATGCAAGCCCATGGACCGCCTCAGCTCTGTTCCGAATGATGAATGATGCGTGCTTGAGTTGCCTTGCACGAAAATCCATTGCGATGCCCCAATTAGCCTCTGTTTACAATTAAGCCCGGAATATTGCACGAAGCTCCAAAAGACTGCTGGTTTCTGATTTACTGCAACAGAGAGCAAGAAAGGGACATGGTAATGTATTTTCACATATGTATGCTTGCCTCGATCCTCGTGTCATCAATCACGCATCTCGATGCATGATGGCCGAGGAGTCGAATTGCACAACTTAATATGAAATGAATGCACATGAAAATATAACAAGGCCTAGACTCCATCATAAAATTCGGAGTGTCGGCGACTGGGAATTGAGACACGTTCTGTCACTCGGAGTACGAAACGTCCCTCGTTTCCCGTGCTCGGGCTAACTCCTATCCCAAATGCAATGCAATATGCATGACATGCATGAATGCAATCCTAACTTGCAACCTAGCATACACAATGCTATGAAATGGCATACACAATGCTCGATGCAACATGGCATACACAATGTTCTAACATACAACCTAGCATACATAATGCTATAGACTAAGATGGCATACAAAATGCAATATGGGCTTACACCAATATGAGTGGACCTCAGCCACACCCACATCAGCAGCCATAAGATGAAAATGAGACTACCGAAATGCGTGCACACATGCACGCAAACCGAGGACCAAACCTAAGGCACAGCATGCAACTCTAACAAGGCATGGCAAGGATGAAGCATGGCATTCAAACATGTATATTCCAGCATTGAAACATGATGCTAAAAGGTCCCGAAACATGGAAACATGGCATACAATGCATGGAATAGGCCCCGAAACTCAAAACTAAGCACATGTATTGAACTACAACCATGCAAAGCAAGCATTATTTGACTATGAAGCACAAAGACAGAGCCAAGGCAGTCCCAAAATATGCACATTACTAGTTTGAATCATGGCCAAAAAGTGTTAACATGAAGGGCTAAATCAACATGTAACAAAAGCTAGTAAGCATGGTTTATATGGCATGTATATGAAGCATATGAAATCGCATTAAACTAGCCAAAAATAGTGAGTAAAATATGTCAAAATATGTCTAAATACCCATTGAAATGCATCCAATACATGCAAAAATGATGAGCTCCTTTGAAAGGCTACAAGAGGGGTTACTCTACACATGCATGATAGACACTTAGCATAGAAAAACCAACTTTGGAAATCAAATATGACAGCCCTAAAACTCACCCAAAAGGCCCTAAAAAATGACTTCAAAGCATGCAAGATGGAGCCCCTTTGGAAGGCCAAAAAGGCCAACAAACAAGACAAGGAGAGAGGGGGTCACCCCCTTCTAATTTTGGCTCTCAAAATAGTATGCTAGCTACTAAAAATCCACTGGATTTTAGTGGCTAGAAGGCCAAACAAAGCATGCAACAAAGGCTTAGATGTAAGGCTCAAAACAAGAGGCAATCAAGCATACAAGGAAGTATATGACCTCAAACAGAAAAATGCCCTCAATCAAACATCAAGAGGGGCTCAAGAAAAGACTTTTTCCATTTTATAACAAATCTCAAAAATGTTCACAAGTAACGCTAAAATAGGATGCAAAATCAGCCCTAAAAGAGGGATTGAGAAAACAAGGAAGTAGATGACCTCAAACAGCAAAATGTCCTTAAACAAAGTTTAAGAGGGGGTCAAAATATGACACTTTACAGTTTCGTTCAAAGCCCAGAAATGCTTGCAAATAAGACTAAGATATGATGCAAGATAAGGCTACAAAGAGGGAGATAGTGACTTACCCTTGTAGAGCCGACCTCCAGCAGCTTTTGGACCAAGAATGTGAGCTCTCTACCTCTGAAAATGACCTTCAAGGTGCTGGAATGGAGTGTGGAGGTGGTAGGCTATGAGTTGTAGCGTAAATGGCCAAGGATAATGGACTTTAGAGCTTGGAAGAGAGAGCTATGGAGGGAGATGGGTGTATGCCTTAGCAAATATGTCTAACCCTTGCAAATGGAGATGAAAGGTTGGTTATATAGAGGAGAAATACTATGGCTTCTTGGAGAAGCCTCAAAGGGGGGGGTCAAAGCTTCTAAAGGAAGCTTGACCAAAAAGCTTCCTCAAGAAGCTTGACCAAAGAGTCCAACTTCTCTAACAAGCTAAGCAAAGGGTCAAAAACCACATTTTAAGGACCAAAACAAGGACCAAATCTCGGACAGTGGGTCAAGTGCAAAATAGCTGGCACAGCTGGAACACACTCAGGAGCACAAACATGGCCTACCAGTTAAAAAGGTTCAAGGTGGTCGGCCGACCAGGCAAGGTGGTAGGCCGACCAGGGGTCAAAAGGTTCAAGTAGAATTACCGGTCGGCCATACCAGAAAGGTGGCCTCCCAGGTGAGTAGAATACAGCTGTATGGTGAAAAACCAGAAAATATTGCCCAGGAGAGAGAAAAACCATCTTTTTAGAGGGGTTCAAAAGGGTCAAGAACAATTACTGGTCGGCCTACCCATATTGGTGGCCTCCTAGGTGTGTACAACACAAAGGTGTGGTGGAGGGCCAGAAAAAGTGGCCTGGGAGTGGGAAAAACCAGCTTTCTAGTGAGAAAAAACGGGCGATGAAGAGCGATGAAGAGAAAAGTTAGTTTTTTAGAAAAATTGCTAGTCTCCCACCCTCCTACAACCTTTCCAACAATGAAAATAAGGTCCCTGCCAAAAATGGACCAAGACGAATGCAAAACGAATGTTCGGGGGCCAAAACACGCAGTTCGGGGCCCTGAAAACAGGCTGTTAGGCACCAGAAGTGGCGTTCGACCACGAAGGTGGTCTCTTGGGCCACAGTGTCCCTCAAAAGGAAGGAAATAAGGTGTGTGCCAAAAACTGGAGCAATCGGAGGTAGTTAAGCGGTCCTGAACCGAGGCACACGGCCGACGCCTCTGAAAATCGAGAACCGGGCTCCAAATGGGAAAAATGGCCTACGACCACGAAACGTAGCCTACGGCTACTGAGAGATAATCTACGAGACCTCTCCCTCCCTTCGAGAAGAGAAAACAAAGAAAACAGGACCTAGTTCGCAAACCAAGACAAAGCACAAAAGAGCCCCGAAGTCCGGAGGCAAGGCTCGCAGCCGAGACTCTGAAACCTCAGAACGAGCATGATATGCAACATCACCAAGCACTCAGTTGGTGACGTCTGAATCTTAAGGTTGGTCAAAAATGGGGTGTCTACACTATGCGTATATCAGTTCGTAAACAGGCTATTTTACGTCACTTTTTCATCTCACTTTCTCTCTAAAACATTTCAAAACCCTAAGTTAAGACACTCTCTCTCTCTAAAACTCACACTCTCTCTACAAATACACCAAGATCTACCCATTTCTCCACTCTACTCCCTTTATTAAAAAGGTAGAGCTCACCTAGAGCTTCGTTTTCATCCTAATAGAGTTGGGTTTCGATTTCATCCGAGTTTCATCCGTGTTTATCTCATCTTCTAGCTACAAGGTAGGGATCCTCTACACTGTTTTATAAGTTTTGACTTAGCTATTTTTTTTTTTTAATTTTTATAAAACAATCTTGTGGTTTTGGAGGATTTTGAACAAACATAGGGTTTTGGTTTAAAATCAAAAGAAGGGTTTTCAAATAAATGTATTGGAAATTGTTGTGGAAGTAAAAATGAGATTAAGTTGTGGTAAAATTATTGATTTTGAAACTTGGAGTAGATTTTGGAAGAAAAATAGGTTTTTCCCTAAATGTCTCAAATATTTATTTTGTATAAATAAATGGAATTGATGTTAAAAATGTGAAATTGTATGGATATTGATATGGACGATGGAGTTGGATATGTATTATCGCCCACATCTTGAATTTTGGAAAGTTTATCTATATTGGAGATTTTATATTTGTTTAGAAATATCTGTTTTGGACTATCGGTGGACGATAGCTATGATTGTTGTAGGAATTGCATGAGGATTATGTGAATTGAAACTAATTTGTCATCCATGTACATTGAACATATACATTACAAATGTATTTGAATTTGAGAAAAATTGGTGAATATTGGAAATAGGTGTGTATCACCAAATTAAGTTAGCATGTATGTCCAGGGTGAAAGTCTTGAAAAACGTGCATATACATGGGTGCCGATTCCCACAGACGAAATATCCATAAAATGACAATAGTGGCGCTTGTATAGGCTACATTTGCATGGGTGCCATTCGACAGTTTTTCGCAGACAAAATATTCGTGAAAGGTTGTACCGATTTGAGAATCCCTCTTTGTTTTCTGTTATAAAGGAAATGATTTGAGAATTGTGATATAAACAGAACTTAAATGGTTTTGGGAAAGAGAAATGAAATGTTTTGGTCATGAGCATTGCATATGTATAAAACCCAATATCTTTCTTAAGACTCATATGCTGTGCTGGATTATCTCTATTGGGCTTTGGCTCACCCTATATGGAAAAAACTATTTTCACGTGTTAGTGAGATGTCTCCATCAAGGCAGTAGCTTGGGAGGATTGTAGCAAAAGCTTTATTTTGTTTACTTGTTATTATTTTGTACAAGCCTAGGACTTCATATGTATTGGATTTAAATCCATTTTGATGTAACCAAGTATTGTCTTGGAAAGTTATAGCCTTCAAGGCATTTCAATTATTTGTTTAACTTTTGTTTCATATCTTTGTTGTTGGCACATGCTATAGATTCAAGGTTAGGACTTATGAATGTATATTCGCATGTGTCACCATTTGGCACAACTAAATCTTATGTAATAAAAGGATCTTATACTCTGATTCATATTGTTATTTACTTATTGTCATGGATGGTTTATTGTATTTGTTTCGGACTCCAGGCGTGAGATCTAGATTCATAGCTCTGCCACCCGAGATGAGAATGTTAGAGGCGAAGAGCTGCCGCATAGTCTTACATCCATATATAGTGAACTGTCAACTGTGAAGATTTTCGTCAATCTTTGGTGGATTCACATCTTCCAAAGCCATCTCTGGCATGACGCTACCGCCTCTATTTCTGTGATTACTGTTGTTGATGTTTCCCATAACACCATCATTCTTTTTCACGTTGCCGCTCTCGTTTTCGTCATTTGTTGTAGCTGTAGTGGTGGAGGCTAAGCTATTGATCCGATGATTCTTGATCAAGCTCTGTGTTTCACTAGTGTCATTTTCTACGACCACCACAGGTCTCTTTCTAGGAAGCATAAAGTCCAACAAACTGCTTAATCCCATTGACACATTCAACAACAAAAATGTTGTTCAACAAGCTAAGATCGAAACAATTCTTACACACCACGAACGATGACCAAAGTGTTAGGTCCCTTATGTTGTCAATTTTGTGGACAATCACTTTTCAATTATAAAGTTTGTCCCCTGTTTTTCCTTGGATTGCTCAAGCAATGACTTGGTCGTTCGAGCAAAGAATCCTTGCTCTCAGTATTTTAGGCCCTCTGCAAAACTTCTGAGAGCTTGCTTTCTTCGCTCGAGCGCACACTTGGTGGCTCAAGCGAAGGTACTTGTGGGCATGTGTTCTAGGCTCACTGCTCAAGCGACTAAGTCATTGCTCAAGTGAAGAATCCTTGCTCTCAGTACTTCAGGCCCTTTGCAAAACTTATGAGAACTCGCTTTCTTCGCTCCAGTGCACACTTTGTGGCTCAAGCAAAGGCACTTATGTGTGCGGGCATTCTAGACTCACCACTCGAGCAACCATTCTTTCATTCGAGCGGTCTGTGCGACCTAGAACTGCTACATAAGGCATCGTATGCTATTATTTAGGCTTAGCCAATCCCACATTTGACTTTGCAACCTCAAGAACACTTGAGTTGGCTACTAGGGAATTTTTCTATAGGTTTCGTTGATACCATTATGAGATTGCTATCTTATTAAGTTGGATTTGTATACATCAAGGAGCTTGTCATCATTCAACCAATCAAGAGACTTCATTGGTGGATTTCGAGAAGTTGAGCTTGGATGCTTTGAAGGAGTTCAAAGTAGCTCATAGTTGTGGATTCAACACCGTACTATTCAATCCCAAGACGAAGGCGTAGGTAAAAGCGGCACAACGAATGGAAAACATTACTAGAGTGAGTTGGGTAATTGTTTGTACTCTTGTGTAATTTGATTATCTTCATAGTGGATTGTTTAATGTCCTTTGGCCTTGATTTTTTTTTTTTTAATTACAATTGGAAGTGTTCGAATTATGGTTTTTCCACGTTAAATCTCTTGTGTTGATTTATCTATTGAGAAACAACAATCTATATCACTTTCGTACATGCAGGGTGATTTAGATTGTTAGTTTTGTGTGTTTTGGATTTATTGCAATTTAATCTATATTAAATCATGAATCACTTAGGATTTTTAATTGGTATTAGAGTGGGCCACTCGTTCTTTGATTATTTTCAAAGCTATAGGAGTGTGATTTTGTGTGATTTGTATTTATGGATTCAATTCACGAAAGTAACTCAATCCATAGACCTCCTTTTCTTGACGAAACAAACTACTCATATTGGAAAACTTGTATGAGGGCATTTTTTAAATCTATTGATGGAAAAGTTTGGCATTCTATTATGTATGGGTAGAGTAAACCGGTTTTAATTGTTGAAGGGTTGAAATTCCCAAACCAATTGATAAATGCGATACAATTGATTATCAAAACTAGAGCTAGAATAGTAAAGCTCTCAATTCCCTTTTTTGCTCCATCACCCTGGAAGAGCTCCGTCATATTTGTACTTGTGAGGTGGCAAAAGAGGCTTGGGATATTCTTGAAACGATTCATAAGGGTACCACTTTTGTTAAAAGATCAAAACTTCAACGTCTCACCTCATCTTTTGAAATCCTTTCTATACGTGAGGATGAAATAATTGATGTAGTTTACACTAAACTTAGTGATATTGTGAATTCTTGTTTCACGCTCAGTGAAAAAATCACTGAATCTCGAGTCATTGGAAAAATTTTGAGGTCTTTACCTGATACATTCCAATCAAAAGTGAGGAGGCTCAAGATGTTGATAACCTCAAGCTTGATCAATTGGTTGGAAACTTGCAAACCTTTGAGACAAACCTGATTTCAAAGAAAAAACAAAAAGAAACTATGGCTTTTTCTAGTACTCATGAGGTTGCAAGGAGTCCTGAGGTTGAAATTGATAGAGTCTGAAATGATGGCTTTATTTACAAAATAGTTTAAAAACTTTTTTAAGAAAAAGAAGCATAATTTCCAGGAATCTAGTTCAAAGGATAAGAGTAATGATAAACTCAAATTTGTTTCAAAACCTAAGAAAAAGATAATGAGAGGGTAGGGAGTCAAATGTTATGAATGCCAAGGGTTTGGGCATATGGCTCTCAAATGCCCATCAAAGAAAAACAAAAAGAAAGTGTACACTGTGACTTGGGATGATGAAAGTGAATCTGAGCAAGAGGCCGATGAAGTGGACTCCGGAGAAGATTGTGAGGGTACCTTCGTGGCATTTTATTCCAGTGTTCCTCAATCTACTCCAAGGCATGTTCAATTTGCTCAAGGTGCTAATATCCATCATGCTCCCTGTAGACACCCCATTTTTGACCGACCTTAAGACTCAGACGTCACCGATTGAGCGCTCGGTGATGTTGCATGTTGTGCTCGTTCAGAAGTCTCAGAGTCGCGGCCGTGCACCCTGCCTTCGGACTTCCGAACTCTCTTCTGTGCCTTGCCTCGGTTTGCGAACCAGACTCGGTTTTCTCTGTTTTCTTTCCTGAGGGGAGGGAGTGGTCCTGTAGACTATCTCTCGGTGGCCGTGGGCTACTTTTCGTGGCCGTAGGCCATTTTGCCCATTTCGGAGCCCGGTTCCCGGTTTTCGGAGCCGTCAGGCCGTGTGCCTCGGTTCGGGACCGCCCAACCATCTCCGATTTCTCCAGTTTTTGGCATGCATCTCATTTACTCCCTTTCAAGGGACACTGGGGCCTCAGATGCCCACTTCGTGGCCGAACACCACTTTCGGTGCTTACAGCCTCTTTTCGGGATCCCGAACTGCGTGATTTGGGCCCCGAGCATTCATTTTGCATCGGTTTTTGTTCAATTTTGGCAGGTACCTCTGTTTTAGCATCAGGAAGATCACTGGAGGGTGGGAGGCCAGCAACTATCTCAGATGACCAGTTATGCACCTCCGGCGCCCGTTTTTCTCACTTCCGGGCTAATGTTGAACACCCTAGGGCCATTTTCTTCCAACCAAAACTACATATTTGTGATGAGGGCACATGGGAGGACCCTAAAAAATGGTGGTCGGCCAGTAATTCTGATTTTCATTTTTGAGCCTCTCTTTCAAGTTGAATGTTGTGTCTCCTGTTTCAGAGTTGCCAAATTCCAACCTGGGGGTCTTGTTCTACACCCCTGGGAGGACACCAAAAATTGGTGGCCGGCCATTAATTGTTGTTTTCATTTTTGACCCTGGCCGGCCGGCCATGGGGAGTGGCTGGCCGACCAGTGGGGTGGCTGGCCGGCCATCTTCAAGAAAAGTAGCTGGCCGGCCTGCTTTCTCCTTTTGAGCACTTTACAGCTGTGTGCCTTTTTCTCCAAATATCTTTGCCCTCCGGGGGATATTTTGGGAGGGAAAGCTTGGGTGCATTTCCCTCCCCTTTTACACCCCCTTTTGGTCCATTTAAGGGGCTGACCCTCTTCTTGGTTAGGGTTAGAAAATTTCTTCTCAAGACTTCATCTCCATTTGATTCCATCTCCATCTCCAAAAACCTAAAAAAACTTTCAAGTCTCTAGCTCATTCCTTCATCAACACCAAGCCTCACCATCACTACTTCTATTTCAGCAGCAAAGGAAGGTTTTTCAGAGGCTAAGGACCAGCAAATTCAAGCCAAGAAGCAAGGAAAGAAAGGTCTTCAAGGGTAAATCTCAATCCCTCTCTTTTACACCATTTTCTTGCCTCTTTTCTTAACCCTACTCGCTCACTGTTTTGAGCTCCGACCAATACTGAAAGTGGTCCTCTTTTGAGCTATTCTTGATGTTTGTTTAAGGGCTCAACCCTGTTTGAGCCCTCTATCTTACACTTCCTTCAATATCCTCTTATATGCCATTATTTTGCATTGAATATTTGGCCTATGTGTGATCTGATTTGGAGCCTCTCATGAACTGATATTGTGCTTATTTTGAGCCCCTATTCAACATTGAAGAAGGGCTCAACCCTGTTTTCATGCTCCATATGCAAGTTACTTTGAATCCATGTTTTATCCTTGTTTTTGCATGCTTTTTATAGCTTATGAGTGATCTGTTTTCGAGCATGAAATAAACTGTGAGTGGGCCTATCTTGAGCCTCTCTTCAACATTGAAGAAGGGCTCAACCATGTTTGGCCTCTCTATCATGCACTTGCTTCAATATCCATCATATTTACCGTAAGCTGGCATGCTATTTTTAGCTTATGAAAATTTGTTTTTGGAGCATTCCATAAACTGTGATTGAGTTTATTTTGAGCCCCTCTACAACATTGTAGAAGGGCTCAACCTTGTTTGGTGCTTCCATGCATGACCTCTCTTTATAGCCCTCTTTTGGTCCATTATTGCATGCTTTGTCAGGCTTGCTTAGCTTCTGTTTTCGGCCATCATCAGGCCTGAAAAGTGTCTTATTTTGGCCTACTCTTCATATTTTGTTAAGGGTCCAAGACTGTTTGGTCCATCCTTTTGATACCTCATGTTATAGCCTTTATGGGCTTTATTTTGCATGCTATTTTGAGCATATCTACATACTGTTTTGGGGGTTGTCATAAGCTGTAAATGTGCATATTTTTGGTCTCTCTTTAATGTTGTAGAACTGTATTTTTCAGTTTGAGCATTGTACATATCACTTGTTTCATTGTTCCCCTATTTTCCCCCATTTTTGCATGCTGTTTTTGCCATACTTGTGATTGTTGTTTGGACATTCTTTGTACTGAAAAAATGCTATTCTAGGGGCTTCCTAGCATCTTTCTTTACACTTCATGTCCATATTGTGCATGTTTGGCATAGCTGTAGGCCATTTCGGGGGCTGTTTTTGCATCATTTTGGCTTCTGAAACTTGCATTTTCCATATGCCATATGCCACGTCTCATTTCCATGTCATTCTGTGCCTTAGGGCCATCGCCTCGATTTGCGTGCCCGTGTGCACGCATTTCGAGGCATCTCTTTTTTCATCTCTCGGCCTCTTATGTGAGTGTGGCTGAGGCTCCCTCATGTTAGTATAAGTCCATTTTGCATCCTGTAAGACATTTTAGTCTCACTGCATTCCGTATGCTATTGCCTCGGTTCGCGTGCCCGCGCGCACGCATTTCGAGGCACCTCAATTTCATCCGATGGCCTCCTGTGTGAGTGTGGCTGAGGCCCTCTCATGTTGGTGTAAGCCCATATTGCATCGCATATCTCATTTTAGTCCCATTACATTCTGTATGCCATTTTCTCGGTTTGCGTGCCCGTGGGCATGCATTTCGAGACATCTCATTTTAGTCTCATTGTATATCATATTTCTGGTCGTTTCATGTCTTTATGTCATTACCTCGGTTTGTGTGCCCATGTGCATGCATTTTGAGGTATCCCATTTTAGCATCATTGCATTCAGCATGTCATTACCTCGATTTGCGTGCCCGTGTGCACGCATTTCGAGGCACCTCATTCTAGCATCATTGCATCGTATATGCCATCGCCTCGGTTTGCGTGCCAGTGTGCACACATTTCGAGGCATTTCATTTTCATCCGACGGCCTCTTATGTGAGTGTGGCTGAGGTCCACTCATGTTAGTGTAAGTCCAATCGCATTGCGTATGCCATGACATGTCTTAGGATCATTGCCTCGGTTTGCGTGCCCGCGTGCACGCATTTTGAGGCATCTCATTTTCATAGCATTGTGTATGTTAGGATCGTATATTAGTTGCATTCATGCATATCATGCATATTGCATCGTGTTCGGGATAAGAGTTAGCCCGGGCACGGGAAACGAGGCACGTTTCGTACTCCGAGTGACGGAACGGGTCTCAATTCCCAAGTCACCGACACTCCGGATAATCCATGATGGAGTTAGGTTTTGTTGTAGCATTCATCTGCATTCATCCTATATTGAGTTGTGCAATCCGATTCCTCAGCCATCATGCATCGATATGCGTGATTGGTGGCACGAGGATCGAGGCATGCATATATTTGTGAAATACATTGCTATGCCCCTTTCCTGCTCTCTGTTGCAGCAAAATGAAGAATCAGCAATTTTTCGGAACTCGGCACGCATTTTAAGAAAAATGCAAACAGAGGCTAATCGGGGCACCGCCGTGGATTTCCGCGCAAAGGCATCCGGGCATGCATCATTTCATCATCCGGAGCAGAAGTAAGGCAGTCCCTGGCTTGCATGCTAGTTTTACAGCTTTCTTAGTTAATTTATTAATTAATTAGGAATTTGTATATTATTCGAACTGTATTATTTCGGACTGTACTTTCTTTTTATTTATTATTCGGACATTCGGACTGTATATTTATTCGGACCCTCTGCGCGAGGGCATAATTGTAATAAGTGTGGGTGAGTGTGATGTATGTCTTCCAACCCCCATTTCTTTCTCCCTTTTATTTACCCGCTTACGATGGTTAGATATAGGGCATATTTCAATTAGCATACAGTATGACAGCATGTTTGCATCATTCATCTGTTTTGCATGCACCGGGCTCAGCGCATCATACAAACTGCATTTGTATTTCATTTCCAAATTAAATACATGTTAGTTGTTGCATTTCACATGCCATGTTTAGAATAGCCGAGCCTGCTATAGTTGCATTTTTGCATGTGTTGCATTAGGCATTTCTGTACATTTAGGATCATGCATGATTTCTAACAAGCTTCTGTTTTGGCTTGGACTACTCGATGAGTTTTATGCTTTAGCATCCTTGCATGTGTGTGAGTGTTGCCATGAATAGCATGCTTACCATGAGGCTAAGTGCTTATGTGATATAACTGCCTTAAATGCCTGTGGGTGGAGGTTGAGTTACTTGAATTGGAACAATTCATCAAAATGTTTGTTTTAAGCCCACTAGATAGTGGCAAAATCATGTTTTCTAAGCCCACCCGAGGGTGGCAAATCCACGTCTTAGCCTACTTGCGGGTAGCACCATCAAACCATTTTCAAACAAACAAACATGAAATGTTTTGTTCCAATTCAGACGATTCAGTCTATACTTGTATGCTGTGCGCATCACATAGTAACCTAGGCTAATAATCGGAATAAGAACGTACAATGTTTTCAAAATCAGATATCATGGTTAGTAGAGGCCGGTCTTTGACTGGGCGAGCGGGGGTGCTCACGAAGTGACCTTCCCCAATCGTACCCAAGTTCCCGAGCCGAGGCAACTTTGGTGATGACGGACACGTGGCCTTTGGCACCGAGTCAGGGTTTCCTAAATTTCCCATTTTAAAATATTTAGGTGGCGACTCTGTATCTGGCGAAGCAGTCCATGTTTGGCACTTCTTTCAAAAAAATTGTTTTCAAAAACGATTTGCCGGATTTGGACTCTTCGGTTCAAGATTAAGAACCGTGACATTTGAGTCCTTCGAACTGTAGTGACCCAATATCGAACCAGAACGGGGACGGGGGGGACTCGCACTCCTCTTTCCCCCGGGATGCGTTCGGGGACGTCTACACTCCCACTTTTGATGGGAGTAACCGTTTGTTCTGGAAATGCAGAATGATGGTGTTCCTCAGAGCCTGGGATCCAGAAGGTTGGTGAACAATTGAAGATCCATTTGTGATTGATCCAGTTACAAATCAAAAATTCATCAAGCCTATAAAAAAGTCGATTGAAAGTGAAAGAGTTGATATGGAAAGTAGTGAACACGTCTTGAACACCATCAGGGAAGCTCTTTTTGAAGAAGAACAACAACGCACCTCTCCTTGCATTAATGCTAAAGATGCTTGGGACGTGTTAATACGAGTCCATGAAATAAAAGAATCATCTTCACAAGCATCCAGTTCCTCTCGACTTCATGTTCTAGTTGCTCAGCTGGATGGATTCAAGAAGGGAGAGAATCAAAGGGAGAATGTTGTTTCATCTATGAATGATGCTGCTGATGATGAATCTTCTAAGAGTAAAGATGAGATAGATAGTGAAGAGCTCCAACAAGCATATGAAAACTTGTACACGGAATCTCTTAACTTGTCTAAGTTAAATGACAAACTCACTGTCAAACTCAAAGCCTGTGAAAGTGAGAACATCAAATTAAAGAAGGAGGTGCCCGAGACAAGGAATGATGCCATCAAGATCTCTAGTGATCGATAAGCCCTTGCTGCAAAACTATTGATGTGTGAGACTGAGAGAAATGAACTTCAGAAAATCTATGTAATCTATGAAGAAAAGATTGAACTCTCAAGATGTCTCAAGCAACTTCGAAGGAAGTTGTCAAAGAAAAACAAGAAGAAATTAAGAGTGTAAAGGCAAAAATTGATCTATGGAACAACGGATCAAAGATGTTGGAAGATATCAGCGGGTTTCAACAAATGAGTTCAGACGAGCGAGATCGGCTATGGTAGTAATCAACCGCAACATGGGAGTGCCTCTTCATCTCATGACAAAAGGACTCAAGGAAATGAAAAGATTTAACATGTTGACAATTTTCAAAATCAACCCAAAGTTGGTATGAATTGTGAAAAAAAAAAGGGTAAAACCCATTTTTATTTCTCATCATTATGGTAGGTATGGTTACATTCGTCCTTACTGTTTTGAGTTGTTTGGTAGAGTGTCTCAAAAAGGTAGAAGAAATGCTAATACCTCATGGGTTAAGAGACAACCCTAAATGTCAAGGCAGAATACCACAGGTCACAATGGTGCTCACAACGCCAAGACAGCATCCAAGAATCATGATGATCCCTCTCTAGTCAAGACTAGACGAGCATGGGTGAGAAAAAGTGACTTGTCTTGTTTTGTTGTTCACACTACTTATAAAGCACGTGACTCATGCATGTGGTATCTTGATAATGACTGCTCTTGTCACATGTCTGGTGACAAGTCCTACTTCACATCCCCTAAAATTATGAAGGAGGAATTGTCACATTTGGAGATGGAAGCACCTCTAAAGTCATTGGTCAGGTCTCTATAAGTGCTCCTAGTCTACCAAAATTGGACAATGTATTGCTTGTTGATGGTTTTAAGGCTAATCTTTCAAGCATTAGTCAAACGTGTGACTCACACCATGAGGTATTGTTTTCAAAAGATAAATGTGAGAATTTAGACCAAAACGGGAATTCCGTTTTGCATGGTGTGCGCACATCTGACAATTGCTATTGCATTGTCACTACCAGTGATCTTACTTGCATTTTGCACCATAAGCAATCTTAACTTCTGGCATCAACAGTTAGGTCACATCAATTTCAAACACCTAACTAAGATCTCAAATAACACTACTAGAGAATGGAGCTTTAGACAAGAAACTTTTTGCGACGATTTGAAAATAATTTGTTTGGTAACGTTTACGTTTTCAGTTTATATTTACAAAAATTTTATAAACTGGTTTTTGTTTATTTTTGTTTATTTTTAGAAAAATATAAACTACAAACGCGTTTGGTAATTGAAAAAATGTTTTAAAAAATTTAAAAATATAAAAAAAGAGTGAGAAATGGTAAGGGGTGGCAAGTGGCGGCGGAAGACGGTGGTAGAAAGTGATGACAATGGGTGGTGGGTAGCGGGTGGGTGGGTGGCGGTTGCGGGTGGTGGGTGGTGGTGGCAGGTGGGTTGCGGATGGCGGATGGCGGGTCATGATGGGTGGTAGTGAATGGGTGGTGGTGGTGGTGGTGGTGGTGGTGGCGGGTGGTGGTGGCAGGTGGGTGGCGGATGGCGGATGGCGGGTCGTGATGGGTGGTAGTGAATGGGTGGTGGTGGTAGTGGTGGTGGTGGTAGCAGGTGGGTGGGTGAATGGGTGGGTGGGTGGGTGGATGGTGTGGTGTGGTGGTGGGTGGTGGGTAGTGGTGGCGGGTGGTGGCGGATGGTGGTGGTGAGTAGTGGCGGGTAGGTGGCGAGTGGTGGTGGTGGTAGTGAGGGGGGGGTGGGTGGGTCACGGTGGCGGGTGTTGGGTGGTAGCGAGTGGGGGGTGGTGGTGGGTAGTGGTGGTGTGGTCATGGATGGGTGGTAGGTGTAGGTGGTGGTGGTGGTGGCGGGTGGGTGGCAAGTGGTTGGTGGTGGTGGGTGGCAAGTGGTGGATGGTGGTGGCAGATGGGTGGTGAGTGGTGGTGGCAGGTGGTGGATGGTAGTGGTGGGTGGATGGTGGGTGGTGGTGGTGGTGGCGGCAGCGAGAGGTCGGTGGTGGTGGCGAGTGGGTGGCAGGTGGCTGGTGGGTGGTAAGTGGGTGGTGGTGGTGGCGGAAGACGGTGGTGGAAAATGGTGGCGGGTGGTGACTAGTGTTGGGTGGTAAAAAAAAAAAAAACTTAAAACTCAAAACGGAAACACATTTTTTGAGTTTACATTTTTTGGCCAAATTTATAAACTAAGACCACTGATTTATAAATCAAAAATTTACCAAACAAGTTTTTATTTGAGTTTTTTAAATTTTTATAAATATAAACAGAAAACTGAAAACGTAAGTGTTACCAAACGACACAAGCTTTTGCGACGGCAAACGAAGTTGTCACAAAAGTAATTTTTTGTGATGGAAAATTCAAGATCGTGGCAAAAATTAGTATTTTACGTGACAATTTGTTACCAGTCAATTTTCTTATTTTATTTTTTATTTTGCAATTGTTATATTTTTTTACGACACCATTTGTTCCACTGTCACAAAATGTTTTTTTTTTTTTTTGGGCTTCCCGCGCCTTGCCTCTTTTCTTTCCCTTCCCTACCCTTTTAGTATCCTCTTCTTAGATCAACAAAAAGAAAAAATTTCCAGACCCTCACAATCATCTCTTTCTATCCTCTTCTCTATGTCTGTTGCTTCCAGTCGTCTCTTTCTATCTACTCTTTTTTTCTTTCCTCTCACACTCGCTCGCATAGACCCTCACAATCTCTCTCGCTTTCGCTCTCATTGTCGCGTTACCCTCACAGGTTTTCTGTAGTAACAGCAGCGGTGACTTCCCACCAGTTCTCACTCCGGCATCTAGGTATATCTCTCATCTACTCTCCTCGCCTATCCTCTCCTCTTTTTCTCTTCTTTTGCCTTCATTGGAATCAAACCCTCTTCATTGTATTTGTTTTTGCTTTTGCCTCTACCTACTTTTTTTATTATTCTATTTGCTGATTCGGAAATGTTCCCTTCTACCGATGTATTATTTTTATTTGGGTTTTCTATGTCATTTGTGGAATACTTGATAGTTAGTTAAAATACTTTGAACTAAGCCAATACATTTCCTGATAATAAAAATAAATTTCTAACTTTGTGGAATACTTGTTGACTTAGAAATGTTCCCCTCTTTTTTTCTTTTTTCTTTTTTGTTTTTGCTTTTGCCTCTCCCCTTCTGTGTCTCTATATTTGTTTTTGCTTTTGCCTCTACCTACTGTTTTTTTTTTATTCTATTTGATAATTTGGGAATGTTCCATTGTACCATTGTATTAGTTTTATTTGGGTTTTCTATGCCATTTGTGGAATACTTTGAGGAATACTTGATAGTTAGTTTAAATACTTTGAATTTTCCTTGCTGCACTTGCTGCAGAAACTAACCTAACACGTTTGCTGATAATAAAAATCAAACAAATTAAACAAGCTGATAATAATGGTTCAACCTCCTCACGTTTACTTTGAATCAATTTCTAGCTAAACCCAAAGGTTTGCTTTGAATCAAATTGGTTGTTTGTGATGGGTTTTCATTTCATCGAAATGGGTTTCATTGATGGATTTTATCAACTAACCTATGATTATAATGGGTGATTGCTAATGAAATATAAGAATTTCATCAACTAAAGCCATAACCAATGGGAAATTGAAGTCAGTTGGGAAATTTGTGTTTTTTTCTTTTTTTTCTTTTTTTCTTTTTTTTCACTCTTCATGTTGCTAGGGCTGATTTTAATGTGATTGTTAAAATACATTTATTGTAAACATTGGGTTGGCCTTTTTTTTTTTCTTAGTGTTTACAATTATTTTTTTTTACTTGCTCTTATATTTTGATTTGCAATATTGGTGAACATTATAAATCTTTTATATTTGTTTCTTAATTTGCATTAAGGCTAAGGGGGAGTTGTTATTTTAGTTAAGTTTTGTAAAGCACAAGTTCTTTAAGAAGAAAAATATTTCAATATATTTTTTGAAGTTCTATTTACATCGTGCCTTTAGGCATGGGCATACACTAGTGTATATATATTAGGACATATAAATATTTAAAAAGAGAGAGTAAATAATAGTACAGGTATCCGTTGACATTAGCATTGTATTTGTCTACATTAGCACCGTATATATATATATATATTAGGACATGCAGAGATTGTTTTCATTGTCCAAAACGGCCAAGCTCATGAGATGGCATGCAGAGGAACGACAAGATAATGGTGTCTTAAGACATCCTATTGACTCCCTTGCATGGAAAGATTTTGACCGACGAAATACTGACTTTGCAGATGATTGTCGAAGTGTAAAGCTTGGGTTAGCATCTGATGGTTTTAACCTATTCAAATCGATGAACATAGTTCATAGCATCTGGCCTATTGTTCTCATTCCATACAACTTGCTACCATGGATGTGCATGAAACAACCATTTTTTATTTTGTCTACACTTATCAATGGCCTAAAAGGACTTGGTGACAAAATTGATGTATATATGCAACCGTTGATTGAGAAGTTGAAGGAACTATGGACTGATGGTGTCATTACATTTGATGCATAAACAAATCAAATGTTTCAAATGCATGCAGCTTTGTCATGGACAATTAATGATTTTCCAGCATATGCGAACTTGTCAGGATGGAGCACGAAAGGAGAATATACATGTCCATGTTGCAATAAGGAAACTAGATTGTGTTGGTTAAAACATAGGAGGAAACAAACATATTTAGGTCATTGCAAATTCGTACCTGGTGGCCATAAATTTCAAAAGGATAAAGGCCCTGTTTGGTAGAGCTGTGGGAAAGTGCTTATAGCTTATACCTAAACAGCTTATAGCTTATAACTTTCAGCTTAAGCTGATTTCCAGCTTATTCTTAAAGCATCTCCTGCCCCACTCAAAGAATAAGCTGATTTCTGACTTCCAAAAAGGTATAAGCTATAAGCTATAAGCTAAACCAAACACATCAAAATAACTTAAATTAAGCTGAAAGCTGAAATAAGCTGTAATTAAGTTCTACCAAACAGGCACAAAGTATCATTTGATAGTACTCGGGAATTGAGTCTCAATTCAAGATTGTTGTATGGATCAGAGATTTTGCTACAACTAGAATCTAAGGGTATCTTAACCCAATACAGGATGGATGACCTTAAAGAGAGGCATAGGAGACAAGTGAAAAAGGAGAAAGCTGGACCTCGCACTCATAGTTGGAAAAAAAAAAGAGTATATTTTTTGAACTGTTATATTGGGAGCACAATCTAATAAGACATAACCTTGATGTGATGTATATAGAGAAGAATGTGTATGACAAGGAAAATCCAAGGATAATGTCAATGCTCGGCGTGATCTACAAGAAATGAATATTAGAAAATCCCTACTCTTGTAGTCAAGAGGGTCGAATAAAGCTTATTTTCCAGCAAAACAATTCACAATGACCAAGGATGAGAAATATTATTCTTGCAAATGCTTAAGGAAGTTAGAGTTCTTGACGAGTATTCATCCAATATCTCTGGTCGCGTACGGTTACAGGATAGAAGCATTTCGGGTCTAAAGAGCCACAATAGTCATATTCTAATGCAACATCTTATTCTTTCGGGTGCACGAGGATTGTTGCCTAAGAATGTTGTTCAAGCCTCGATTGAATTGAGTAATTTTTTCAGATAGTTATGTTCCAAAGTAAATCGTCAAATGGATCTAGAATATATTCAAGGTCGTATAGCACTAACACTTTGTCATTTGGAGAAAATATTTCCATTAGCTTTTTTAGATATAATGGAGCATTTGCCTATACACCTAGCTAATAAAGCATTGATGGCTGGAGCGATTCAATTTTAATGGATATATCCAATTGAAATATATCTTCTTACTTTGAAGCAATATGTGCAGAATCAGGCTCATCCGAAGGTTCAATGGCTAAAGGTTATCTTATGGAAGAATGCATAAATTTTTGCACTCAATATCTAAATGATGTGGAAACTAAATCTAATCGGCCCATGAGGAACTACAATGATACAGATAATATGGATCGTGTTGTTGGTGAAACCACAACTTTCAACCTTAGTCATACTTCTTATGTACAGTGTCATCGATATATCTTGTTCAATACGAGAGTAGTTGAACCATTCCTAAAGTAGGTACCTCTTACTCAATATTTGCCAAGCTTTTTCTTATTACATTTCAAATATTAATTTTTAATTGATAATTTTTCAACTTATATAGGAAACACCTTGAAGTACTTAAGATGAAAATGTCTCGTGCTGATGATCATCAACTCCAAAGTGAACATTTCTAAACTTTTCACACTTAATTTAAAGAACATGTATGTATGGACAAATCTAGCTATATATTATAATTTAGGTCGGGGTTCACTCTTTGCAAATGACTGATAATGCCATATTTTTCTGAAGAGATTAATACATTGGCAAATGGTCCTCATAGTGGAGCAAGAAGGTTCACCGGTTACATAACTAATGGGTTCCATTTTCAGGTCAAGGCTATGGATGACTGTCAAGCCAGTCAAAATTCTATTGTAGCTTTGAAAGCAGATACTATCAATTATGCTAGTCGGAAGGACAAAATCCTCGTGTGGGGGTTGTGTACTATTATGGACAAGTGACAAATATCATTGAAATCCGATACACCAATGCAATGAATTATGTATTGTTCAAGTGTGACTGGATTGACAATGTTCGGGGGAAGAAAGAAGATAGTTTCAAGTTCACATTGATTAACTTTAACCATTTGTTATACCGAGATAATCAAATCACCAATGAACGTTTCATCTTGGAATCCCAAGCTGAGCAAGTTTGGTATGTTGCAGACCCTATAGAACCAGAATGACAAGTGGTTGTGAAGATGTCTCAAAAGGGTTTATTTGATATGTATTCTATTGATCTAGAAACTAAGCCACATATGAATCAATAATTAGAAGAAAATATAATGGTTCGTGATGAAGAAGTTGGCTGGGTGAGGGAAGTCGCAGAAGGAGAAACTGTTGACGTTGAAATGGGAGAGAATTAAGATATTTTGTAATAATTTTTGAGGTTCTGTAATGAGATTGTAAATTGTCATGCTTTAATGAACTACATATTTGGGCATGTTACATTATTTAACAATTTTATGTGTTTCCAATTTATTCATTATGTTTGTATTGTATTTACATTATTAACTCCAAACTATTCTCTATGTTTTTAATTATATTTCCTATAGATTGTTATAGCACGAAAGAGGAAGCTTAATCATCCCCCTGGCACTATGGTTGATGTTTTGAGTATGGAGACACAATCACCGCCATCACAGCCACCACCAACATCACAACTACTAATACAGCCACCACCACCATCACAGCCACCAAGACAGCCATCACCACCATCACAACCACTGATACAGCCATGACCATCATCACAGCCATTGATACATCCACCACTATCATCACAATTGTCTCGACCAATGTCATTTTCACAGGCTAGCATAGGTGTACAAATTTGTTATTTATTTAAATTATATTAATTAAATTATTTCATTCTCACTATACATAATTTGGGTAATTTCATATACTAGGACTGACGACATCTTCACATCCCACCTCAGGTATAAGAATATGTTATGTATTTAATTTATGCCTTAATTTATATGTTGTTTATTTATTCTTATATAATTTATTTATTCTTATAATGTGTTCCAAATCCAGGGACTAATTCACAAGCCACCTCAGGTATAACAAATGGTTATGTATTTAATTACATTAATTCAACTACAAGTTATTTATTATCAATTTTTAAAATTTGTGTGTTTTTTTTCTTTCATTGTTCCTCACCCACTCAAGGTTGAGGATTCGTGAAAGACATTAAAGATTGGGGTACAGGCAAGAAGTTGCCCATTGATTTTGATGTTGACTTCAATCCTATGGGAGATAATTTGTCTAAGTTAACTAGCCAACTTAGGTTTATGGTACGTAATGGAAACATTGTTTCTCGTACGTCCGTTGATTGGACCCAAGTGCCTATTGAAGTTCTTGAGTTAATATGGGTGGACGTTAAGGTAAAAGCATATTTATTAAATTGTTTAATCATATTATTAATTGAACTAATGATTTAAATTGTATTATAGGATAATTTAGAAATTTGTCTGGAGGTTTACAAATCACATTGCTTGAAAAAGTTCAATAACTTGTGGAAGAATCACAAAACCAAGATCAATAATAAGTATTATAAGCCTTTTAAGTCTCATCCTAATATCAAAGACATGGTGCCTCCGCGAATTATTCTAGAACAGTGGTATGATCTTGTTGATTATTGGAAGAGTAAGAAAGTAGAGGTATATAAAATAAGTTAATTACGAAGCATGTAGCTTTAGAAAAAATTAATAACTTCGTATACTTCTGACTTACATTTATGGAAACTTTACAGGACATTGTAGTCCACAATGTTAAAAGTTGTTTCTTTCATTATATTAATCATACGACAGGACGTACTTCATTCACTCAGATTCGAAGGAAGGTATATATTATATAGGTAAATATCAATATGTATGTAAATTACTTGGATAATTATTAATTTTTAAATTTTCAGATGATTGTTGAAGGGTTGCCTATGGATAAAATGAGTGTTTGGAAATATATACGCAATCAAACTGACCCTAATGTTAGGCAGACCATGGTATTTTCAAATCCTTAAATTTGTATTTATATTTGATTTTGTTTGAACTATCTAATTATGTACACATATACTTGTTATTTTAATTTACAAGATGAGTTTGAGTGCCAACTCTTCATGTTGCCAGAAGATTACCGCACTACTGAAGATGCTCAAGATAGTGTTTTCCATGATGTGGTTAGTGAAGACAGGCATGGATATTGTCGTACTTACAGCAAGGATGTACCTTGGAGCACAGTGTGTGGAGATGTATCTAAGTCATCACAGTCAGGATCTCAGCCATCGACTGTTGCTGAGATCACCATGCAGGTTCATATGGAGTTGAGATAAGAGCTGAGGGATGAGATTAGAGACGAATTGAGGGAGGAGATGAGAGTAGAGCTTTTGACACAGATACGACAAATGAAAGCTGAAATGTTGGTTGTTGTGTCCCAAGAAAGGAGTATAAATCATAACAAATAGGTTTGGTATAAATTATGTTTTATAAATATCTAACTTCAGCACAATTCTATTATTGAATATAAATACTATTAACACAGAATACCATGAATATCATAGGCATCAGATGCATTCAGTGGCCACCGTGAACCTATGGATTATGAGGTCGATGAGAACCCCCATACATCACCACCAAATAATGAGGTAAAACTTTCAAACACTTTGAAAACTTGTCATTTGTGAAAACTTGTCATTTAAATTTTTTTTTTCCGAACTAGTTGACTCACTAAAATGGTCAAATCGTGTTGAATGTTAACAAAACTTGACACACATAATGAACTAGGCACAAATGACATGTAGGAGAAGACGGAACTCAAAATCGATTTTCGATTTAGAATCTAAAGCCTATTTTTCATTTACGAAAATTGTTCTTTGGAAACTTTTTTCCCGAACCAATTGACTCACTAAAATGGTCAAATGGCGTCGGATGTCAACGAAACTTGACACACATGGTGAACAAGGTACAAATGACTTGTAGGAAAAGAAAAAACTCGAAAATAATTCCCGATTTAGAATCTAAAGCCTAATTTTTGTTTATCAAAATTTTTCTTTAGAAACTTTTTTCCCCGAACCAATTGACTTACTAAAATGGCCAAACAGCGTTGGATGTCAACAAAACTTGACACACATGATGAACTAGGCACAAATGACTTGTAGGAGAAGATGAAACTCAAAACCGATTCCCGAGTTAGAATCTATAGCCTAATTTCCATTTATGAAATTTTTTCTTTAGAAACTTTTTTCCCGAACCGGTTGACTCACTAAAATGGCCAAAAGGCGTCGGATGTCAACGAAACTTGAGAAATATAGTGAACTAGGTGCGAATGACTTATAGAAGAAGACAGAACTCAAAACTGATTCTCGATTTTGAATCTAGAGCCTAATTTCTGTTTATGAAAATTGTTCTTTAGAAACTTTTTTTACCGAACTGATTGACTCACTAAAATGGTCAAACAGCGTCGGATGTCAACAAAACTTGACACACACGACAAACTAGGCACAAATGACTTGTAAGAGAAGACGGAAGTCGAAACTGGTTAACGGTTTAGAATCTAGAGCTTAATTTCCGTTTATGAAAATTGTCCTTTAAAAACTTTTTTCCCGAACCGGTTGACTCACTAAAATGGTCAAACGGTGCCGGATGTTAACGAAACTTGGCACACATGATGAACTAGGCATAAATAAGTTTTAGAAGAAGATAGAACTTGAAACTGATTTTCGATTTTGAATCTAGAGCCTAATTTCCATTTATGAAAATTGTTCTTTAAAAACTTTTTCCCGAACTGATTGACTCACTGAAATGCTCAAACGGCGTCGGATGTCAATGATATTTAACACACACGACTAACTAGGTACAAATGACTTGTAGAAGAAGACAGAACTCGAAACCGATTTCCGATTTTGAATCTAAAACCTAATTTTCATTTATAAAAACTTGTTCTTTACAAACTTTATTTCCAACCGTATGACTCACTTAAATGTTCAAACGGCGTTGAATGTTAATGAAAATTGACACACACGAGTAACTAGGCGCAAATGACTTGTAGAAAAAGACGGGACTCAAAACCAATTCCCGGTTTTGAATTTGGAGCCAAATTTATGTTTGTGAAAAGTTGTCCTCTACAAACTCTTTTTCCAATGGGTTGGCTCACTAAAATGCTCAAACGGCGTAGGATGTCAACAAAACTTGACATACACGATTAACTAGGCACAAATGACTTGTAGGAGAAGACGGAACTCAAAATTGATTCCCAGTTTAGAATCTAGAGCCTAATTTCCGTTTTATGAAAACTTGTTCTTTACAAACTCTTTTTCCGAACCGGTTGACTCATTAGAATGCTCAAAAGGCATCGGATGTCAACAAAACTTGACACACGTAACTAACTAGGCACAAATGACTTGTAGGAAAAGACAGAACTCGAAATCGTTTCCTGGTTTTGAATATAGAGCCTAATTTCCTTTTGTGAAAACTTGTCTTTTACAAACTCTTTTTCGAGCGAGTCAACACACTACAATGCTCAAACGATGTCGGACGTTAACGAAACTTGACACACTTGACTAACTAGGTACAAATGACTTGTAGGAGAATATGGGACTTGAAACTATTTTCCGGTTTGGAATCTGGAGCTTAATTTCCGTTTGTGAAAACTTGTCCTTTGCAAACTTTTTTTCCAACCATGTGTGTAATGCCCTCAAAAAAAATACATAAAACCCAATCATATATGACATCCATAGGTATTCGAGATTAAAACGTATTTCATTTATCAGAGTATTTATTAGTATTACATGTTGACAACAAATGTAAATACCCTACGGGCTTGCAACTTTTCAAGTCAACACTTGGTTACAACAAAAGTGGGTCAGAAGCCCTTTACATATAAAGCCCTCGGCTTAGAAATAAAACAAGTAAACATAAAATGAACGACAAAAGAATGACTCTTCAGCCTCTAAACCTCCCAACCTACGTCCTTGGAGGCAGCATATCACATGTACCTGAAAATGATATCCCATATAGGGTGAGCTAAAACCCAGTAGAGATATGCTAAACCATATATAAGAAATAACTAAAACATTAGCATTTGACAAATGGTTAACACTTGTAAACCAACTTACAACATTTCCCAGTTCAATGACAATTACATCCGTGTTTCATTCCACTTCCCTTTATTTATCCAATTCAATTCATAGACATGACTCATTATTTAGCCAAACAATTTAAATGAGACTACAACTCATCTTAAAAATACTTCCATTATCCACAATTCAAATGAGACTACAGCTCATATTAAAAACACTTCCATTATCAACATCATTCAGATGCATATAAGGTTTTAGGACTTTCACCTGGGACACTTCGGCCAACTTAATTATCAATGGAGTCCATCCCCTATCTCTTCCCAAACAATGAAGTACATCCCCTATCTCCTCCCTCACATTGGAGTACATCCCTTATCTCCTCCCACACAAATATACACATGCAATGTATTTAAACACCTCATTATATACAATGATCAATCAATACACATATTCGATGTATTGATCCAACCGTCATATTCAATGACATAACTCAGTCGATTAGCTTTAGTTTTCCCTAATCAATATGCAGTGTCTACAACAATCAAGACTATCCTCCGCCGATAGCCCAAAATAGTTATTTCTAAACATATAATAAATTTATCAAACAGATAAATAATCAACATTTTTATAGGTGAGTGATAAATTAATCCAACCACACCATTCTACTACAATTCCATCCAATTTCATGATTCTCAACTCAATTTCATATTTCCATATTTCCCAAATTAATTATACAAATTAATTATTTAATTTCAATTAGGACTTTTTCCCCCTTTTCTCAACTTTAGTTCTAAGGTTCAATTTCCTCAATTTTACACCAATAATCCCATTTTCCAAGGTTTCACATACACATGGAGCTTATCAATTGAAAAACTCCCCTTTTTTAAATTCAAATTCAAACCTTGACATCTCAAAATTTCCACATCACACCATTTATGCAAAATGACTAAAATTTAGGTTAAAACTCATAATAAGGAGTAGATTATCCCTATCTCAAGTGAAGAGGCTCAATGGACAAAATGAAGAAAACTCAAGATGCTCCAAATCCAAGGATTTTTGGATCAAAATGTAGCCCATGCAAAGTTCCACACTTTTTACAAAGGGACTAGAGTAGACACACCCAAGAACCAAGGGTATTTGTAGAGAGAAGGTATATGTCGAGAGAGAGAGAGAGTCGGATCTAGGGTTTGGAGGAAGAAGAGAGTGAAAATCTCTGTAAAAACCCGCTGCTGTCAACTGATATATTCGAGGCTCGCTCGAGCGAAGAAGTGGTCGCTCGAGCGACTAGACACAAAGAAACCTCACTCGAGCGTAAAAAGCCTCGCTCGAGTGAACAACATGAAGCTTCAAGTCTACAACCCAGAAGCACGTTCGAGCGAAGGAAAACTCGTTCGAGTGAAGAAACCCAAAACATAGTCCTCACTCGCTTGAGTGAAGGAAAGCTCACTCAAACGAAGAAACACAACCTTCAGGTCCAAATTAGACGCAGAGCACGCTCGAGCGAAGGACCTCTCGCTCGAGCGAGGAGACACACTAGACCATGCTCGCTCGAGCAAAGGAACCCTGGCTCGAGCGAAGACACTAAAACTCAAAGCTCGCTCGAGCGAAGACACCAAAATCTGGGCAGCAGCCATTTGTTTCAAACCACACCCAACATGCTGCAAACTTGCCCAACACATCCTAAAACTCAAATACATAGAATTAAAAGATGGAAAGAGACATATACAACAATACTCAACCATGGAACCCAGGTCCGGAATACTATACATAAAGGCAAAAACCCGGGATCGCTATAACGTGACTCACTAAAATGCTCAAATGGCGCCAGATGTCAATGAAACTTGAGACACACAACTAATAGGCACAAATGACTTGTAGGAAAAGACAGCACTCAAAACCAATTCCCAGTTTTGAATCTGGAACCAAATTTCCATTTGTGAAAACTTGTCCTTTACAAACTCTTTTCATCTTTTGTTTTTTTTCCGATTATTGTTAGATTATAGCACAATGTGTTCAATCACTACTTGATTTTAATAGTATTATCATCATTATAGGATGTAATTAAAGTTTCTTTGGATAGTTCACGTATACCAATGGTCTAATTGGTAGACGGACTTCTAATTAGTGACGATCCATTATGTGAAATTAATGGAGTTCCAATTGGCCCTTATTATTGCAAAGTCTTTGTTTTAAAAGCGAAAAAGTTGAACGCTTTTGCGGAAACAACATCCCAAGATCTAAGAACAGTTGGTGAAGTTGTTGGAAGATACATTGTATGGCGCTCGATTCATGTATATGTTACAATCTTTTTTTTTTTTTTTTTTTGTGTGTTTATTTATTTATTAAAATAAATATCAAATGTTTTACATTTTTTTTGTAAGTTTGAAGTTAATTATATTGTAAATGATTTTTTTTTTCTTTTCACAGATGCGACCTTTTTGAGTGCGTGATTATATCTTCGCATATCGATATCGGAGCTTACAATCCTATTTATTTTTTTGAAATAAATAGCAAATGTTTTACATTTTCTGGTAGCTTGAAATTAATTATATTGTAAATATATTTTTTTATAGTTTCTTTTTGTAAATGCAACCCTTTTGAGTATGTGATGATATCTTCGCATATCGATATTGGAGCTTACAATCTTATTTATATATTTATTTATTGAAATAAATATCCAATGTTTTACATTTTTTATAAGCTTGAAATTAATTAGATTGTAAATGAATTTTTTTTTTTTTTTGGTTTCTTTTTGCAGATGCAATCCCTTTGAGTACATGATGATATTTTCGTATATCGATATTGCAACTTACAATCTTACTTATTTATTTGTTTTTTGAAATAAATATCAAATGTTTTACATTTTGTGTAAGCTTGAAATTAATTATATTGTAAATGATGAATTTTTTTAGGTTTCATTTCGCAGATGCAACCCCTTTTGAGTACGTGATGTGATATCTTTGTATATAGACATTGGAGTTTATTGTTGATATTAAAACAAGCTATAATATATATGTTTTTTTATATGTATTGTTGATATTTTTGTTTTGTTTCAGATACAAAAATTTAAGTTCTTGACTATCAAAAATTATTAGTATTGTCGGACGATGTTTTATATATTTTTGTGAAGAATATTGGATTAACAATTGTTAGATGGGTACATATATACGTATGATTTTGTGAATATGAATATGAATGTGGATGTAGATTTGGATGTATTTTGTTTTAGAAAATATTAATAATTTATACAGGGAATGACTTAATAAAATATATATTGATTTTGTAAAAATAATTTTATTGCGACAATAATAAACCGTTGCTAATGTAATTATCATTTTCTTACATTTTATTAGCGATGGGTTAACCTGTCATAAATACATATTAGTTCAAATCTTTAACGATGGTTTAAACTATTGCAAATATGGTATTAATTTAATTATACTTTTTTACGACGTTTTAGACCATCGCTAATAATACTTTTCGCGATGATTTAAATTGTTGCAAATAAGATATTAATTTAATTCTACTTTTTTTGTGATGTTTTAGACTGTTGCTAATAATACTTTTCGTGCCGTCAAATACTATCGCTAAAAAAATTTTGGCGACAACAACCAACATCGTCACTAAAAGTGAAGTTATTTTCCCTTTTTATTTATTTTTATTTTTTTTAAAGTCAGGTTAAACCGTCGCAAAAACCATTGATTAACTGTCGCTACAAGAAAGCAACGGTTTGTAACCGTCGCAAATTCTTTTTGTCACGCCCTCTTCTTCCATCCCTCATTTCCCGTCGCTACTCATTTGCGACAATATGTGAACCTTTTGTGACATTTAAGACCGTCGCAAAAGTTTTGATTTTTAGTAGTGTAGGAACTTGTATGAGTGCCAAAATTGAGTAAGTCTTTGAATCACGTATGTGGGCCATGCCAATTGGGCAAGCAAACTCATGCCCGGCACAAGGAGGTGAATAGCTTGATGACCAAGCGTCCTCTTGAGGTGGTTCATATAGATCTTATGAGACCCACTCGCACTGAGAGGATTGGAGGTAAAAGATACATTTTTCTAACTATTGATGATTTTACTCATTTTGTTTGGGCTAACTTTTCACATGAAAAAACTGATTCTTTTGATGCTTTCAAGTCATTGGTCCTAAAGATCCAAAATGAACATGGGGATACCATTGGGCGTATCACTAGAATCCGAACTGATCATGGTCGTGAGTTTGAAAATAGTTATTCTTCAAATTTTTATGATATGCATGGCATCAAACATGAATTTTCTGCTCCTATTTCCCCCACAACAAAATGGTGTTGTTGAGAGGAAAAACCTTGTGGTTCAAGAAATGGCTAAAGTTATGCTTTTGAGCAAGAAAGTTCCTCTCAATTTTTGGGCCGAAGCCTTAAATCCCGCAGTTTATGTTGTCAATCATGTGTATTTGAGGCGTGGTACTTTGCAAACCCCTTATGAGTTGTGAAAAGGGTTGAAACCTAATGTGAAATACTTCAAAAATTTTAGGATTAAATGTTACATTTTCAAAGATCAAGAGCCTTTGGGTAAATTTGACTGCCATAGTGATGAAGCTATTTTTCTAGAGTATTCAACTATTAGTAGAGCCTTTTGTGTTTATAGTCTTCGTATTTTATCTATCATGGAATCTATCAATGTGGTTGTAGATGACACAGGTTCTCCAATAGCATCTCTACATGAGGAGGAAGAAGGTAATCCTTAAGCACAGAATCTGGCTACTTCAAGCCAAGAGAAAACTCAAGGAAAAACTCAAGAGGATGAACAAACACCACAACTTTTGTCAAGTCTGAATACTACAAACACTCAAGGAGGTTCAACCGTGACCAATCCATCCTCCACATCTCCTATCTTGAAGCCATCGCCAAGGGTGAAGCTGAATCATCCTATTCAACAAGTGATAGAGAGTGTTCTTAATCGAATGAAAACCCAAAGCCAAAGTATCACATGTGTGTTACGTTTCTATAATTGAACCTAAAAACATAAAAGAGGCCTTACATGATGATTGTTGGGTCAATGCTATGCATGAAAAATTGGGTCAATTTGAACATAAGAAAGTTTGGACTCTTGTTCCTAGACCGAATGATATTAATGTGATTGGTACCAAATGGATTTTTAAGAATAACTTTGATGAAAATGGTACTGTCATTAGGAACAAGACTAGGTTGGTTGCTCAAAGCTAAGTGCAAGTTGAGGGGGTTGACCATGATAAGATGTTTGCTCCTGTTGCATGTCTCGAATCTATTCACATTTTACTTCTTGTTGTTTGTTTTCATGGATTCAAACTATTTCAAATGGATGTTAAAAGTGCTTTTCTAAATGGGTGGTTGAAAGAGGAAGCATATGTTGAGCAACCAAGGGGTTTTGAGGACCCTAAATTTCCTAATCATGTCTACAAGTTAAACAAGGTCTTGTATGGGTTGAAACAAGCTCCTCGTTCTTGGTATGATAGACTGACCTCTCTTTTTTTTATTAACAATGATTTTAAAAGGGGTAGCGTGGACAAGACATTATTTGTTAAACATACTAAGTTACACATTCTTGTTGCTCAAATTTATATTGATGACATTGGCCTTGTTTGGTTTGTGTTTCTGAAAAAATTTTGGAAAAAATTCTCTGCAAATAAGTTTTCAAAAGTAATCAAACCAAACAAATTTTCTCAATTTTTTTTCCAAACCTTGTTTGGTTTACAAATTTCCCAAACAAATCTCTCTCTCATATACATCAAATCAATCACTTTTTCCAAAACTCTCTCTCAAAATAATTTTTCAAAACATCTTTTGAAAAAAAACCAAACCAAACAAATTTTCGTACTTTTCATCTCAAAACATGTTTCTCAAATACAAACCAAACAAGGCCATTGTGTTTGAATCCACATTTGAACCGTTTCTTAAATAATTTTCGGATTGCATGACACGTGAATTTGAAATAAGCATGATGGAGAAGTTGTCTTACTTTTTGGGTCTTCAAATTAAATAACTGTCATCTGGCATGTTTGTGTCTCAAACTAAGTATGTAAAGAATCTCGTGTCTAAGTTTGGTCTTGAGTTTGCTAAACCTGCACGTATCCCGATGAGCATAACCCTTCATCTATCTAAAGACTCATCTGGCACTGATGTTGATTCTTCTCTTTATAGAAGCATGATAAGAAGTCTTTTGTATCTCACAATGAGTCGGTCTGATATTGCTTTTAGTGTTGGTGAGTCTCATTTTTTAGCTATCAAGCGCATTGTCAAGTATGTGAGTGGGACTTTGGGGTATAGGATCTAGTTTTCTTTCGACACCACAGCAGAAATTACTGGCTTTTTTTTTATGCCGATTGGGTAGGATGTGCAGATGATCACAAAAGCACATCTGGAGGTTGTTTTTATCTCGGCAATAACTTGGTCGCATGGCATAGCAAAAAGAAAAATACCATCTCTCTTTCGACAGCCGAAGCGGAGTACATTGTTGTAGGGAGTTATTGTACTCAAATGATTTGGATGAAGCAAATGCTTCATGATTATGGTTTAGAGCAACACACACTCACCCTTTTCTGTGATAACACTAGTGCCATCCATATTTCTTGCAATCCGATTCAACACTCTCGCACCAAACATATTGACATTTGTTACCATTTCATCAGAGAATTAGTTGAAGACGGTCTTGTTGTTCTTGAACATGTTACTACTAAGCATCAAAGAGCTAACATTTTCACAAAACCCCTTGATCTTCTTAGGTTTGAATTCCTTAGAAAGACCTTAGGTGTAGTTCTCATTGAATAGAATATCTCTTGCTACATGAGTCGATGTAGGTAAATTGGTCCTTTGTGTACTTGGATGCTATAATCTCATAATCATTGATGCTTGTCTTATTTGCGCATAGATTTATTTGCACATCTCTCATTTTGTATGCAAGGCTCAATATCTACTTGGTTTCTGCTCATGATGAATGTACACGCTTAATTGCTTCATGAACTCATTCTGTATACATCCTTAAATTAGGCATTTGTAGGGGTTTCCACATAGGTAATCAAAGTTCTCTATGGACTTCTAGCTTGGGCTCTTGTGCATTTCTCGAGAAATTGACCCTTGCCAGCATATCTTGGGTGATGTTGAGTCTCTTAACCACCATCCATCTTATTACATTTCCATGGTTTTCCTCTCTGTTCTAATGATCTCAAGGCATAAGGAAATGGCTATCTCATAGGCACCAACCAGGCTTTCATTATATATTTCCATTCGTCTCTAGTTTGGCTACCATACTCTAAGCGTGAAAGCCAATAGCAAATGCCCTTGAAAAATTGATTTCCTTGACTGAGGGGGAGCTTCTGTACTTACTTAACAAATACCCCTTGATCATTGGTGGTTTGACTTTTCTTAATTCTGCTTAGATCTTCTTGCTGGAGGACCAACCATCAGATCACTACTAGGATTAACCCTAGCGGGTGTGGATATTCAAGGATTTCACACACACACACACCTTCATATGAGACTTCGTGTTTACGCTTGAGTTGTGTATTCATGTATCACCAAGTGATTGATTTTCAAAAATCTCACCTTACTTGCTAATGATTTCATGTTCATATTATTTATTTGCAAGCTTGACGGTCTTATAATGTGTGATTATCTCATCTTAGTATCACATTAGTGCTACCTTTGCTAATGTATCCTTGTTTTAGGTGATACTCTATTGCATGAGTGGTTTTGAATGCTCAGGAAGGCGTGTTTGAGGAGAATGAGAGCCCCTATGTTTTGTTCACACTGCTCAAGCAATGGTTCTTGCACTCAAGCAATAAATCCTTGCTTCCAGTATTTTTGTATGTGGATCAAAGTTCTAAAAGACGCATTTGTGCACTTGAGCAATCGATTCTTGGATCGAGCTATGGCACGGGTGTTTGAGGGTTCGCTCGAGCAGTCTACTCAATTTTAAATAGTTCATTTTGTTTCTCTCTCCTCATTTTTCCCCAAATTCTCTTCTCTTCTCTTCTCTCTCTCTCTCTCTCTCTCTCTCTCTCTCTCTATTTCGACCTCTCCTCCTCGCTCTCACTCTGTGTTTCTCGCCTTTGTTGGTGTTCTTCTTCACTCTAAGTATGATTTTCTCTTGTTCTTCTCTGTATATTCTCGTTTTCCCTTTTGGCTTGTTTCCTCTTTATTTTGTTGTTGTTTTAATTTCCTAGGGTTTTAGCCTTACTTTTTTTTCCTGTGTGTTCTTTCATGTCTATAATGTAATGTAACGTAAATTACTTTCTTTTTTCTTTTTTCTTTTTGGGGTTAATGTTGATACTTTAAGTGGTTTCTATGTCATGTTATTGCTTCATACTATTTCTTCCTCTTAACCACTATATATTGTCTGCATTTTTTTTGGGCCGTTGTTATTGTAGTTTATTTATTTTTTTAATATATTTCTTCATACTATTTTTTTTTTTTGGTTAGCTATTTTCATTTGTTTTCTACTAATGGTTGTCTATTGGTGTTGGGTGTGTCTTTTGTAGGGTGCCTTTGGGGTTTCTTCGGTGCTATTGGGTTGTCATTGGGGGTTTGTATTTACCTATCCTCCTGTTTTAGTCACGGTCGAATTCTCCATCTTTGAATCCATCCCAATTTGATTTGTTTTTGATCCATTGGGTGGTGATCTTGCTCTCTCTTTCTTTAGCTAACAAAATCTTAGTTGGATCAGGGAATTCTACTGTAACATCTACTCCATTCATTCCATTGCCCCTTCTTTCAAAACTTGGGTTTGGTCCAAGGAAATTTTCATTGATTAGGACGTCATTCGGTCTCTTATTGACATTCTTGAAGTCCACAATTGTCACTTTTCATTTCTTGGCTCCCGTGTTGCCGATTTTGACATGGCTGCCATTGAGTTGTGTGGTACTCCCCAGGCTTGGATTGTCAAGACTCTTATTAGGCAAAATGAGCTTATTCCTCACTTTCGTCTTCTTAATATCATTGTTTGTACCAACATCCACGTCACCACACATAGTAACATTTCCCAAGATCATGGATATGTTCTTTATTGCATCAACCGTCATTTTTCCATAAATCTTTCCAAAATGATTGTGGCCAAAATGTTCTCTGTGTTTGAGGGAAAGAAATCTTTAGGCCTTTCCTACGGTTTGTTAAACCGCTTACTTACCCCTCTTGGTGTCACATTCTCCTTGGATGATAAGTTTGCATGTCCTATCAAACCTGTCACCAAAAAGACGGTTTCACAGAGTCAAGCCCATGTTAAGGGAACTTCGTCCAGGGTGGGTGGTTCTGGAACAGGTGAAGACCTAATGAAAGAAGAAGCTGAGTTGGATGTCGTAGCTGCTAGTGAGGGGGAGTAGCCTCCTCCAGTTCATTCTATCTGCGGACAGCTTCACCAGATAGAGCATGCCATGTTTGCCCGCTTTGATCACTTTGATGCTCGGATGGACGTCTATGATGCTCGGATCGTAGACCTCGAGACATCCACCAATTCTCGCCTTATTGTGTTGGAGGTCTCTACTGGGCAAATTGAGCACATCATGGATTATTTCTCCCTCCAGCTTGCCTAGATTCTCTTCATGCTCCAGATGCAGCAGTGGCCTCCTCTACCACCGCCAGATCAGTGATATTTGTCTTATCTCTTATGGACAGTTTATTTTCTTTCCTTTTCTTTTATTATCATTTGCTAGACATCTTTTTCATATATATTTTTTTTACTCTTCTTTTGGGCCACATTTGTGTAGTTAGCATATTGTTTGTATTATTTAGTTTCATTTACTTTTTATCCCTTTGTCTCTCTCGAAAAAAAATAGGGAGTATAATGTTGATAGATGATAACGTGCTATGTGCTTTGGTTTCGGTTTTGGATATCTTGTTGCTAATCATCTACCTATCTTTTCTATTGCTTGTGCGTTATTTGTTTTTTTTTGCAAGATGGTTCTTTTTGCATGGTTTTTAGTTTGGTTAGGTTGTTTTTTGGTTTGTGTTTGGAGTGTGTGTTTTAGGACAATATGTTAGATGTGTTTTGTTCGGGAATTGACAAAGAGGGAGATTGTTAGGTCCCTTGTGTTGTCAGTTCCGTGGACAATCACTTTTCAATTGTAAAGTTTGTCCTCTGTGTTTCCTTGCATCACTCAAGCAACAAAGTCGCTGCTCAAGCAAAGAATCCTTGCTTTAAGTATTTCAGGCCCTTTGCAAAATTTCTGAGAGCTCGCTTTCTTCGATCGAGCGTACACTTGGTCGCTGGAGTAAAGGCACTTGTGGGCGCACATTCTAAGCTCACTGCTCAACAACTAAGTCGTTGCTTGAGTGAAGAATCCTTGCTCTCAGTACTTCAGGTTCTTTGCAAAACTTCTGAGAGCTCGTTTTCTTCGCTCGAGCGCACATTTGGCGGCTCAAGCAAAGGCACTTATAAGTGCGCGCGTTCTAGACTCACCGCTCAAGCGGTTTGTGCGACCCAAAACTACTATATAAGGCATCTTATGTTGTTCTTTAGGGTTAGCGACTCCTACATGTGACTTTGCAGCCTCAAGACCACATGAGCTAGCTGCTGGGAAGTTTTTTTTTTAATAGTTTTCCTTGATGCCATTGTGAGATTGCTATCTTACTTAGTTGGATTTGTATACATCAAGGAGCTTGTTATCATTCAACCAATCAAGATAGTTCATCTATGGATTTTAAGAAGTTGAACTTAGATGCTTTGAAGGTGTTCAAAGGAGCTCATAGTTGTGGATTGAACTAGGGTGTTGTGGATTCAACACCGTGTTATTCAATCCTGAGACAAAGGCACATGTGGAAGTGGCACAAAAAGTGGAAGACATTACTAGAGTGAATTGGATTATTGTTTGTATTCTTGTATAATTTCATTATCTTCATAGTGGATTGTTTAGTTGCCTTTGGCCCTGGTTTTTTTTTATCATAATTGGATGTGTTTTAATTAGTTGTGATTTTTCCACATTAAATCTCTTGTGTTGATTTATCTATTGAGAAACAAATATCTAAATCACTTTCGTATACACTAGATAATTTAGATTACATACTAGATGATTTAGATTGCAAGTTTTGTATGTTTAGGATTTATTGCAAATTTAATCTACACTAAATCACAAATCAATTAGGTTTTTCAATAAGCTATTATCACTATAAAGCCTAACCCTAGCCTCGTTAATGGCATCATTTGAAATTGATTCGGAAGAATAGAAACACGAAGAAATGAAGATGATTAATAGAGAGATGACGTACCAATTGGAGTGCAGGTGCAGATAAGAATGGAATCAAAGAGAGATAGGAGTGTGTTAGCTTTTGGGTCCTTAGGGCTCATCACAAGTCCCGTTTCGATGATCTAAATTATTTATTTTGTAGGATATTTTGTATATTTCATCTACACAAAAAATTAGATCGATTCAATAACTATAACTTATTCAATTTAGCGTGTTTTTCATTATTAAAAAATGTACGATAATTGTATTTTTAAAAAATAAATCATATAATTTTTTGATGACAAAAATAATAAATTAAACAAGTTACAGTTATTGAATCGACTTTATTTTTACTTATTTTTTTATTTTTTTTTGTAGATGAAATACAAGAAATCTTAAACAAAATAAACGATTTTGATCATCAAAACAGAACCTGTAGTGAGCTCCACAGGGCCAAACAACCCCCTCCAATCAAAATTTTGAATTGGAGAGAATCATCCTCTTGATATCAAATATATCCCAGTCACTTTTAGTTATATCATATTGTAAAAAATAAAATATAATATAATAAAAAAGAAAAGAAATTATCATCAATACAATATTATGATAATTTATTTATTTTAATAAATGATCTAATTACTAATAAATATTTAGAACACAATGTCATTTTTGACGTCTCATTTTTTTTATTTTTTTTATTTTTATATATGTAATCCTTGAAAAGAAAAAAAAAAATTACAAAATATCAAATTTCAAACAAAAGCCGTGCATAGCACGGTAGAAATAGAACATCCTTGAGCATTTTTTTCTTAGGTAGCCGTTACCTTCTGTTTTGAAGAGAGTGACTAACGAGAGAGAGAGAGAGAGAGAGAGAGAGAGAGAGAGAGTTCGGTGGTCCAACACGTGCATGCATGATGCATGCATCAACCCCATTGAATGACTTTTACTGGTAAACGCGACGTGTTGGTTTTATAGATGCACTTTCAATAGTTTCAGAATATAGGATTGAAAACGAGCTTAGCAAAATCCAGTAATAAGTGGGTTCATGGTCGTTTTGTTTACGCGTAAAATATTTTTAATTTTAATATTTTTTTAGTGGTAAAGGTAGTGACATGGTGGTGGGGTTGGACGGTGGTGATAGCAATGGTAATTGTGGCAATGGCCGTGATGATAGTAATGTTGTGGTAATAGTGGTGAGAGTAATGGTGGTAGTATGGTAATATTAGTAAAATTTTATTCTGAAAAATGTTTTCTATCTTTCAAAATTGAAAAATATTTTATGTCCATATAAGCTTGATTTCTGTTGATTATGGAAAATATTTTTTTGTTAATTTTCAAATTTTATTATATCAAACACTAGAAAACATAGAATATTCCACCCACACATCAGAGCATCAATTTAATTTGGATTGGTTTGAAAATAGACTATTTTAGTAATTTTTGAATTTTTTTGGCTGAAATACAATGTAAAAAATTAATATGTTTGAAATAATTTTTTGACTTTTTACGAAAAACGTGTGAAAAATAGAGAGATAAAAAAATATTTGACTTTTTTTTGTATGGTTTGACATTTTTCGCTTTTTAGAAACTTTTTGATTTTTTTATTAGTTTTTTTAATACCAAGTCTTAATAACTCATCAAGTTTAAAATTATATTTAAATTTGGCTTGTTTACATAACCAGTAAATTTCAAACAAACTTTTAACAAGTTAAACACGAGTCAAGCTCGAGTAACTTATTTTTTATAGTGTATATAAATATATCAAGTCAAGTAGTGAATTGTACAAATTAAACTTAAAAACTTAACGACTTAAAATTGTGTTCAAATTTTAGTCATTTACCTAATGAGTCGATCTTAAACAAATTTTATTAAATAGTCTATTTCACTAACGTAATATTTACATGATGTTTCTAATTAATTATATAGATAATATTAATAAATTTTACTAAATAATATCACATAAAACATTAAATATTTAACAATTTAATAATGACAAGTGCACATAAATAGTGCACAAAAAAAAAATATTCAAAAAGTGCATTACATGGTCAAAATTCATTTTGAATGTCAATTATGTAATCTGAATTACACCTATAATTAATTTCAATACATAATTACTTTTTTTTTTAATAATATTTTTTGTATTCTATTTGTGTGAGATTAGCATATAGTAATCAAACGAAGGGTTATATATACATAGACCCATCAACTATAACAGGTTTATAAAATTTATTTATGAATTTGTATATTTTTACAATTTTAATTGTAAAAATATATCACTTTCACTTTTGTAAATTCCTTTTAAAATGGTTGTATTTATACTATTTTCATAATTGAAAGAATTAACATTTTAAAAAATAAATTTATATTTATTAACAATTAAGGATTCAATCTAATTAACCCTCAAAAGGTCAATATAAATATATATATATATATATATAATCTTTAACAATAATATTAGGTGGTTCGAAAATTAATGAGTTGAATGGCTCGAAACACCCCAAACGAAAATGACATTGTTTTAATCATTTTTGATATAAAATAATATTATTTTGACACATTCAAACTATTCAAATTACATATATTCAGACCACCAAACATTTTCAACCTCGAATGATATTCAAACTTTCGATGTTGACTAGAACCGATTTGATTTTGGACTTGTTAAAGTCTTTAACGCGTCACAACGGCGGCTAGTCTCCGTATGGATTACGGGGTCAAAAAGCACAATTTGTGTACTAAAAAAATATTGAGACATAATTTATTATTTTTAAAAATTATCTTTAATAATGTGTTTAGTAAGTATTAAACTTTGATTTCTTAAATATTTTATTACGTAGAGTTTAATTTTAATGTCACGTTATTAAAGATGATTTAAAAATGATAAATTAAGGCATGTAGTATTGTTAATTCATAGAATTATATATAAATAAATAAATAAAATCAAAATTTCTTTTTTCTCTTTATTTTTTGAACATTATTTCATAAAAAATCAAAAAAATTATTCTAAATATATTAATTTTTTTCACCTTATATTTAATCAAAAAGTCAAAAAATTATTAAAATAACTTATTCCTAAATATATGATTTTATTTTATTTTATTTTTGGGAGTGGGGAGGGGGGAGGTTGGTATATTTCATTTATTTATGAGTAAATTATAAATACATCATGTGAGATTTTTTTTAAAAATACAAATGTCCCTTATGGTTCTGGATATTATATCTCATCCTTTTGAAGTTTTCAATTTCATTATAAATTGTCTTTTTTGTTAATAAATCATCAAGTCAATTAATAGTTTTTAATGATATCATAAATTTATTTCAATTAATAATTCAGGTAATTTTATTATTGTATAAGAGAGCAATTGAGAATTTTATTTTTTCAATTAATTATGTTAAACAAAACACTCCAATAAGGGAGTATTTATAATTTTCTAAACCACAAGAAACAATTTATAGTTTAAACAAATTTCAAAAAGTTAATTTTATATAAATAAATAAACAATTTTATGTTAATTGCCTGAATCTATATATTTTTAAAAATATATAAATTAATAGATTTTAAAATCTATAAATAAATAGATTCAGGCATGTAGTATTGTTAAACAATTTATATATATTTTTATATATAAATAAACAATTTTAGGAAGTAAGTTAAAAGTTAATTTTTTAATTTTAAAAAATATGTAAAAAAATAAAGAAATAATATAATCTTAAAAAATTATAAAATTATAAAATTAATTTTTAACACAATTGCCAAAAAGAAATGATTGAGACCCCTCCAATCACCCCTCCCACCACCTCTACACACACATGGGTGCTCGTGATTGGAGGAGAAGGACCAAAAAAAAATAATAATAAATCACAACCAAAGAGAGTCGTGAGATGTCTCTCCTGTGAGGGTTCAAATCATTTTTTTTTTTCAAAATAGCCTATTTTGGGTAATCAAAAGCGAATGTTCCATCGAGGACAATTTGTTGTGTAATCAAACGCGTTATTCAAATTTAAGGCTAATAATCACATAATGAAGTCAAGCTTTCAACACTTTAGTTGGGTTGTGCTTAGTACATGATTGATGGTAGACACCATAAGCATCGATTGACATAACGACATAGCACACAACTATTGGACTAATGACAACCATTTGTAGAAGGTGCGGCTCTCGACCCATTAACCTGTCTTAATCTTATTTTTTTAAGATTTAAAAAATTTGCTTATACTTTTAAGGTAGTTCAGTCTAGTCCACTCTATTATTTAAATTAATTAATTAATTATAATATATTAAAATATATATTTTTTTATTTAGATCTAAACTTTATTTTTATTGATTTTATTAAAACTCAAATTTGTGATGATTTGTGATTGAATTTATTTAAAAAATCATTCAATTTATTCACAAAATCTTTCAATTTATAATAATGTCAATATATTTATTTAAGAAATATAATGTGTGATTGAATTTTTTATGGAATGTTATAATTTTTAATTTTTAATTTTTTTTTTAACATATAGCCTAGTGGGTGAGCTTGGGATTTATAATTATTTTTTCGATTAAGATTGGGCAGATATAGAGGGCTGATGTTAGGATAAGGTTGGGCTTAGATAGACACAAAATATCTTATTTTATAGTGTCAGTCCAGCCTGAATCTGACCTGGCCCAACGTTTGTCCATCCCTTTTTTTAAGATTTAAAAAAGTTGCTTTAGCTTATAAGATAAGATTGGGTCAACATTTTCAGCTTGAAATATTAATAGGTTAAATTTTGGATTTATACTTTTAACCTAGTTCGGCCTAGCCCGGCCTACTATTAAATTATTTATTTATTCATAATACATTAAAAAATATATATTTTTGTTCAGATATAGACTTTTTCTTTATTAATTTTATTAAAACTCACATTTGTGATGATTTGTGATTTAATTTTTTTAAAAGAATCCTTCAATTTATTCACAAAATCTTTCAATTTATAATGATGTCAATGTATTAATTTAAGAAATATAATGTGTGATTGAATTTTTTATGGAATGTTTTAATTTTTTAATTTTTTTTTTTTAACATATAGCCTAATGGGTGAGCTTGGGATTTATAATTATTTTTTGGATCAGGCTTGGGCAGATATAGAGGGCCGATGTTAAGATCGGGTAGGGCTTGGACAAATATAAAATCTCTTATTATGTAGTGTCAATCTGGCTCGAATCCGACCCGGCCCAACGTTTGTCCACCCCTAATTTGAAGGGTCTCTCCGATGAATGAGTAATTATCTAATCTTTTAAGAATTTTAAGGTTATAATATATCCATTTAATAGTAATGAGTTGTGAATTTTTGTTTGTTTGTTGTGATACGATAGGATATTAAAGAGTTATTAAGTTATATTACAATAAAAAGTAGCAATTGTTTTATCGATTTGAACCTTGAACTTTTGATATTCGCATTGTCCCAAAAGACAACTACATAAGTCACAGGGCCAACTATCCTATTCGAAATGCGTACTTACATGACTCAAAAGATAAAAATAATATAAAAAAATAACAAAACATGATTGATTAAGCACACAACCACGTACTGTTCTCAAAACGCTTGATAATTTTATGAAATTTTAGCTTCTCCCAAAGAAAAGAAAATTGAGGAAACAAAAGTCCTTTGATAATGTCGACAAAGAGGAGGCCAGCAGTAATGGATGTGGTAGTAGACATCCATGAGTTTTCTTGGCAGTATTTTGGTTGAGGGTGCTATTGTAAGAATGGTTTTGGAAAAATAGGTTTTTCTTAAACTTTGGTCTGTTTTTTAAGTGGGACCTATGCGTCGAGGTTAACGGGTATTGGTGGTAACGCATTCTATACTGTGTTGTGATTCACGTAGTATATTTGATTGTTGAAAACCATTATTGGGTGAATGGAAAATTGATGCCAAAATAAGTTCCATGAAAATGGTGTTTTGGTGGGTTTCCCAAATTAAAAGAAGGAAAGTTTGTCCTACATTGCTTGGGTAGGCTAACATTGTATGGGTTTATAAGCTTTGAGTTTGGAACTTAGGGTAGACCCCAAGGGGCACTCAAGTTTTGTATAGGGAGAGGTTATGGGCAAAATGAACTAAATCCAAAACAAACACACATGCACATGCGTGTCGCCATCTTGTAGACACCTCATTTTTGACCGTCCTCAAGATTTGGACGTCATCACTTGTGCATATGATAATTGTGATACATGTGTTCGTTTTGAGTGCCCGAAGTCCTCGGCGGAACGTCCTGTCTTTGAGCCTTTAAACCTTGTCTTTTCTGTGCCTTGTTTTTGACCAAAACTTTGTGTCTGGACCTTTTGATGACCTGTCGACCACCACCATATGCTATCAGCCATGGCTCATGGTTGTTGGCTATTGGTGTGGCCGGTCGGCTACCAATGGTGGCCGACGGCCACCAGTGACTTTTTTCAGATATTTGTTGACAGCTGTGACAACTGTTAGCACACTGAGCTACATCTCCTTACACATGTATGGTAGGATGTTTCTAAGCTCAAGACATGTTTTTTTTATATACATGGGGGTTCCTCCCCCATTGTTGAGAGTTAGAAATTTTGGAACAAAAAATCTCTCTCTCTCTCTCTCTCTCTTGCAATTTTGTGCTTAGTTGCTTATTCTCTCTACACTTTTGCATACACATCCTAAAACAAATTCTCTCACCTTTGAGCTGAGGTTCCTTGGGACTTGTTTTGGGACTTGTTTTGAGCTCTTGAAGGTGGTTTTAGCTTGGTTTGGTGCCTAAACTTGAGCTTTGCTTCAAAGATATAGCTCTTGCCTTGTTTACTTTGTTTCAATATACTTGTTTTGCCATCTTTTTTACTATTTTTGAGCTGGTTTTAAATTGTAAGAAGTTCTGTTTTTCTGGATTAAAAGTGGTGGTTTGAGCCCTTTTTTAGGTAGGGAGTGGTTCACCCTTCTTGCTTCTTAGTTTGTCAAGTTTTTGTGCCTTTGTTCATCACTTTCAAATCAACTTTTTTGGGCCTTATAACCACTGAATTTCAGAGATTTTTTAGTGGTAAAAAACTCATTTTGATGTCCAAAATTGGAGGGGTTAGCCTCCCCTTCTTGTGTCTTGTTTGTATGCCTAGTTAGCCCTATGTATTAGCTTAATGTTTTAGTTTTTTGTGGCTTAAGTCCAGTATGTTTTACACTTTATTTTGAACTGTTTTGCCACTGTTTTGGCTGTTGGGTCCCTTTTGAGTCTTGTTTTGCATAGTTGTAGTGTAAGTTCCTTCACTAGCTTAATGTTTTAAGGCTTTAACCACCATTGGTTTGAGTTTGTTGCATGTTTTAGTGCTTTTGTCACTCATTTCCAGCACTTAATCATTTTAAGCATTTTTTTTTTCTAACTTTAACATAAGATAGAGCTCTAATAGGATAGACAACATATGACTTCTGTTTCATTCTCTCTTGGTTAGCTACTTTCAGAGTCTTAAAAGCTAGACAAAACAATTTTAGAAGTAAAGCATGTCATTGGAATATAAACTAGGCAAAATAGTTATGCAAAATACAGAGTGTAATTTATTTATATAATTTTATTAGACATAATGCCTATTGGTATTGGAGTTTCTCTAATCCCTCTATTAAACTTCTTTATATTTAGAAATGACCCTTCTGCAAAGCCCTAAAAAAACAAAAAAAACAAATGTTCAGGAGTTGGATGACTTCATTTCAAATTTTGTGGACCGCATAATAATTTTATTTTTTTTATTATTTTTTGGATAAATTACACTGACACCTTTGAGGTTTCTGTTGAATATAAATCTCCCTTCACAGTTGAAAAATTACATTTCCCTCTCTAAGATTTGTAATCTCATTACAAATTGTCGATGTCATGTCCTAAAATTTTTTAAATAACCATCTTGCCCTTTTTTTCTACCATTTCTTATTTTTATCATCATGATTACATTATACAATTTTCTATGATTATATCTATCTAAATATATTCTTATTGAATGATGATATACGAACATAAATTTTATATAGAATTTTCAAAATAATAATTTAACTTAATGGTGGCGTTTTACTTTAAAACAAAATACTCATAAACATAAAAATTAAATTTGTATAATACCAGGTTTATTTTTAAAATAAATCTGAATAACAAAATGATAATTTTAAATAATTTGTTAATAGTTAAGTCTTGTTAAAAAAAATAAAAAGACAAAAAGGAAAAGAAAAGAGTGATATGGGTAATTGTAGACATCCCCAAACGCCTTGGGAGAGATGAGTCCCGTTCCGTTCGTTTTGGGCTCACTACAGTTCGGACTCAAATTTGTCACGGTTCGTAATCTGAACCAAAGAGTCCAAATCTGACAAATCGTTTTGAGAAAACGGTTTTTTTTGAAAGAAGTGTCAAACATTGACTGCTTTGCCAGATACAGAGTCACCACCTAAATATTTTATTTTTGGGAAATTTAAGAAACCCTGACTCGTGCCTAAGGCCACGTGTCCGTCATCACCAAAGTTGCCTCGGCTCGGGAACTTGGGTACGATTGGGGAAGGTCACTTCGTGAGCACCCCCGCTCGCCCGATCAAAGATCGGCCTCTACTAACCATGATATCTAGTTTTGAAAACATTATGCATTCTTATTCTGGTGATTAGCCTAGATTTACTATGTGATGCGCACAGCATACAAGTATAGACCGGGTCGTCTGAATTGGAACAAAAATATTTCGTGTTTGTTTTTGAAAGATGGTTTGCTACTCGCAAGTAGGCTTAAAATGTAGATTTTACCACCCTCAGATGGGCTTAGAAAACATAATTTTGCCACTATCTAGTGGGCTTAAAACTCACAGTCAATGCGTTGTTCCAATCCAAATAACACAACCTTCACCGACAGGCGTTCAGGCAGATATATCATATAAGCAAATAGCCTCATGGTAAGCATGCTATCATGGCAGTCACTCACACACATGCAAGGATGCTAAAGCATAAAACTTACCAAGTACTCCAAGCCAAAACAGAAGTTGATTAGAAATCCATGCATGATCCTAACTATACACAAATGCCTAATGCAACACATGCAGGAATGCAACTAAGATAGGCTCGGCTATTTTAAACATGGCATATGGAATGCTACAGCTAACAAGTATTCAAATTGGAATTGAAATACAATGCAATGAGTTATGATGCGCCAAGCCCAGTGCATGCAAAATAGATGAATGAATGCAAACATGCTATCATACTGTATGCTAATTGAAACATGCCCTAATCTAACCATTATAAGCTGGTAAATAAAAGGGAGAAAGACATGGGGTTGGAAGACATACATCACACGCACGCACACTTATTACAACATCACCCTTGCGCAGAGGGTCCAAATAAATAATATATAGTCCCGAATGAATAATACAGTCCAAATAAGTACAAAACCCTAATTAATTAACAAATTAACTAAGGAAAGCAGTAAGTAAGCATGCAAGCTAGGGACTGCCTTGACTCTGCTTCGGATGATGAATGATGCATGCTCGGGTTGCCTTGCGCGGAAATCCATTGCAATGCCCCAATTAGCCTCTGTTTACAATTAAGCCTAGAATATTGTGCAAAGCTCTGAAAGGCTGTTGATTCTTGATTTGCTACAACAAAGAGCAAGAAAGGGGCATGGCAATGTATTTTCACATATGTATGCTTGACTACTCTTCAGGGAGTGTAGTCCTTGATCCTCGTGCCACCAATCACGCATCTCGATGCATGATGGCCGAAGAGTCGAATTGCACGACTCAATATGAAATGAATGCACATGAAAACATAACTAGACCTAGACTCCATCATGGATAATCTAGAGTGTCGGTGACGGGGAATTGAGACACGTTCCGTCACTCGGAGTACGAAACGTCCCTCGTTTCCCGTGCTCGGGCTAACTCCTATCCCAAGCACAATGCAATATGCATGACATGCATGAATGCAATCCTAACATGCAACCTAGCATACGCAATGCTATGAAATGGCATACACAATGCATGATGTAACAAGGCATATACAATACTCTAACATTCAACCTAGCATACACAATGCTATGAATTGAAATGGCATACACAATGCATAATGGACTTACACCAACATGAGTAGACCTCAGCCACACTCACATCAGTGGCCATGAGATGAAAATGAGACACTCGAGATGCGTGCACACATGCACGCAAACCGAGGACCGATCCTAAGGCACAAATGCCACTCTAACAAGGCATGGCAAGGCATGAAATATGGCGTACAAACATGCAAGTTCCAGCACTGAAATGTGATGCAAAATGATCCCGAAACATGGAAACATGGCACCCGATGCATGGAATGGTCCTGAAACACAAAACTAGGCATATGCATTGACCTATAGCTATACAAAGCATGCATTATTTGGCCATGAAGCATAAAGACAGAGTCAAAGCAGTCCCAAAACATGAACATTTCTAGTTCAAAGTATGGCCAAAAGATGCTAGCAAAATGGACTAAAATAGCATGCAACTTTGACTAGCAAACATGGGTTACATGGCATGTACATGAAGCAGGTGAGAACTCATCAAACCAGCAAAAATTAGTGAACAAGACATACCAAAATATGCCCAAATAAACATGGAAATGCAGCCAACACATGCACAAATAAGGGGCTCCTTCGGAAGGGCATACAAGGGGTTATTAAGCACATGCATCATGGACAGTTTGCGTGGAAAAATTAACTCTGAAAATCAAATATGATAGCCCTAAAACTCATCAAATTGGCCCTGAAATCAGTCAACGAAGCATGCAAGATAGGGCCTCTTTGGAAGGCCAAAAAGACCATCAAACAAAACAAGGTGAGAGGGGGTCACCCCCCTCTGATTTTGGCCTTCAATAATACACCTAAGACACTAAAAATCGACTGGATTTTAGTGGCTAAGATGCCAAACCATGGCCAATGCAAGTGCTCTAATGCATAGCCTTAATCATGAAGGAATGAAGCATTCATAGGGGAAGATGACCCCAAACAGAGAATAGACCTTAATAAAACATGAAGATAATGTCAAAAAAAGACTTTTTCTAGTTTAGGTCGAGGTCCAAAAGGGCTCACAAATAAGGCTAATATATCATGCAAAAACAGCCCAAAAAGAGAGGATGAACAAACAAGGAAGTAAATGACTTCAAACAGAAAACAGCCCTTCAACAAAGTTGTAGAGAGGCTCAAAAAAAGATACTTTACAGTTTATAGAAAAACTCAAATATGCTCACAAGTAAGGCTAAAATATGATGCAAAAATGGCCCTAAAAGAGAGATAAAGGGCAAGAGACAGTAGGTGGCCTCAAATAGTGAAGAGCCCTTAAAAAAAGTTGAATAGGGGCTCAAAATAAGGCACTTTAAAGTTTTTCTCAAAGCTCAGAAATGCTTACAAATAGGGCTAATGTGTCATGCAAGAAATAGCCCTGAAAGAGAGATAAAGGGAAAGGGGTAGCAGATGGCCTCAAACAGAGAAAATGATTAATAAAATGTGAATATGAGATCAAAATAAGACTATTTTCAGTTTGGGTCGAGGCCAAAAAATGCTTGCAAGTATGGCTTATAGATGAAGCAAAAAAATGCAAGTTTAAGGGAAACAAGTGCTTACCCTTGAAGAGCTGACCTCCAGCAGCTTTTGGTCCAAAATGCTGAGCTTCCAACCTTTGCAAATGGCTTCCAAGGTGCTAAAATGGATGGTGGTGGTGTTGTGCTATGGGTTGTAGTGCAAATGGTGCAAGAATCTTAGGGTGTTGGAGCTTGGAATAGTGAAAATGGAGAGAGAAGGGAAGGGAGCCTTGGCTGATTTTTTCTAACCCTTAATCATGGAGGAGGGGTGCTGGTTATATAGAGGGAAGGAGTGAAAGAAAAGGGGGGGAAAAAATTCAAATTTCCCCCCCAAAAGGACAGATCCCCGGGTAGGGGTCTGGTGCAAAATAGCTGGCACAGCTGGCATGCACCAGGAGAGACAATTTTGGCCGACCAGGTTCAGAAGGTTCAGGTGGCCGGCCGACCACCTCCCCTGGCCGGCTGGGCAGGTGCAAAAGGGTCAAGGAAAATTAGTGGCCGGCCACTCCAAAAAGGTGGCCTCCCATGTGTGTACAACACAGCTGTATGGTCAAAACCTAGAAAATGTAACCCAGGAGAGAGAAAAACTAACTTTTTAGAGGGGTTCAAAAGGGTCAAGAACAATTGATGGCTGGCCTATCCATATTAGTGTCCTCCTAGGTGTGTACAACACAATGGTGTGGTGGAAAGTCAGAAAAAGTGGCCCGGGAATGGAAAAAGTCAGCTTTCTAGTGAAGAAAACGGGTGATAAAGAGCGATGAAGGAATAAAGCTGGCCTTCAGAACAATTTCTGGCCTCCCACCTTCCTACAACCTCTCTAACAATGAAAATAAGGTCTCCGCCAAAAATGAACCCAAACCGATGCAAAACGAAGGTTCGGGGGCTCAAAAACTGACTATTAAGCACCGGAGGTGGCGTTCGACCACGAAGTTGGTCTCTTGGGCAACAGTGTCCCTCAAAAGGGAGGAAACAAGGTGTATGCCAAAAACCGGAGCAAACGGAGGTGGTTAAGCGGTCCCGATCTGAGGCACACGGCTGACGGCTCCGAAAACCGGGAACCGGGCTCCAAACGGGAAAAATGGCCTATGACCACGAAACGTAGCCTACGGCCACTGAGAGATGATCTACGAGACCTCTCCCTCCCTTCGGAAAGAGAAAACAAAGAAAATAGGGCCTGGTTCGCAAATCGAGGCAAAGCACAAAAGAGTCCGAAAGTTTGGAGACAAGGCTCGCAGCCGTGATTCCGCAACTTCAGAACAAGCACAATATGCAACATCACCGAGCGCTCAGTTGGTGACGTCTGAGTCTTAAAGTCGGTCAAAAATGGGGTGTCTATAGTTGCCCCTCTTTGACAGAACTCGAAAGTCATAAGTGACGGGAGTGAATGTCAAAGCCCAGAGACGACCCATTTTTGACAAGGCCGAAGACTTAGACAAACATATGAGATAAACAAAAAGATGTGCCTGCAAGCATGCCCGTAGGCAGGGGGCAAAATGCAAAGCGGTATGCACAATGCTGGATGTAACTCAATGATCATGCGAAGCAGCAAGCTGTAATGAAGCAAATATTCACAATAGATGCAACAGTTTTAAGCGAGAATGCAAAGCAATACTACATTTCATGCAGTTGAAGAATGCGAAGAATCATTGGATTCTCACCACATCTCACACGGGGAAGATACAATACCTGTGCGGCACGTTTGGTCGCACTAGCCTCAAATGAACCGTACATACAATATCGTGCCTGCAAAAGGAAGAAACTCAACAAGCACAACATAGTTAGCAACATATGTTCAGTGTGATATCGAATTCTGGCAAACGCAGTGTTGATGGGTGAGTGCATTGCATTGCAAGAAGCGACGCGCATGATAACGCAAGTTAAGCACAGGGGTATGACAATACTCGTGAAACGTGCAAGACAGTCCAAGTGATGTGCATGAGAATGCAAGTGACGTGCATAACAATGCAAGATAAGTGTAAACTCGAATGCACATTTTGAAACGAAACAACGAGCAAAGCAATGCAAGTTTCGACGAAGGTGGCTCAATCGCGACCCCCGGTTTACCTCCCGGAGGGGTCACAACATATTCAAAAAGGATACATCTTGCTCTCGGCGAGTAATGATGAAACACATATTGAAAGTTGGAGTTGAAGTTCCTGCGGAGGGATTTCGCGACGAAAAGTGCACTTTCCTTGTACTTTCTCGGGTGCCGGGGACTTTAATCATCACCAAAATTTGCAGAGACCTTGGAGACCATGTTGGGAGTGCTGCAGGCCATGCTTGGCCCAAGGGGGAGGCTGCCGGCCAGGGTGAAGGAGAGGGATGGCCGGCCTGCCAGAAAAGGTGGCCGGCCGACCATCTAGCCCAAATCCGGGGCAGTTTGGTCTTTTTGCTCTCTTTTCTTTAAATGTGCTTATCCAAAGCACTTGTCCTCATAACATCAGCTCTGAAATTTCCTCCTCTTCCTTCCTAGACCACTTTCTCTCTCAGATCTGTGCTCTATACGCGTTTTCCAACGCCCCACGTAAGTTGTTTTCGCGAAATCTTTCAGTTTTCGTCACTTTGAACCGATTAAATTTTGATTTCCGTGCTTCTTTTCTCATTTTCACCACTTGAGGTAAGTTTGTCTCAACATTTGGAAGAGTTTCTCAGGGGTTGACTTTTGTTGACTTTTTCATTTCCCGAGAGTTGACTTTTGTTGACTTTTTCCGATTTTGGCTCATTTTGCTCATTTTTGCTCCTTTTTGCAGATTTTTCGAGATGGCGGGTTATTTTCCGCAAGGTGAAGGTTCTCCAGGTGCCGGGGATGAGCCAGACATTATGTCTTTACCCCCGAGGATTCAGCCATTCATCCTCGAGAGGTACGACCCTCCGGCGCACATCCTCCCGCAGGCGGTTTTCTACCATTTTACTGACTTCGATGATCGAGCGCCTAGGGATCTGCTTTTGCGAGAGCCGGAGTCCCACCTTTCTCATCAGGCACGAGAGGTATTTACTCCACTTTTACATTTTCTGCAATGTATTCTACATTTTCCGTGCATTTCGTGCTTTTGCTATGTTTATCTGCTTACTCAAGCACATAGCTTGTTTTGAATGTTTAGTCTATAGCACCGTATTCTGTTTGCATCTTAAACACACAGTTCAAACACTCTAACTTTCTGAACACGCGGCCCGTATATTGATTGTGAACACACAGCACACACTTGTTGAGAATTGAACACACAGCCCAAATTGAAGGTGAACACGCAGCACACTCTTGTTGAGAGTAGAACACACAGCCCACTGTTTTTGAATTTTGAACACACAGCTCATACTTGTTGTCAGTTGAATACGCAGCCCAAACTTTGAATTTCTGAACACACAGCCCCAAATTGAAGGTGAACACGCGGCACACACTGATTGAGAGTTGAACACGCAGCCCAAACTTTGAGATGAATACACAGCCCACTCTTTGATGTCGAACACACGGCTCGTTGTTGAGGTGAACACACACCACACGCTGATTGAGAGTTGAACATGCAGCCCAAACTTTGAGATGAACACACAGCCCACACTTTGATATCGAACACACAGCTCGTCGTTGAGGTGAACACACAGCACACACTGATTGAGAGTTGAACATGCAGCCCGAACTTTGAGATAAACACATAGCCCACACTTTGATATCGAACACACAGCTCATCGTTGAGGTGAACACATAGCACACACTGATTGAGAGTTGAACGCGCAGCCCAAACTTTGAGATGAACACACAGCCCACTGATTTTCAAATCTGAACACACAGCTCAAATACTTGATGTTGAACACACAGCTCGAACTTTGATGATGAACACACAACCCATTTTGATGTCGAACACACAGCTCGTTGTTGAGGTGAACACATAGCACACACTGATTGAGAGTTAAACGTAGCCCAAACTTTGAGATGAACACACAGCCCATATTCTGTGTCTGATTTGATTTTGTACGTAGCTTGTACTTTTCATTCGCACGCTGCTTATTTATTTCATTTGCACACGGCTTATTCATTTCATTTGCACGCAGCTTATACATTTCATCCTGAAACTGAATACATGTGTTCATCCTGAATGCAGGTGACTTCTCGTACTGCGCGAGGATATGGCTTTATCACGGCGAGAGAGTGGTACGCGGAGCTCCCGGAGGCTGTCTGGGATTTGGTTGATGTGGCAAGGTTTGGGCCCTTTTGCACTGGGATCTTCCGCTGTCCTGCTAGTAAGACACTGATGGGTGCTTTGGTAGAGAGATGGTGGGACACCACCAACTCCTTCCATTTCTCTGCCACCGGGGATATGACCATGACCCCATTTGACTTCGCCATACTGACGGGCCTTGATGTGGGAGGCTGGGCCATCCCATATGACGAGGATATGGGCCAGTGGGAGGCCGTCTGGATGTACTTATTGGGGGCTCGCCCGCCAGTTGATAGATCTTCGGGCAGAGTCCGATATACCTGGTTCTCTTCCCATTTCAAGAGGGCGGAGATGAAGCCTAAGACTCCAGAGGAGGTGGCATAGTACACCCGCGAATTTTTGATGTTCCTTTTCGAGACCACTCTGTTCGCCGATAGGGGGAACACTGTCGGGCTATATCTTTTGAGTGCTCTAGTGGACCTTTCACAGGTTAGCCGGTATGATTGGGGCGGCGCCAGCCTGGCTACTCTCTACTGCTATATGAGCGTGACCTCCCGCCGATGGGGGAACATGGTCGGTGGCTATTGGAGGGCCTGGGAGGTACTTTCTGCTCTCTTGATTTACGTTTCTGTTTCTCATTACTTGTACATTGCACACACGGCGCACTTTACATTCTGTACCTTGCACTTTGCTCTCAGCATTTTTTATTTACATTCTGCACTCAGCATTCCATATTATGATGGCTACTGTTCTATTTTCCACAGCTATGGATCTATGTGTACTTCCCGACGCTAGCCCTAGAGCTTGAGGTGGAGATGCCCCTCACGACCCCTTATTCACTCGTATTCAAGGGCCAGTACCGGCCGAGACCTCGGGAGTCTTTCCTCTACTTACGACAGTACTTTGATACAGTGCGGTCGTCAGAGGTATTTCAGAACTCTCAGTTCTTCATGTTTCTGATCTTTGATTTATCTTGCACATTCACAATTTCTGATTAGCTTATACATCGGTTATCCGCAGATCTCGTAGAAGCCTTGGGCGCCTTTAGGTAGAGACCTCCAATTCCAGTTCGCCGAAGCATGGGGTGCCTCTCGGTATAGGATCCTGTTTGAGGGGCCAGTTGGTAGGGCCTGGTTCTTGGGGCATCGCTTCTTACGTCAGGTATGGGGCTACCCTGATCAGGATATTCCCTCGGCACCTCCAGACGATATGCGGACCGCTGATAGACTCTCTTCCCAGGATGTCGTCAGTGCTATGCAGGGTATCGATGCATTCTTACATTTGGAGCAGGGGGAGTATGCGACTTACCGTCACACATACTTGATGTCCCCACTGACAGGAGTCCGTACCCCGACGAGGAGGTCTGCTGGTATGCCCTCTTCGAGCCGGGCTCGGACTACAAATATCCATTCCACCAGCAGGGCTGGCACATCCAGAGGTGGGGCTGGACTGGTTCCCCCGATCCCTCCGACTTATCATCATCCCGGATGGCTAAATATGCTGACTGAGTTGACGGGATGGCGATATGGGGCTTCTTATCCAATTCCGATAGAGTCTCCTATGCCTGACCACAGATATGTCAGTGACCCTGATTCACCACCGTTATGTTCCACTATTTTCCGTTTATCACACAGATACTTTGGCATTTGTTTATTCATTGATGACTTGAGCTTGTATCTGCAGCCACCCAGGGAGTACATGGATGAGGTGCTCGGGATGGTAGCCTCACTTGAGGGCATAGTCCTACGGAGAGAGGCGCAGCTGTCCCTCTTGGGTGTCCAGGTACCCTTTAGTTTTCTTGCATTTATCATACTTCTGATGACATGCTGATCTTGAACATTTTACTGTATTGATAGGCTGCCTATGTAGAGCACGTCTGACACATATCACACTTACGTACTGTACCTGCATGCACCCACTTCATGTAGCTTTCTTGCATCTGCATCTGATATACATATTTGAGCTGATGCATCCAAATTACACTTTTCCATTTTAGATGCTGCCGATATATACCGGGCCACAGGCTGGGCCACCTGGGCCTTCCCGAGGAGCTGGGCCATCTAGGCCTCCTCGAGGAGCTGGGAGAGGGGAGTCGTCTCGCGGACGAGGCAGACGCAGGGTGCACATTATAGAGGAGGAGTCCAGTGAGGAGGAGAAGGCTGCAGATCCCCAATCAGAGACATCTACTGATAGAGAGGGTGGCTATGATCCCGGTTTCGGTAGTGGAGATGAGGCTGAGGAGGGTTCCGAGGATGGCAGCCCTGACTCAGATGATGGTGATGATGGTGCAGAGTCTGTTCCGCAGAAGAGGACAAAGAGGGCCTCTCATTCTTGCTCTTGAGAGCATTGATGCAGCTGTTCCCTGCTTTATTTACCTTTTTACTAGTAGTTGTAGCACATTGTACATTGTTAGGCAGTTTTATTTTCTGTAAAACTTGTACCCTTGTTGTAAAATGTTGTAACAAAGGAAGCATGATGGAATGAAACAGCTTTTGAAAAAGTGTTGTATTTTAGCATCGCATCGCATCATTTTGCATAAAAATGAAATTGAATGGAATTGTGCACTGAAAATTGCAAAGTCAGGTAGTGAACCGACACAACAAACTAAACAACTTAACTCACTAAGAAACAACAAAACCTTAGCAAGTTTACAACTCGATAAGCAAACACAACAAAATTGATGACTCGATAAGTAAGGCACAACAAAATTGTTTAAACAAAAAGTAACAACTCAATGCACGAAACTCGACAGCTTGACAAAACTTAACAACTCGATAATCAAAACAACAACTCGATAAGCAAAGCAACAACTCAATAAGCAAGACTTAACAACAACTCTATGAACAAAGTGCATTTCAGACGATCTGGGTGACGGAACGCATCCGAAACTGAGGGAAATGAAGGCCTTCGACACTCCCGATGCATCCAAATGTTGGGAACTTCCTTCTAGAGGGTAGAATAGGACCAAAGACCCACTTTGCAGCATGGCCGGCCACCTTTGGGAGCTGGCCGGCCAGCTTTTTGTATTGGAGAGAAGAGGGGTGGCCGGCCTGCCATAAAAGGTGGCCGGCCGACCACCTAGCTCAGCAACCACCAAATTTTTGACACATGTCCCCCGAACAGTGTCTTATCCTCTTTAAAAGTCCCAGCCTTGTAGTTGATTCATTTCATCTCAGTTTTGCACCAAAATGGAGGCGTTTCTCGTCGAAAATCTCACAGCTTGGATTACTTCTCTAGATGGCTCGGAAAAGTTGAACTTCCGGGGCTTCGGCTTGAATGCACTATTCACGCTGAGCCGTACTCCACTGCACCTTCCTTTCCTTCATGCCGCGGCGAGGTTTTGGAACCCAGTAACACATGTTTTTAGCTTCGGCGGGCAAGAAGTATGTCCAACTTTCGAAGATTTTCAAGTTTTGATGGAATCTGAACGGTATGAAGAAATCTTGCCTCAGTTTCGCTTCGGCCATGCCCAAGCTTTAGGGCGGATGTGTGGGCTCACCATGCATGACGCTCGGTCTCTGATCTGCAATAGGGAACTGGACATCCTCGGCTTGATTCATCGCTTTTCTGATGCCAGTGACCGCGACAACCATTATTAGCAGGGTTTTCGACAACACGCACTTTGCTTGTGCATGCTATCTCTCTTTTTGCTTGCCCCAGGCTTTAGTGGATCTAGCATTCATCTGATTGAAGTTGCTCAAGGCTTGAAAGAAGGAAAGAGCTGCATCGCCGTGACATTGGCCTAGACACTGATGGGCTTAGATGCTTTCTATCGCCGGGAGATGACCAGATTTGCGGGGAGTCCACTACTGCTGCAGGTAATGTTTCTCACCCAATCTCACATATATATTGCTCACATCACTCGGCCCTCGGGCTCGGTTTTTCTCACAAAACCCTTTTCTTACTTTTCTCTCATCATACATCTCTCTATTCTTTATTCTCTCATTTTTTATCTCTCCCCAGGTATGGTTGATGGATAAATTGCAGGTTGTGGACTCTTGGCCAGCTTACTCAGCTCGCGGCTACTTCTTTCGACAACGCCTAGTCAATGCTCTTGATGAAGGATGGTGGTTCGACTGGATGTGCAATTTGTCTGCAGATCGCATTGCTTGGCACTGTCCTTGGCTCAATCTCCCGCAATGAGCTATAGTATGTCCCGGCAGACCGGGATCCAGCTGATTGGTCTGACCCACTGTGTGTTCTACTTTCCGCTCGATTCCAAAGGCTGGGCCATGATCGAACTTACCCGCCAGAGGATAGAGTATCTTGCCACATTCCGGTTAAGGCGCCTGTCTTGCGGTATGCAACAGCATGGAGGACTAGAGAGCTCCTGGCCCCCGCTCCCACTTTCAGTTGTACTTTGTCTGACGAGTGCTTGGATTGGCTTAGTGAAGAGGCACAGATTGGGCCCAGCTTGGCATCAGAGGCTTCGACCAGCTCTGGGAGGGGGCGCAGGGACACCTGACTTATCTATGCCCCGATTTTATTGCTTTACCAGTACTTTCAAGTTTTCTTTATAAATGTAATAAAAAGCAACTTCAATTTGTATGCAAGAGCAGGAGAACTCTGTATTGAAATCAATGAAATTGAAGGTTGTGGGTATTGAAAATTTTTCGCTTTGGTCCAAAAATGGTCTTAGTTGTAAAAAGATTAATTTGAACAAAGTCAACTTTTATTAAAACTTTTCAAAACCATTTTCGATATGGATCAGAACTGGACACGCCTGAGATCTGTCACTGAGATGCACAATCCCGATTCTCGCGAATCGAAAGTTGCCCTTAGTCTGAATAGCACCAGACTACACAAAGAACGGAAAGTTGCCCCTAGTCTGAAAAGCACTGCACCGGAGATCACGATGAATGCTGATAGACAAAGATGACCGAGATGATCAAATAGACAAAGTTGATCGGGGAAAAGTTTATGGCTGAACTTCAGGATGAAGTTGCCTACGTATCCCAAAGACGGGAATCAAGCCTTACGTAGTTCAGGCTCGGGCTCACTCGGGTATTTTCACTCTTCTTTTACGCTCTAACTTTTGCCAAGGCTGCCCTTTGCGGGTTTTCAACCTTGCGAGCTCAGTTTTTATAATTTCAAATTTTTTGTGCTCTGAGTTTTGCCTAGGTCACCCTTTTGGGTTTTCGGCTTAGCGAGCCTCTCAAGGGTAATATTTCTTCAACTTGTCCATATTGATCGGTTGTGAGAACTCCAGGCCATCTAGATCCATCAAAACCACAACTCCACCTGACCAGATAGACTTAATGATGTAGGGTCCAGTCCAATTAGGTCTGAACTTGCCCCTTGGGTCGTGGATGGGAGCTCGGTTGTCCTTGAGGACCAAATCTCCTTCCTTTAGATTCCTGGACTTAACTTTCTTGTTGAAAGCCTGGGCAATTTTGCACTGATAACCTTGAACATGGTACAGTGCTTTCAGCATTCTCTCATCAAAGAGCATGAGTTCCTCAAACCTGCTCTGCTACCAATCTGCCTCGGCTATCTGACACTCAGCCAGTACTCGTAGTGACGGAACCTCAATCTCGACAGGGAGAACGGCCTCCATCCCATAAACCAATGAATACAGAGTCGCCCCAGTAGAAGTTCTGATTGAAGTCCGGTAGCCCCACAGAGCAAACGACAGTTTATCTGGCCAATCCTGGTAGGTCTCCACCATCTTCTGCAGTATGTGTTTGATGTTCTTGTTGGCGGCCTCAACCGCTCCATTGGTTTGCGGCCGATAGGTAGATGACTTATGAAAAGCCACGTTGTATTTTTCCAACAAGTCAATCACTTCCTTCTTGAAGTGGGAACCGTTATCTGAAATTATCTCGTTTGGGACTCCGTAGCGACAGATGATGTTGTTTCTGATGAACTTTGCAACGTGCGAAGCCTACAACACCGCATAGGATTGGGCCTCGACCCACTTCGTGAAATAATCTATCGTGACCAGGATGAACTCATGCCCATTTGGCCCCATTGGAGTGACAGCCCCGATCACATCAATTCCCCAGACTGAAAATGGCCATGGCGAAGTTATATTGTACAGCTTCGACGGCGGAATGTTCATGCGATTTGCATGAATTTGACATTTGTGGCATCGCCGAACAAAACTGATACAGTCCTTCTCCATGGTGGACCAGTAGTAACCCTGTCTGAGGATCTTCCGTGCTAGCATTACTCCCTTCATGTGCGCACCGCATTCCCCTCCATGGATGGCCTCCATCAGACGCTTCGATTCTTCGGCATCGACACACAGTTTATGCATTCCCAGATGACCTCTCTTATATAGCTTACCTCCACAGATGATGAACTAAACGGCCATTCTTCTGATTGCCCTTTTATCCTTGGCATTTACCCTTGGCGCGTATGCTTCCTTCTCCAAGAAATTCCAAATGTCGTAATACCAGGGGTTTTCGTCCTGAACCTCATCTATAGCAGCAATCGACTCGTAGGTTGGCGCAAATTTGTGGTCAATGATGACTGGAAGCATCCGGACTCCGAACGCGATGTCTATCATGGAGGATAGAGTTGCTAAAGAATCTGCTAACCTGTTGTTCTCTCTTAGTAGATGAGCAAAGTTTAGCTTCTCAAACCGAGAAATTAACAAGTCCGAGGTCTGGTGGTACATCATCATCTTTTCTTCTTTGACTTTCCAGTCTCCTTTTGCTTGAGACACAACAAGGTTCGAGTCCCCGATGACGTCCAACCATCTTGCCCCTAGTTCCAGGGCTGCTTCTAGACCGGCAATGCATGCCTCATATTCTGCTTCGTTGTTCGAGACTTTGAACCTGAGTTTGAAGGCTAGAGGGATACGGGACTTGTCAGGTGCTATCAGTAACACTCCTATCCCATACCCATACTGATTTGATGTTCCGTCAAAGTACATCGTCCAAGTTTCATCGTCGATGTGCAAAATGGCTTCATCTGGGAATAAGTACTCGACTGCTTCGCTCCCTTCCACTGGATGATCAGCTAAGAATTCTGCTACTACTCTTCCATTGACTAACTTGCGTGTCACATATTTCAAATCGAATTCGGAAAGCAACAGCAACCAACGAGCTAGCCTACCCATAAGTGCTGGTTTCTCGAAAAGATATTTGATGGGATCAAGTCGTGAAACCAACATTATGGAGTGAGCTAACAGGTAGTGCTGCAGCTTCCTAGTAGCCCATACCAAAGCTAAGCAAGCCTTTTTCAACGGTGTGTAGCGAGTCTCATACTCTAGCATCTTCTTGCTCAGATAGTAGATGGCTCTCTCCACTTTGTCCTCTGATTCTTGCGTGAGCATACAGCCCATTGTAGTCTCAGTCACTGAAAGGTACAATATCAATGGTTTCCCCGGCTCTAGCGGTGACAACACGGGCGGGTTCTGTAAGTATTCCTTGATCTGTTCAAAAGCAGCTTGGCATCGGCCGTTCCATTGGAATTTCTTTCCTTTCTTCAGGAGACCAAAAAGTGGTTCACAAGTCAAGATTAATTTTGAGATAAACCGTCTTATGAATTGCACTTTACCCAGAAAGCTTCGCACCTCTTTTTCAGTCCTTGGTGGCGGCATTTGTAGGATGGCCTCGATTTTGGAAGGGTCGACTTCGATACCTCTCTGTGTAATCGGAAACCCCAGCATTTTTCCCGCTGTAACACCGAACGTACATTTCTGAGGATTCAGTCGCAACCAGAATTCTCTGATCCTTTGAAAGAACTTTTGCAAGGCGATGTAGTGGCCCTCTCTTTCTTTGGACTTGACAATCATGTCGTCCACATACACCTCAACCTCTTTGTGGATCATATCATGCAATATTGTGGTCGCGGCCCGTTGATAAGTAGCTCCAGCATTCTTCAACCCAAATGGCATTACTTTGTAGCAGTATGTCCCCCACGGGGTGGTAAATGCAGTCTTTTCCCAGTCTTCAGGTGCCATCACTATCTGATTGTAGCCGGAGAAGCCATCCATGAACGAAAGCAAAGCATGCCCCGCCGTAAAGTCCACTAACTCATCAATATGCGGCAAGGGAAAGTCGTCCTTCGAACTGGCTCTGTTCAAATCCCTGAAATCCGCGCATGCTCGGATCCTGTCATCCTTCTTCGGCACTGTAACAATGTTGGCCAACCAAGTCGGGTATTCAAATACCAGTAAGAATCCTGCATCGATTTGCTTGGTGACCTCTTCTTTAATCTTGAGAGCCCAGTCCAGGCAGATCCTTCTGAGTTTCTGCTTGACTGGTCGGGCCTCGGGGTCAAGAGGGATCCGGTGCTGTACAATCTCAGGATCGATCCTAGGCATGTCTTCGTAGGACCACGCGAAAATATCTTTGAAATCTTTTAATAAAATGACTAAGCGCTCGCGTTCCTCCGAAGACAAAGTGGACCCGATCTGGACCAGCCGCGGGTCCTCCTCAGTACCAATATTCACGGTAGTGATTTCATCCATTAGGGGTTTAACAAATCTCTCCTGCTCTTGTTCAATTAAGCGTTGTAAAAGCGGAGGAATTTCGTCCTCGTTGTTTTCATCAAAATTTTGAAAGTCTGAGTTAATGCAACAAATCAAGGGCACAGAAAAGTACTTAGAAACCATAGCTATTTGATTCTCATTAAGCACATCCAATTCGTCCGATTCCTCGGTTACAACAGACTCAAAAGAGAAAGAAATAGACGACCTGGACAAGACTGTGGCATCCGGGTTATCATCCCCAGGATTACCAGACTCAGACTCAGTCGAGCTGGAACCTGATTCCGACTCACAAGATTTGGTGGAATCAAGTTTCGGCTCACTACCTGACCTGGTACTGCTGGACAAAATCCCTCTTCGTATTGCCAAGTGAGAGAGGGTGCGATAGATGTATCCAAAATAGTTGCTGGTAGGCCCGCAGCCGTTTCATTCCCAATCATGGAAACCGAGAAGTTATCCCCCAAGCACTTCTGGTCGATCGGAGGATCTGAAAGTAGACAAGCCAATGCTACCCCCATTTCATTCTCAGCGCCCTCGGAATCCACTTCCTTACACTACTCAACCTCAGCTGATGGGTCTGTCTGCTCTTCGGCAACGTCATCCCGGATAGTTGTAGGTCAAAGAAAATCTCGAAACCCGGCACGCGCTTCCTCTCTGCGTTTAGCCACGGCTCTGGGAAGCCACAGAACGGAAAGTCCTCCCCCTCCCGGACGAAGCGTCCGATTAGGGTACCCTGAATGGGCCGGGTGCATTAAGTAAAAAGGCTTCCCTGCCTTCTTTGCTTTGGCTCTTCCAGCCATTTCCTTCCCTTTTTTTATCCAATCCTCTTTGGTGGGCAGATAACCCAATCCAAAGGTATGGAGGTTGTGTGGCACTTCGGCCAATGCTGCAATGCCCTTTCGGCCGCTCCTTTCCAATCCCATCCAGAGGATGTGTTGTAGCTTGTTCATGAGGTATACAGATTGAGCACTGACATACACTCCCTCATTAACAGCCATGATGTTCTGCACAACCCGAGCCTCAGCTAAGGTAAATCCTGACACAAACACATCTTCCATGCCGTGCTCAATTTCTAGGACTGGTGTAGACACCTCCGGCGGTGGGTGGATCGATGAATTCCTGAACACAATGGCTACTCCCTTTTCATATGGGTATTTCACCATCTGATGCAGAGTGGACGACACGGCCTTCACCTGGTGCAACCACGGCCGCCCCAAAAGTAGATTGAAGGTTGCCGGAACCTCTAAGACATGGAAATCTATCTCATGCTGCCCTGGCCCAACCTTGGTCTGGATCTTTACTGTCCCTATGAATTCTTGGCTCGTGTTGTCATATGCCCGAATTACCTGGGCTGTTGGTATAAAATCCGCGGTCTTCAAACCGATTGCGTAAGCTGTCCTCACCGGGCACACGTTGATAGCGGATTCGGTATCAACAAGAACTAACGGTATCCATTTATTTCTACACTCCACAGAGATGCAGAGTGGCTTATTGTGGTTCGCACCCTCAGGTGGCAATTCTTTGTCAGAAAAAGTCAACATCGGGGTAGCTCCTCTCGGAAAGACTAATCCTACGAGTTGCTTTGGCGTGGTATCTATGGAGAGTTTGGCCTTGTCCATAGCAGATAAAACAGCCTGTCTGTGTACCCATGATGCCATAAGCAATCCCCAGATGGAGATGTCTGCTTGTATCTTCTTCAGCTGCTTCAATACAGCTTATTCTTCGATCTGCTTCTCTTTCTGCTTTTCAGTTTCCTTGTCCTTCCCAGATGCCTCTGGTTGGTCTAGGTGCGGGGGCTTGAAGTACCGCCCGCTTCTTGTCATGTGATCAACTTCATCGAGATACCAGGTGTCATCTGGTTGATTGCTCCCCCAATCCTCGTCTGTGTGGGCAAGACACAAATCATCGTCTTCCCACCACATCCCGTGAGCAGCCAACAGGTATCTGTCTGGCTCCGGCATGATTGTACTCGCAGTACTTTCAGTCCACATGCTCGCAGCATCTCCTGTCTTTGTGCCCACAACATTTTCAGTCCCCTCATGGGATTTGGCTTTCCGATTCTCTCAGAATCCCAAAATTTTTCTTATTCCACATGCGTCGACGCAGTTTGTTGTTCAGCTTTGCCTGTATTCTGAGCGAAATTCTTCGTACTGGCGCTCTCCGGTAATGTACTCTGACTTCCAGCCACAACTGATACCCTCGCCCCTGCCGGGCCCTGTTGGAACTCTACGACATCCGGTTGATCATCCAGCCATCCGGTAGCTTCTGCCGATTCCTCATAATCAAACCAGTTGATTGCTGCATCTCCTAATTCCTGGTCCTTGAAAAACTGTAGGTTGGCAAAGTCTTCTTCCACAGCCGTCAAATCACCTGCCCCTTGCTCAAATCCATCCCCTTGGATTACACACAGTTCTGCCCTCTCTGGCAATTCTACACTTGGTTTAGATTGGCCTGTTGACAGAATGTAATCGCTCGGATTGTAGGCTTCCCCAGCAAAATTCCCAGACTGCTCAAACCCTGACTCAACCATTCCATCCTCCTCTGCAATCTCCCCTACACCGTCTTCAACAGCCACCACCATTGGCTCAGGTTGGGTTGTAGAGATGTCCATCATGCACAAAAAGTCAGTGCAGTCGGGAAGGAGCACCTCCGGCTTAAGTAGATGGGAAGGAGTGATATAAATGCTAGGATCGTAAGACACGACCCCAGTCTGGATAAAATTGATTCTTTTGGGAGGTGGAGCTTAGTTGTGTGTAGGGAGTGGGTTGGTTGTGACATTGGGTCTTTCTGGTGGAAAAATCACCTGTTTGTCAATGAGATCCTGAATCTCGTGACGCAATCTGAAACATTGGTCGGTGTCATGATCGTGTTGTTGGTGATATGCACAATATTTGGCTGGGTTGTGAGTGGGGGGTAGTGGATTTGGTAACGGCCTCGGCTCTAGGGGTTTTAGATGCCCTTTTCTGATTAAGACCCCTAGAGCCTTGGATAGGGGCATGCACAATGGGATGAAGGTTTTTTGGCCTCTGGGTTGCTATTTAGTGGTCTGTGTACTACTTGCGGATGCACCGGAGAAGGGTGTGGCTGCCATGGGCCTTGGAAGGGGAGGGGGAATGGTGGCGACCATGCTTACCTCCGAAGTTCTTGCAGTTGCAGCGCCACTCGGGCCTGCATTATTGTTGCGGTTAAAGGTTCTCCGGGGTTGCTCTCTGTCTTGGTCAATCAGACCCTGTTTCATTGCATCTTCAATTTGTAACCCCATCTCGTGCAGATCCGAAAAGGTAGGGAAGGGGAGCACAATCATCTTTTGCATCAGTTTTGGCTGGAGATTGCGCACAATCATCCTGATTTGGTCCTTGTCGGTGGGCCTTAAAGTCATTATCGAGGCCTTCGCCCTCCACTGGGTCACAAAATCCGAGAAACTCTCTTTGGGCTCCTGCCTTGTTGTTTCGAGATCCCGAGTTGTAATCTCAATTTAGGTGTTGTAAGAGTATTGCGCAACAAAGGCCTCGACCATTTCATCCCAACTTCGCTTGACATCATCCTCCAACTTCGCATACCAGATAGCGGCCACACCCGACAGGGTCTGACCAAATAGTGAAAGCTTCTGGGGTCTGGTGAGGCCCATTGGCCATAATATATCTGAGAATAGCTGGAGGTGGACTATGGGATCACCAGATCCGTCGAAGCGATCGATCTGCGGCATTTGGAATCTATCCGACAGTGTCACAGCCACATCGGTATATCTGTCCTCGATATCCGGGATAGCTTTTACCCCCTGGGGTTTTTTGAATAGCTTCTCGAGCTTGCTCAATTTCAATGCTGTAGGGTCTACTTCGAACTCAAAGGGAGAGTCCGGGTGGTTGACGGGTGTATGGACCTTGGATAATTGAGGTGGAAGCGGGGGCAGAGCCGGCTCCGTTGGGATGTCTATGTCCTCCTGAACGGCATGGACATTTGGCAAAATGTTCTGTGTATTTGGCAGGACATTCTGGGTAGTTGGTGTCTGCTCGGGTATTGGGACTCCTGGTGGGGGAGGATTTGGATGTGAGGCTGATGCTCGACTTCTTGTTTGTGGCAGATTAGCTCACTTTGTTGGGCCATGATTGTGGCCTACTGTTTAGAGAACTCTGCTTGGCGGACGGCGTTCTCCTGCATTTGCTTCATACTCTCTTGGAGTTGGCGCATCATTTCTTCCATTCCGGCCATGTTCTGCTGATCTTGCTGACTGACTGGTATGTGTATTTCTATGGCAGAAACTGAGACCTCAGCCCGATTGTTCACTGCTAGGGTAGACCACTGCTCTGGTAACCTCTGCTCAGACACACTACGCTTTCTTGGCCTCCGTCTGACAATCGGGGGTAGAGAATGAAACACTGGCTGTCCGTCAACCAGATCCTCAGATCGATTGAGCCGACGACCTGTTGTCCAAAGTGCTTGGGGAATATCTGCTGGGTTTGAAGCAATTGTGCTAAAACTGTCCTAGCAAAAAGATAAATAAAGCAATAAGGGAATAAATAACCAGACAAATGAACAGCATAATAGCTTAAAATAAATACACAACACGCAGCTGGGCATAACAACACACGGTTGATAAGCTGAATACACACTGTTCTCAAACACTGATCATTATCCCTGAATCACTGTCCCCTAAGACTGAATCTGATACCCGCAGATAACTGATTCTCAAACACTGACTGATGCCCGCAAGCCTGATGCCCAAACTCACAAACTGATACATGCATTACTGTAGAGACGCATTCTAAAAGCACATAATAGATAAGTGAGAGCCAAAACACCCCTATGTTGAAGTGGGGTTTCCCTGTCCTATTTTGTCAGGAGCTAGGGTTTCACTATGCACGTAGCGGTTTCAAACAACCTATAATCGGGTAAGCAACTTGTCCTAGTTTAGAATGGTCACTATGGATTCCGAATATGTACTAGGTCGAATGGTCAAAAAGGGTGCCCCGGTAAAACCGGGGTTTGTGTTCCCATACTGGCAGAGGCCATAACCGGTAAGCCTTATGGCACGCAGCCTCTGGCAAACCGCTCAGGAATAGCAGATGGCAAACACGGTGTCCTAGGTGCACCAATGCAAATGCAATGCAAAGAAACACACAAGTGTAGTCAAAACAAGATATCATGAGTTCGAGTCAAGTTCTCTAAATCCCCAGCGGAGTCGCTAGAAACTGTAGACGTCCCAGAACGCCCCAGGAGGGATGAGTCCCGTTCCGTTCGTTTTAGGCTCACTACAGTTCGGACTCAAATTTGTCACGGTTCGTAATCTGAACCAAAGAGTCCAAATCCGGCAAATCGTTTTGAGAAAACGGTTTTTTTAAAAGAAGTGCCAAACATGGACTGCTTTGCCAGATACAGAGTCACCACCTAAATATTTTATTTTTGGGAAATTTAGAAAACCCTGACTCGTGCCTAAGGCCACGTGTCCGTCATCACCAAAGTTGCCTCGGCTCGGGAACTTGGGTACGATTGGGGAAGGTCACTTCGTGAGCACCCCTACTCGCCCGATTAAAGATCGGCCTCTACTAACCATGATATCTAGTTTTGAAAACATTATGCATTCTTATTCCGGTTATTAGCCTAGATTTACTATTTGATGCGCACAGCATACAAGTATAGACCGGGTCGTCTGAATTGGAACAAAAACATTTCATGTTTGTTTTTGAAAGATGGTTTGCTACTCGCAAGTAGGCTTAAAATGCAGATTTTGCCACCCTCAGGTGGGCTTAGAAAACATGGTTTTGCCACTATCTACTGGGCTTAAAACTCACAGTCAATGCATTATTCCAATCCAAATAACCCAACCTTCACCCACAGGCATTCTGGCAGATATATCACATAAGCAAATAGCCTCATGGTAAGCATGCTATCATGGCAGTCACTCACACACATGCAAGGATGCTAAAGCATAAAACTTACCGAGTACTCCAAGCCAAAACAGAAGCTGATTAGAAATCCATGCATGATCCTAACTATACACAAATGCCTAATGCAACACATGTAGGAATGCAACTAAGATAGGCTCGGCTATTCTAAACATGGCATATGGAATGCTACAGCTAACAAGTATTCAACTTGGAATTGAAATACAATGCAATGAGTTATGATGCGCCAAGCCCAGTGCATGCAAAACAGATGAATGAATGCAAAAATGCTATCATACTGTATGGTAATTGAAACATGCCCTAATCTAACCATCATAAGCTGGTACATAAAAGGGAGAAAGACATGGGGTTAGAAGACATACATCACAAGCATGAACACTTATTACAACATCGCCCTCACGCAGAGGGTCTGAATAAATAATATACAGTCCCGAATTAATAATAGAGTCCAAATAAGTACAAAACCCTAATTAATTAACAAATTAACTAAGGAAAGCAGTAAGTAAGCATGCAAGCTAGGGACTGCCTCGACTCTGCTCCGGATGATGAATGATGCATACTCGGGTTGCCTTGCGCGGAAATCCATTGCGATGCCCCAATTAGCCTCTGTTTACAATTAAGCCTGGAATATTGTGCAAAGCTCTGAAAGGCTGTTGATTCTTGATTTGCTGCAACAGAGAGCAAGAAAGGGGCATGGCAATGTATTTTCACATATGTATGCTTGACTACTCTTCAAGGAGTATAGTCCTCGATCCTCGTGCCACCAATCACGCATCTCGATGCATGATGGCCGAGGAGTCGAATTGCACGACACAATATGAAATGAATGCACATGAAAACACAACAAGACCTAGACTCCATCATGGATAATCCAGAGTGCCGGTGACCGGGAATTGAGACACGTTCCGTCACTCGGAGTACAAAACGTCCCTCGTTTTCCATGCTCGAGCTAACTCCTATCCCAAGCACAATGCAATATGCATGACATGCCTGAATGCAATCCTAACATGCAACCTAGTATACACAATGCTATGAAATGGCATACACAATGCACGATGTAACAAGGCATATACAATGCTCTAACATACAACCTAGCATACACAATGCTATGAATTGAAATGGCATACACAATGCATAATGGACTTACACCAACATGAGTGGACCTCAGCCACACTTACATCAGTGACCATGAGATGAAAATGAGACACTCGAGATGCGTGCACACATGCACGCAAACTGAGGACCGATCCTAAGGCACAAATGCCACTCTAACAAGGCATGTGTAGACACCCCATTTTTGACCGTCCTTAAGACTTGGACGTTACCGTTTGAACATTCGGTGATTATCCATGTTTGTGGTCGTCTCGAGTTCCCGGAGGTCTCGGCTGCGCGCCTTGCCTCAGGACCTCCTGACTCGACTGCTTCGTGTTTGGTTTTGGCACCAAACACCTGTGCTTTTTCCTTCAAGGGCAGGGAATGGCTTGTTGGCCATCCCCACACCCCACCGGCCCTCCCCTACCATCACCGGCTGCACATTTGTGCCACCGGCAGTGTTTTCTTAAAACCTATGGCCGGTCGGCACTATGTTTAGCTGACTGGCACTCTATTGTGCCGGTGACCTATTTGGTTGGCCGATGACCCTTCTGCACCCCTTGAAGCATGGTGCATGCCAGCTGTGCCAGCTGGAATGCACCCACACCACTCTCCATGCACGGGGATGACCCCTTTGCACCTTTGAACCCCCAAACCTTCTAGAAGGTTGAACCCTTTGGCCAAGCTTCCTGGAGAAGCTTGGCCAGCTGTCTTAGCTTCTCCAAGAAGCCAAGACCCCTTTGCACCTCTTGACCCTTTCTCCTTTGCTTAGCTACTAAGCTTCTTGGCTTTATTTTGCCTATATAAGCATCATATCTCTCCCTTTGTTAGAGGTTGGCCATTCTTGAACAAAAAACCAGAGCTTTGTATCTATATATCTGTCATATATCTCTTCTCTCTAGATTTTCCCTCTCCTCTTGTGTGTGTGTTTTTAGGCTTAAAAGTGTAGTTTTACCTTACTTTTGCACTAACACACACACTATCACACCTTAGCTCGAGATTGGGAGGCTTGGAAGGTTGATCCTTGAGCTTTTGGACTAGTTTTGATCAATAGAGAGTGGCTGGATCATCTGTTCTTCAAGGTTTCTTCAAGGGTGAGCACTTTACTTTAGTTTCCCCATTTTTGCAGCAAGTTTCTACCTGCCTTGTATACTGATTTGGGTCTTGTGTATAACATGAAAAATTCTTATATTTTCTTGCTTTAGAACTTTCATTAAGGTCACTTTGTGGTTTGAGTGCAAATTCACCCTCTTAGGCCTTATTTTGGCCTTTTTGGTGCCTTTTCTTGAGGCTTTGTTTGCCTTAGTGTTTTGGTCTTCTCACCACTGAAAACCAGTGGGTTTTTAGTGGTGAGGAAGGTGGTTTGAAGTCTTGTATAGGGGAGGGACACCCCTCTCCCCTTTGTCCCTCTTTTGCCTTTGTTTTTGGCTCATAAGGGAGCATGCATACTTGGTTTGTTTTGGCTTCATTTCAGAGCTTATTTGGTGTTTATATGATATGTCATATCTCTGTTTTTGGTTGGATTTGTAGCCCTTAGCATGCATCTTATACTTGCTTTGAAATGCTCTACTTTGCCTAGAAATGTGCCATGTGTTTAGCCTTGTATATCCTCATGTTTTAGCTTGTCTTATTGAAGCTTTTGGTCATGATTTGTCATGTTTTAGGTCTATTAGTCACTGATTTTTCCATGTTTGGCATGCTTGGTATGGTTGCTTTGCATTTTGGCTTGTAAGCCTTAGTTGTGTAGATCACTAACATGCTTAACTTAGCTTCTTCTCATGATTTGGCATCATTGTAGGCCATATTTCAGTCCCTAATCCATACTTACATGCTTGCATTGGTCATCACTTTCATGCCTTGGAAGGTTGTTCTTTTGTGCCTTGAAATAGGCCTTGTGCATGCTTGTATGTTTAGAGTACTTTGGGCTGCCATGTCATGTGTTTTTATGCCTTTTTTTGCATGCTAAACATATGTTTTTGGTCGCTTGGTTCATGCCATGAGTGGTCTTGTTAGTGGTGGTGGAGTACCCTCTTTTGTGCCTTAGCTTTAGGCTCATAAACTTGCATGCTTATATAGCATTTTGTCCATGATTTTGAGCACTTTTGGCCACTGTTTTGGGGTGGATTGAGGTATGCCCCTTTATGGTTTAAGTCCACTATTACATGCTTATCTCATGTTTGTTGCATGTTTGTTTAATAAGGTCTTGTCACATGCCAATCTTTTGCATGATTATCCATGTCTAGCATTGCATATTCAACATGATAGATTGCATCACATGTGACATGTTTGCACTTTAGTATTAGGTTGCATTGTGGAGCCATGTTTGCACAACATGCATTGCATTACTTGGTTTGGGGTGTCAAGCCAAGTGTGAGGGTTGAGAAGAGTTCATACCACAAGTGATGCAACTTGTCTCAACTTTCGGTCACCGAGGCCCTTGACCTTGACATGATAGGGTCTTGGTCTTCATTTACGTGTTGCATGCATATTCATTGAAATGCAATCTTGGTCCCTTAGGCCATCATGCATCAAAATGCATAGTTGGTGGCCCAAGGACCAAGGGCCATGCTTCATTGAGTCCCATACATGATAGGAAACATGGCCATGCTTACATGTGCCCAAAATTCCATGCCATACACTGTCTGTCCTTGTTGCTGTCAAAAACCAGATTCTGCGGGAATTGTTTGCCGACCGACAGTAAAGAGTGCCGACTGGCAATGTATTGGTGGCTGACAACCTCATAAGCAGCCGACAGATATTTTACATGGCCGGTAGCCATTTCATCCAGCCGATGGTGTGAAGCAGTGTGCATAGAAGGTATTCTGGGACTTTGGCAGTCTTTGGAAAAGCGATGGGCAGGTGAAATGGTATGGTGCGGGTTTTCCGGGCAAGACGGATCGAGCATGCATCATTTGCGCACCCCGAAGCAGGGCTGAGGCCCCCCTTCTTTTTACATTCGATTTAATTTGATAATTAGAATTTTTGTAATAATTTATTCTGTATTTGGACAGTACTATTTGGGACTATATATTCTTTTGGTCCTTCCGTGTGAGGGCACATTTGTAATAAGTGTGTGTGAGTGGTGTGTATGTCTTCCAACTTCCACTTCTTTCTCCCTTTTATTTACCTGCTTATGATGGTAGATTAGGGCATATTTAAATTAGCATAACAGTATGATAGCATGCGTTCATCCATACATTCGTTTACATGCACCGGGCTCAGCGCATCATACTAACTGCATCGTATTTTCAATTCCAAATTGAATTCATGCTACCTATGTATTTCACATGCCATGTTTAGGATAGCCGAGTCTGTCCAGATTGCATCTTTGCCTGTGTTACATTAGCCACTTAACATGAACTAGGATCATGCATTTGATTACTAACTGGTTTCTGTTTTGGCTTGGAGTACTAGGTGAGCTGTTATGCTTTAGCATACCGCATGCGTATGAGTGTTGCCATAATAGCATGATTACCATGAGGCTAGCTGCTTATGTGATATAACTGCTTGAATGCCTGTGGATGGAGGTCGAATTGCTTAAATTGGGATAATGCATTAAAACTGTGAGTTTTAAGCCCACTAGTTAGTGGCAAAACCATCTTTTCTAAAAACCTATTTAAGGGTGGCAAAACCTGCATTTTAGCCTACTTGCGAGTAGCAAACCATTTTCAAAACAAACATTAAATGTTTTGTTCCAATTTAGGCGATTTGGTCTATACTTGTTTGCTGAGCGCATAACATAGTAAATCTAGGCTAATAACCGGAATAAGAACACATAACATTTTCAAAACAAGATATCATGATTAGTAGAGGCCGGTCTTCGGATCGGGCGAGAGGGGGTGCTCATAGCTGACCTTCCCCAATCGTACCCAAGTTCCCGAACCGAGGCAACTTTGGTGATGACGGACACGTGGCCTTTGGCACCGAGTCAGGGTTTCCTAAATTTCCCAAAATAAAATATTTAGGTGGTGAGTCTGTATCTGGCAAAGCAGTCCATGTTTGGAACTTCTTTTCAAAATCTGTTTTTCTGAAAACGATTTGCCAGAGTTGGACTCTTTGATTCAGATTAAGAACCGCAACAAACAAAAAGGGAGTCCGAACTGTAGAGCGAAGCCCACGGGCGCGTCTACAGCATGGCAATGCATGAAATATGGCGTACAAACATGCAAGTTCCAGCACTGAAATGTGATGCAAAATGATCCCGAAACATGGAAACATGGCACCCGATGCATGGAATGGTCCCGAAACACAAAACTAGGCACATGCATTGACCTATAGCTATACAAAGCATGCATTATTTGACCATGAAGCATAAAGATAGAGCCAAGGAAGTCCCAAAATATGAACATTTCTAGTTCAAAGAATGGCCAAAAGATGCTAGCAAGATGGACTAAAATAGCATGCAACTTTGACTAGCAAACATGGGTTACATGGCATGTACATGAAGCAGGTGAGAACTCATCAAACCAAAAAAAATCAGTGAACAAAACATGCCAAAATATTCCCAAATAAACATGGAAATGCAACCAACACATGCACAAATGAGGGGTTCCTTTGGAAGGGCATACAAGGGGTTATTAAGAATATGCATCAAGGACACTTAGCATGGAAAAATTAATTCTAGAAATCAAATATGATAGCCCTGAGACTCATCAAATTGGCCTTGAAATCAGTCAACGAAGCATGCAAGATAGGGCCTCTTTGGAAGGCCAAAAAGACCATCAAACAAAACAAGGTGAGAGGGGGTCACCACCTCTGATTTTGGCCTTCAAGAATACACCTAATCCACTGAAAATCCACTGGATTTCAGTGGCTAAGAGGCCAAACCATGGCCAATGCAAGTGCTCTAATGCATAGCCTTAATCATGAAGGAATGAAGCATGCATAGGGGAAGATGACCCCAAACAGAGAATACACCTTAATAAAACATGAAGATGATGTCAAAAAAAGACTTTTTCCAGTTTAGGTCGAGGTCCAAAAGGGCTCACAAATAAGGCTAATATATCATGCAAAAACAGCCCAAAAAGAGAGGATGAACAAACAGGGCAGTAAATGACTTCAAACAGTAAAGATCCCTTCAACAAAGTTGAATAGGGGCTCAAAAAAAGATACTTTACAGTTATAGTAAAACTCAAATATGCTCACAAGTAAGGCTAAAATATGATGCAAAAATGGCCCTAAAAGAGAGATAAAGGGCAAGAGGCAGTAGGTGGCCTCAAATAGTGAAGATCCCTTCAACAAAGTTGAAGATGCACTTAAAATAAGGCACTTTACAGTTTGGCTCGAAGCCCAAAAATGCTTACAAACAGGGCTAATATATCATGCAAGAAATAGCCCTAAAAGAGAGATAAAGGGAAAGGGGCAGCAGATGGCCTCAAATAGAGAAAAATCCTTGATCAAACATGAATATGAGCTCAAAAGAATACTATTTTCAGTTTGGGTTGAAGCCCAAAAATGCTTGCAAGTATGGCTTATAGATGAAGCAAAAAAATGCAAGTTTAAGGGAAATAGGTGCTTACGCTTGAAGAGCTGACCTCCAGCAGCTTTTGCTCCAAAATTCTGAGCTTCCAACCTTTGCAAATGGCTTCCAAGGTGCTGAAATGGATGGTGGTGGTGTTGTGCTATGGGTTGTAGTGCAAATGGTGCAAGAATCTTAGGGTTTTGGAGCTTGGAATAGTGAAAATTGAGGGAGAAGGAAAGGGAGCCTTGGCTGATTTTTTCTAATCCTTAATCGTGGAGGAGGGGTGCTGGTTATATAGAGGGAAGGAGTGAAACAAAAGGGGGGAAAATAAATTCAAATTTTCCCTCCAAAAGGGCAGATCCCCGGGCAGGGGTTTGGTGCAAAATAGCTGGCACAGCTCGCATGCACCAGGAGAGACAATTTTGGCAGGCCAGGTTCAGAAGGTTCAGGTGGCCGGCCGGCCACCTCCCCTGGTCGGCCGGCCAGGTGCAAAAGGGTCCAGAAAAATTAGTGGCCGGCCACTCCAAAAAGGTGGCCTCCCATGTGTGTACAACACAGCTGTATGGTCAAAACCCAGAAAATGTAACCCAGGAGAAAGAAAAACCAACTTTTTAGAGGGCTTCAAAAGGGTCAAGAACAATTGATGGTCGGCCTATCCATATTGGTGGCCTCCCAGGTGTGTACAACACAATGGTGTGGTGGAAAGTCAAAAAAAGTGGCTCGGGAATGGAAAAAGTCAGCTTTCTAGTGAAAAAAACGGGCGATAAAGAGCGATGAAGGAATAAAGCTGGCCTTCACAACAATTGCTGGCCTCCCACCTTCCTACAACCTCTCTAACAATGAAAATAAGGTCTCCGCCAAAAATGAACCCAAACCAATGCAAAACGAAGGTTCGGGGGCCAAAACGCGCGGTCTGGGGTCCCGAAAACTGACTATTAAGCACCAGAGGTGGCGTTCGACCACGAAGTTGGTCTCTCGGGCCACAGTGTCACTCAAAAGGGAGGAAAAAAGGTGTATGCCAAAAATCGGAGCAAACGGAGGTGGTTAAGCGGTCCCGAACCGAGGCACACTGCCGACGGCTCCAAAAACCTAGAACCGGGCTCCAAACAGAAAAAATGGCCTATGACCACGAAACGTAGCCTACGGCCACTGAGAGATGATCTACGAGACCTCTCCCTTCTTTCGGGAAGAGAAAACAAAGAAAACAGGGCTTGGTTCGCAAACCGAGGCAAAGCAAAAAAGAGTCCAGAAGTCTGGAGACAATGCTCGCAGCCGTGATTCTGCAACTTCAGAACAAGCACAATATGCAACATCACCGAGCGCTCAGTTGGTGACGTCTGAGTCTTAAAGTCGGTCAAAAATGGGGTGTCTACAGTAATGCGTGCGTGTACCAAAACTAACCAAGTGTCTATAGGACCATATGTGCCACACACTCGACTAGAGAGACACAAAGACCCCCCTATGTAGATCTCTTTTGATATTTTGCACTTGTCTACCCCAACTGCTATAATTATCACATGCGATGATGGATCTAGGCAGGTTAAGGGCGGCCGTACCTTCAAAAATTTTAAAAATATTATATATTATACTATATATTATACTAAAAGGCTGAGTTAAGAGCCTTTTGGGTCGGACGAATGGAGGGTCGGATGAATTGAGTTCGGCTTCCTCAAAGGCCAAGTTAAGAGCCTCATCTACCTCAGTTTCCAGCTGGTTCGGGTCCTCGGCGACCGATTCGGTTGCTTGTTCTTCCATGTGCTCCGAATCAGAGGCTTTAAAACCAATCTGCCATAAGTTTTTGAAGTTAGGGAAGATAAGGGCTGTAAGATGCTCTTCGCCTCTCGGAATTGGAATATGGTCTGCCGCCGAAAACGTTGCGTAAGTCAGCTTGTATCGCAGGAGAATGTGGGCCGTCCTCTCTTGTTTTCTGAAGGCTTGGATGGCCAACAAACTGTAGTGCGATTTTAATTTCTGCAAGTACAGCGTCATCAGCTGAAACCAACACTTTCTTCAAATTGTTGCCTGCATAAACAAAACAGTAAGTACATAGAAGGAAAGTCGAATACATATATGATAATAAAAAAATAGAAAAAAAAATGAAAATGAGCTATACGGCCACCTGGTTCGCCTTTTCACCTTGGTAGGGGATCTAGGCGATCTTCACCCTCACCGAATTCCCAGTTGCCTCGGACAACAACTATTACATCGTCAACAAGTTTGCCAGAGCTGACAAACATAGTCATTAAGTGATGATCGGTATCCTTGTCCCAGAGAAAATAGCGTCCCAGCCAGCTAGTAGACTTGGCTAAGGCATAACAATGCTGAATTGCAGGTATACCTAGGTTAATCCTAAGGCGTCGCTTCAACTCTATAACTCCATTATGATTCGAAAAAAATTTATGTTAGGCTAGGAAGGGATTAGACCCCAGTGTCAAAGGACGACCCTTAAAAATGGGTGAAGGGAAAAACGGACTCGGCCCTCAGTAATCGATAGGAGAGGAAAGATGATTGTACTATCATCAGTCCTCTCTATATCAGTGGTGCTGTCTGCCACGAGTGACAGATGGACGTCGTCGGGAATGGAATAATAACGTTGAAAGCCGAAAATTCGATCTGTAGAAAGGAGTACTTTCAAATGTTTTGCCATCCTAGCCAGCCTAAGGATTATGCAAAACTAAAAATAAACGAGGAAATGGGATTCGAAGTGAAGGAGAAGAAAACTTACGAGAAGCAGAAGAGATAATGAGAGACAAGAAGAAGTTGCAGAGGTCGCAAAGTGGAGGTATATCGAAAGGAAAACCAGAAGCTTTGCGTATTCAAAAAGAACTCACATACGAGGAGACAATATAGTTTCAAATCGCATTAAATGAAGAAAGCGTACGAAGAGGCGGAGAGATGTAATAATGCCTAAAAAGCATGTGCTCTGACATACGTTGGGATGAAGTTAGTCGCCATTCTTTCTTTGACTTTTTAAACTCGAAAGCAAACATGTCGTTCGAAACCAAACATGCCGAATAACTGGCGTTAATAGGATGTTTGGGGGGGCAATTGTGGGAGCCAAATATTTTGGGGGCAATAGTGTTGAATAAAGGTACGAGGACAGTCAAGGATGGAATTTGTATTCGGCATTGATCCTAGACGATCACAAAGCCGAATAGGCTAATCCACATTCCAACCAGCCAAACAAAGGCCGAATAAATAACGTGCAATGGATCATGGGTGGGCCCGACCCTAAGGCCCAAGGGAAAAAATATAAATAGAGGAGCATCAGCTACAGAAAGGTATGTGAGAAAAAGTTTAACTTGAGATATAAGCAACCAAGAGAGTTTACACTGACTTATCCGTCGGAGTACTAATTCCGGTACCCCTGACCGGAGTGTTCATTCTTTTTCAAGCGACTAGCTGAGGATCATGAGCGTCCTACAGGATCCAAAGAGTATTTCCGAACCACCTCCCCATAGAAGGTTGTGAAGATTGGGTAATAGTTGTTTGGGTGGTTGGCAGTGATGGGTGTTCTTGTAGGGCTTTCAGCTATGGGCGATCAACGGAAGTGATGCTAGTTGCAAAATAGGGATGGATGAGGGGCTTCCGTAATGGGAGAATGTGAGGTTGTGTGTGGCATATTTTGGTGTCTGAGGAGGTGGTGTCTTTTCTATGGAAGTCCTTTGGTAATGGTTCTTTGTGGTCAACAATGGGTGGTGTTAGGCCATGGGAGGCTTTCAGTATAGATGGTTTTTGTTCAACTAGGGGTAGTGTTTCAACCAAGGGAGTTTCAATCGAGTGGTGCTTCGGCCATGGGAGGTGGTGTTTCACCCAATGGTGTTTTCAGCCATAGAAGGTGATCGACAGTGTTCTTGTTCTGCCATGGAAGTTGAGTGGTGTTGAAGGTGATCAGTGTGGTCAGAATGGTGGTGTGGGAGACAAGAATTGTAGGAGACAAAGTTGTGCTTTGAGAGATGTGGGGAACTAGTGTGGGGGACAAGAAGCGTGGAGATTTGTTGAGTTTGGGATTCCAAAATATTGGGCATGGTGTATAGTGTAGTTAAGAACTACTTAACTCTTTGTTTCTTTTTTCTTTTTTCTTTTTTTTTGTTTATTTATAATTTAATAGTCGAGAAATCGAGGGGTTGGTTGTGTGAATGTGAGTGGCAGTAGTAGGGGTAGATTATATTTAGGGGTATATTATACTTTCTAAATCTCTCTCGATACATTTTATCTTCTTGTATCTTTAATTTAATATTTTTAATGAAATTTTCACTTTACTAATAAAAATAGCAAAACAAAATGTAAATCAATTTCCACGTGTATGGTCCTTGTGGAAAATCGAATGTTCCATTAGCACATGCACATTAATCACACCATAAGATTGGTACAAATAGAACTATAGTCCCCAATTCAAATTTCTCAGTTTTTGAAACAGTTAAATTTCACAGTTTTTGTGTTTGAGCAAAATTTTATAGTTACTGTGCAGAAACTATACAATTTCATAGTTTTTGTGTAGGATTTGAAATTTTGTAAGTGTTTCAAAACTACGAACACTACAAGAAAATACACCTTTGGCGACTAAATTTTTAGTCGCCAAAGGTCCTTTTTTAGTCGCCAAAGGTGGAATTTTCACTTTTCCCGACAAAAATTTTTAGTCGCCACTGTTGTCGCGAATTTCCGGTTGCCAATGCCTTTCGCGACTAAAAACCTGTTAGTCGCCAATTCACAAGTCTTCAGCGACGAAATTTTTAGTCGCCAAATCCAATTTCATTTCTTTAAATTTTACATTTAGCGACTAAAGTTTTAGTCGCCAATAATTTATTTATTTTTATTATTTAAACCTTTCGGCGACGAAGGCCTTTAGTCGCCAAAACTATTTTCACTAAAAAACAAAAATTGCCTCTGCTTGGGTATCCCAAGGTTCGAACACAATGACCAAGCCTTGCACCCCATGCCTTAGCAACACTTGCACCCCCACTATGCCACGCCCAGATCACGTGAATGTTATTGCAACAAATATTATTTATATACTATTTTCACTAGTATTAATACAAAATTGTATATATGAAAATAATTTTTTTTATTTAATATATTTTATGTAAAAAATAAAATATTTACCAAAAAAAAAGGGTAATGACTTTTGGCGACTAAATCTCAATTTTAGTCGCCAATACTCCATTTTTTGGCTACTAATTTCCTTTCTGTCGCTAAAACAGTTACAACCCGCCTATATTCTAGCACATTTGGCGACTAAACTCAATTTTGGTCGCCAAAACCTCTTCTTTGGGCGACTAAAATGCATTTTAGTCGGCAATTGTTGACCTTTAGCTACTATTTTTTTTTTGTAGCCAAAAAGCATCAGTTTCAGCGACTAAACCTGTTTTTTGTCGCCAAAACCATAACTTTTCGCTACTAAATTATTTTAGTCGCCAAAAACCGTGACTTTTGGCTACTAAACAAACTTTAGTCGCTAAAAACCCTATATTCGGCGACTAAACTTCCTTTTAGTCGCTAAAATCGTGCTTTTCAGCGACAAAACTATTTTAGTCGCTAAAGCCCTGTTTTTCGGCGACAAAATCCATTTTAGTCGCCATTGCCTGCACTTTCAGCGACGAAATTTTTCCTTTTAGTCGCCATTTGTGTCTTTTGTTGTAGTGGAAGTAGATGCTAAAATAATAAATGAATAAGTATATTGTGAAATTTCATAGGTTTTTTTTTTTACAAAACACATGCTAATTTATATAAGTGATAAATTTAACAATTTTTTACTGAGGATTTTCCAACTTTTTATTTTTAAATTGGGAGAAATTTCTCTTCAATCCTCATCGGGAGAGTAGAGGCCTTGTTCGGACCCCTGGGGCCTATAACGGAACCCGTTTTAATAATTCGTGCCCTTCATTTTTTAAGACTCATCGTGCATGTTATCTACAAAAAAAAATTAGATTGATCCGATAATCAAAATATTTCATGTTATTGTGTTTGCAAAAAAAAAAATAATAATAATAATAATGAACGGAATGTGTGTTTTTAAAAATATACCATTCATTTTTTAAGTCAAATGTGATAAAATAAAAATATTATGATTGTCGGATCGGCTTATTTTTTTTTTTATAAATAATATACATGAAGAATTCTAAAAAATTAATGATTTACATCATCGAAATGAGATCTGTAATAGACCATATGTGCCCGAATAGCACCGAGAAAAGCCTCTCTTTCAATATTTATAAATCTTATTTGATAGATGTCTTCAATCAAATAAGATTTAAGAAATGTAACCACTTTTTGCTCTACATGAATGTTGTATTTTCACCAATATTTTCATTTATGTTGAAATATAGAGCACAAGTTATGAGATTTTATTATTTTGAATGAAAAAAAAAAACGTAATTGCCTGACAAGCCATTTTGCTTGTTCATGCACACACGTATTAGATTTTGACAAGATAAGGGTATTTCGATCAATGGATCATGCATGGTATTTAATGGAGATTCGGATCGATTTAAATCTAAGAAAAAACAACTTTGGCGACTAAAAAATCACAAATTTAGTCGCCAAATGTGTTTTTTCTTGTAGAATTTGCACCCCTAGTGGACAACATCGCTAGTTATGCCTTCCACAATGCTGCTCACATTCATGGAACTGCTAATTGAGCTATCATATTAGTTTTTCCTTCTTCTTTGTTTTTATTTTTTTATTTTTTTATTTTTAAATATCATAATTTTCATTGTACACATTAAACCTAGAACAATTGCATGATGAACTAAGAAAATGTCTTGAGGATTAAGAATAGTGAATTACTTATCAAGATCTATTAAAAATAATTAATATTGTATAAAAAATGAAATTATATAATTCTTATAAAAAAAAATGAGCAATTCTAGTAAGATTTGTAATATGAATATCATTACAATTTGCAGAGATATAAAGTGCTATGCTTGTCCCTCTTGGAGGAAGATTTTTACCAACACTGCCAAGAGAGAAGAAAAGTTCGTACCTTACTCCGTTCCTTCTTTCGGCCAATAATGGGGACATGATTAAGCAACAGTCCTAAAAGTGCTAAGAATTTAATAAGATATTTTGCTTATTGTTATCAATAGACTTGACTGTTCATTGGCCTAGTCACTCACTATCTCATATGCTCTTTCCTTCGCTTTTATGTGTTATGGGGAGAGGGCTTGGAGTCCCTTCCTTGGCCTTCACTGTCGTTAGGTTACCCACTTCCTTGAGGTTTTGACACTGGCATGCGTTAGCCTCCAAACATGGTTTTACGATTTTGTAAAGACGTGTGCTTTTGATAAATAGTCGTATGAGGTTGGATTACACTCGTCGAGATCTATTAAAAATGATTAATATTGTTTATTTCACAATTTTTAAGCAAATTTCTCAGTTTCAGGAAATTTTAATAATAGCAGTTTTTGTGTTTGAGTAATTGCAAAATTTTATAGTTATTATGTAGAAACTATGAAATTGCACATTTTTTGTGTCCAAATAATATTAAATTTGAGAAATTTCTCAATTTTTGTAGTTTTTGAGTTTGAGTAATTGCAAAGTTTTATATTTATTATGCAAAAACTATGAAATTGCATAGTTTGTATCAAATAATATAAAAATTGAGAAATTTCTCAATTTTGTGATTGAGAAATTACGAAATTTCACAAATTTTGCTAGAATATAAAATTTCACAATTTTGTTAAAAAACATGAAAATTTATCTAACTAAGACATTTGTTTGAAATAATCTAAATAAGTGTATTTTTTAATTTTTTATGAAAAGGTGTGCAGAAAAGTAAAAAGATGATTGTAACACAAATAAGTGCACTTATCTAAATAATTGCACTTAATAGTTTTTCAAGATTACAAAATTTGTCAATTTTTTACTGCAAAATTATAGACTCTTTTATTCAAAATTTATACTCAATATGAATCTTATTTGATAAATTTTCTTGAGCAGGTTTAAAAAATACAATCTCTTTTTCCTTTCTATTTTTTATTTTTTTTGAAATTTAGAGCGAAAGTTAAGATATTTTAAAAATTTTAAAAGAACGCCTGACAAGTCATTTAGCTTGTTTACGTGTATGCATCTTAGATTTTAACAAAGATATATAAGGCAATTTTGATTGAGGGACTGCTCGTGAACTTTAAAATATTATTATTCAAAAAAAAAAAAAAATAGATTTACTTTCTAAACGTGACACGTTATTAAAATATTTAAGTTAATTTTTATTTATTTATTTATTCTCTTATCATTAATTAATCATCTTATTTATATATCATTATATTTAGAAAATGTAGCTAAAACTTAAGCTTGTATATCATTTTTTGAAATTTAATGGGTTAAGAAATCTTTGTTGGTTTGGAAAGTAATTTTTTAGATTTTTTTTTTTTTTTGGGCTAAAATATGAGGGAAAGGAAGTGTTTAGAAATTATTATTCTTTTTTAACTTTTATAAAAAGACGTCCAAAAAATAGAAAAAATAATAAGAAATCTTTAACATTTTTGTATATTTTTTGAATTTTGATCTTTTTGACGTTTTTAATAATTTTTTGATTTTGGATAATTCTATTTACACACCACAATTACTCTCTTTTCACACCATTATCTCATAAATTTTTTTATTACCATTATGTCTTTCAATGAAATTACCTTTTAAGATAAAATCCTATATTCCCTTGACACCACACCAGACACCACCATCATCAACACCAGCCACTGACACCATTAACGCTAGCCATCGGTTCTCTCTTCTTCAGCTTAGTCGCTGCCACCGCTTCCTTTCTAGCCCCATCCATGCCTTCACCACCCTGCTACCACTACTATCACAATTCACCTCCAATGAACAACTAATCACACGCAGTACATAGAGAAAGAGATTTGTGTTTGAAGAGAGAGAGAGAGAGAGAGAGAGAGATATGGCGCTGCGACAACGAAATCGCAATGGGTAGAGGCTATGATGGTTTACGTCATAGCCGTAGGAAGCTGCAATGGTGATGGTGTAGCGACGGTAATGGCTACAATGGTAGTGAGGTAGTGGAGGTAAGGGATGGTGACCGAAGGGCCAGGAGAGAAGGCGATTGTTGAAATAAGAAATCGAGAATATTGGCTGCCGGCTGCCAGTGGTGGACAGTGGCCAAAGGTTAGGGTTAAGGTTTGTTGGAAGAGATGAGAGTAATATGATATTATATGAAAATTGATGGTGTGTATTGAGATTAAATCAAAATATTTAATTTATTGAATGGTGTATAAATAGAATTATCCTTTGATTTTCTGACTAATTTAGACAGTTTACAAATATGCCCTTAGTCTACTATACTACTAAAAAAATTATACACTAAGATCTACAATACTACAAATATTTTCTTTTGTTTTTTATAAAAGAAAAAAGAAATTTATTGATGGGAAAACTTAGGCTGTGTTTGGTTGTGTTTCCAAACAATGATTCTACACCCACATTAAAATATGATGTTTGGAAGGAGTTCTCAAATCACGTTTCCAAATCTTTACAGAAAACTCTGTCTCAAGCGCATTAGATTTTTTTTATTTTTTATTTTTTTATTTTTATTTTTATTTTTTTCGAATTTGGCCTAACCGGTCGTCCGGGCGGTTGACCGGAATAGTGAAATATTTTTTTTTTCAATTAACATATGTTAATTTTTATATATTCGAAAAAAATATTTTTCGAATTTTCAATTTTTTTTATATGTTTTAATAGAATTTTGAGTTATATGTTTGGTTATAAGTTGTAAGTTTTTGTATCAAATATCATATGTCACATTAAAAATTCCCCACTCAATTCAAAACTTTTTTCAAAACTCTTTCACCAAACAAATTTTCCACACTCAAATCATAATTCCAAAATCCACAAACTCAAAATATAACTCATACTCTCAAATTATATTTACAAAACTCTACCAAACGCAACCTTAATTTTTTCCAAAACAATCTTCCGAGAGAAAATTTATATAATATGAAATTATTCTTAATTAACACTATTATAAGAAGAGTTTTGCTAATAAGTGTTCTAACGTACCAGAAACATTAAAATAAAATAAAAAACAAAAAAAAAAAACACTTTTTTATTAAATTTAATACATTTTTCAACATTTTTACTTTTTTCCTTCAAGCTCTAAGACTGGTTCCCTACATAGGCTTATCACAAATTTCATTTTGATTATATGAACAGTTTATTTTATAAGATTTTTTACGTATATCATTAATAAAAAAAATTAAATCAATTTAATAACTATAACCTATTAAGTTTATCAAATTTGTCACTAAAAAAATTGATGATCAATTTGCAAAAAGACATTTGTTATTTATTTTTTTTTTTAAGACAAATACAATAAATTGAATAGATTCTAACTATCAAATCAACTTAATTTTTGTGTGTAAATAAGATACATAAAAAAATCTAACAAAATAAAAAGTTTAAATAATCAAAATGATATCCCATAAATAAACTTAGACAAGAGGAATGGTGGTGGGCGTACGGTTAATATGAAGCCCTCTACCGAGTCCAATCTAAATTATGGATGGAAGGTAACCATCTCCTAAGCAATACTCCAAGAAAACACTCTTTAGCATGTGCCTTGCGATAAATTAAGGCCCCTCTGGCAAATGATTTTTTTAATTAAAAAGTCAAAAAATTATTAATAAAATTAAAAAGTTAATAATTTCTATTAAAAAGTTTAAAATTTTTTTTCTACTTTTTATATATTATTTTGTAAAAACTCAAAAAATTATCTTAAATATACTAATTTTTTTAGATTATATTTTAATTAAAAAATTAAAAATTACTAAAAAAAAAATCTGTTGCCCAACGAGATCTAAAAAATAAAATAAAAAACTCAATCCAAAGCAAGCCTAGTGGTTATAAATTTTAGACGTAGACGCGAGGAATGGTGGTGGGCGTACGGCACTTACAAAGTCCAAATTGGCCTAAAAGTTTTGGGATTGGGTCAATAAATGTTGAAGACTTCAAAGTCAATGACACTGACACCTTTTCACCACTAGTCCGGATCGTCTGTCGTGATTTTCTGTGGTGGCTCCTGCGACGGTCTAAAACGATATCGTTTTGGATATATATATATATATTTTTTCCTCTCTTTGCTGTTAAGCCTTTTTCTTTCCTTTCATCTCTCACCCAAACACACAGACGAAGATGGATGGCCATAGAATGGATTCAACTCAGCACCATTAACAAAAATTGCAAAATTATCTACACCTAACTCTTCCTCTATTATCCATCTCTCTCTCTCTCTCTCTCTCTCTCTCTCTCACACACACACACACACACACACACACACACACACATACATATGTATACATATACATATTGAGAGGGGATATTTCCATCAGACAGTACGGCCGAGCAAAAGTGACGTCCAGCGTTACTTACTGCGCGGCGCCGAGCATATTGGGCATGCGCAACGACCGAGCGATGTCTTGCTCGGTTGTTGAGGTTAACCGGCAACCTCCTCAGGGCTGAGTTGGAGGCCGCTAGCGTAGTGCGAAGCCCCGCGAAGGAGATTGCAACCGAGCTAAAGGCCGAGATTCTGTGGGCTGCGGCAATCGGCGTTTCGAGCCGCCAGTAGTGGTAAAGCGGTTATGCGTGGCGAGATTGGAGACAGAATGGTTGGAGGCCGGCATGCCTCGTAACCGGTCGATCACGATGAACCGAGCAAGGGCATTTCGGTCACGGGCGGATAAGTTCTCGCCTGGCCCCAAGTCACAAACCGGCGGTATCTAGCGCGGTTAAGTGATTTCATGTCTCCCGACGGTTAGACCGGTCATGGTACCTCGGTCAAGGGTGCCACTTGGGCCAATGGTGAGAAGGAGAGGACATCTGCTCCACGAACGCCTCAATACCGTTAGGCGATTCGCATCTTGTTGGGAGAAGAGGAGAACCTTCTGGCGTGTAAGGTGGCGAGGCGAAACCGCCACTGTCGAGGAAGGACAGCAGAGGTAGTGCGCGCACAATCTCGGAGCTGCGTGTCCAGCCCAAATATAGAGAGGGAAGGCGAACGTTACTGGTATGCGAACTCATTCTTACAAACCTTCTCTCTTCATTCTCTTCTTCCCGACTGAACTGACTTGGGCGTCGGAGGGTCTTTCCGGCACACAACCGCCGGGCAGCTCACCGTTTCTGTGTTGCAGAGACAGACGCCGTTGACAGAAGCTTGATGTTCAAGGCGTACGGAGAGCTAAGAATATTTTCCCCCCGTACACACATATATATATATATATATAATTGTTTTCAAATATTGATATGAGTTTGAAATTTTATATGAATCTTCATAAATCTGATCTTGAAGTTTTCAAACCCACTTTGTTTTCAAATATATGTATATATCCAACAAAAAAAAAAAAAAAACTTCATGAATGACTTGTATGTTCCACAAAAAAAAAAAAAAAAAACACAGATCACAAATCAAACCCACTTGCTTTTTTTTTTCGGCAAAGGATCTTTGCCAATCTGTTCAAGGTGATGCAGATCGGAACGGGTCTGAGACCATTGGAGCAGATCAGAGGAAGATGAAGTGAAAGAGAGGCTTAACAGCAAAAGAAGAAGAAGAAGGGGAAAAAAAAAAAAAAAAAATTGGTCCAAAACGATGTCCCCTTTTTCTTCTCTTTCATCTCTCACCCAAACACACAGAGATGAAGATGGATGGCCATAGAATGGATTTAACTCAGCACCATTAACAAAAATTGCAAAATTATCTACAACTAGCTCTTCCTCTGTTATCCATATATATATCTCTCTCTCACACACACAGATATATGTATACATACACTTGATTTGAAAACAAGTTGTAACAGAGGAAGAATCAAGTTGTTGAGCACATGTATATATCCAAAAAAAAAAAAAATTCATGAATGATTTGTATGCTCCAAAAAAAAACACAGATGATCTTTGCCAAAAAAAAACGCTTGATTTTTTTTTTCAAATCAAGTGTATGTTTAAAAAAAAAACACTTCATGAATCAAACCCACTTATTTTTTTTCAAATCAAGTGTATGTTTGAAAAAAAAATACTTCATGAATCAAACCCACTTGATTTTGTTGAGCACAAGTGTATGTATACATATCACAGATCAAACCATTGGAGCAGATCAGAGGAAGAGGAAGTGAAAGAGAGGCTTAACAGCAAAGAGAGGAAAAACAAAAAAAAGGGTCCAAAACGATGTCGTTTTGGACTGCCGCAGGAACCACCGCAGAAAACCACGGCAGACGATCCGGACTCTTCCACCACAAACAAACAAAAGAAGCACAATCCATGCACGCTTACAAATATCTTTTATGCTTGGGTAAATTACACTTACCTGCTGAAGCTTTTGATAATTATAAGAAGCTGATCTGTTGTGTCAATAATTACACTAATTTTTTTTTTTGAAATTTTTATAGGTTTTTTTTACTGTTAGACTATTTAACAAAATTTATTGATATCATACTGATGTCATACCAAAAATGACAAAATTACTCATTGATTACTTTATCTATTTATCCCCTAAAGTTTTGCATAAAAATTCCACACATATTTTACGATTATTTAATAAAATTCTTAAATTTCATAAAATATTAAATAAAATATTTAAATTGTTAAGAAATTATTAAATCATTTAATATAAAAAAGCTTAATTTTTATTGATAGAATATTTAAAAATAAATAATCTCGCTAAAATTAATATTAGATAACATCCTAATAATTTAATATAATACTTATTTTACACGACATAAATTACCTAAAATTTATTATTTTAAGATATGCATTTATTATTATTTTTTTAAAGTTAAAATAAATAGTTTTATTTTTTTCTGACAATTGGCATTACTTATTTATTCATATGTAAAAAAATTACTATTTTATCTTTTCTCAATCATGCATTATTTTCAAATTTTAATTTTTATCTTTGAGTCATTAAACTTCAAGTTGATACACATTTAGAAAAACGTAGGTTAATATTTCTTACATGATTAAAAAAATAAAAATAGATGTAAAAAAAATTTAATCTCTTCACAATATATTAAAATTAGTTATATGGAATGAAAAATCAAGAAATCAATTGAGGATAATAAACAATTCAAATAATTTGTCATTTCTTACAACTAAAATTAAAATTAATCTTACTTGAATGGAGAAATTATTTGAGAATAATAAAATACTAAATTGATTTGTTATGTATGATACTTAAAATCTATTTTTCCATCTTTATTTATCTCATTTAAACTATTTTTATTAAATTAAAACTTAAAATTTATTTCTCACCTTCATTAATGGTTGAATTTTTATTTTATTTTTTGTTTATAAAAGTTTAAAAACTTGTTGTGGAAAAAATAGAGTCAAGAAATTATATTTATATTTAAAAAAATTATGAAAAATAAATAATAATTTCATGAATATTTAATAGGGTAAATTAAATTACATTAATATAATTTTTTTCTTTAGAAAATATTTTCTTTCGTTTTGTGTTTAAATTGGTATTAGAGTCTGTTTTCTCAGTCTTGTTAATAAAATTATATGAATATTAGATATACGGAAGAAGTAAAATTAGATAATTTAAATAATAACGCTTCGCTATAAATAGTAATAGAACAAAATAAAGGTGAGAAATTAAAAAATAAAGTAAAAATTTAACCATTAATGAAGGTGGTAAATTAATTTTAAGATTTAATTTGATAAAAATAGTTTAAATGTGAAAAATAAAGACGGAGAAATATATTTTAAGTTTCATACAACAAATCAATTGAGTATTTTAGTACTTTAAAATAATTTCTCCATTCAAGTAAACATTAATTTTATTTTTAGCTGTAAAAATGAGAAATTGTTTGAATTGTTTATTATTTTCAAATGATTTTTTGATTGCCTAATTTTTAATTTATTATGAGGCACTTAGATTTTTTTTAATTTCTATAATTATTTTTTTAAAATTTTTTTAATCATGTAAGAATAACCTGCGTTTTTTTATATATTTATTTTAAATATGCATCGATTAGAAATTTTATGACTCAAAGATAAAAATTAAAATTGGTTAATAATATCCTAACAATTTAGGGATAAATAATTTTCTTACATATGAATAAATAAGTAGAATAAATTGTCGGGAAAAAAATTAATCCATTTGTTTCAACTTAATAAAAAGAAAAGAAAAGAAAAAATAAATTTAAATAATAAATGTATTAATTAAAATTGATAAATATTTCGTTGTTTATATAGTGTGGAATTAGTCTTCTAAGTATTGTATTAATTATTATGGTCTTATATTAAATTATTAGGGTATTAAGTCAAAATATGTATGGATCTTTAATAATATATATGTAAAATCTCAGGTAGGTGAGTGAATTTATTTATTTATTTAAATAGCTTATTAGTTTAAATGAGCAAGATGGTCATTTTTGATAGAAAAGGAATGGTGCTTGTGCTAAATTAACGGATTTGAAGAATCTTAATATTGTCAGTAAAAGAAGCAAAGGTTTTTGTAATTATTAAAACCAGTGAAAAACTCCTGTATTTGTCAGAGGCCTTAGAGTCTCGATTGATTCTTTCTTTTAAGGCATTTTCCAAGTTACTTTTATATGCAAAATGCAAAATGATATGCATCATAATTGAATTTTATTTTAAAAATGAGATGAAAGTTATACACTTAAGGTTGATGGGACGTAGGTTACATTTAAAATGATTATGATTTATAGATGTATTTTTTTTTTTTTTTTTGAATAAGTTTTGAAGTTTCTAATATTATTGCTATTATATTATAAAATTTTGTTAATGTATACCTTTAAAATATATGTTAAGAAGTTCAAAGTGTTGTATATGTGCATGAAAATAAGTGTAATAAAAAAATATATAATAATTTAGTACATATTAGCAAGATCCTATATTATATTCGCATTTGTTTTCAAACATGTGAGCAACACAATTCATGGCCTACCTCCCTTACTTTTCATGGATCCAGGCCCCATAAATCTGCCCAAAAAGCCCAATGCCATTTATTTATTTTTTATTTCTCTATGCAAAAACGGTGAGGCACTATAAAAAATAACAATTTTGTCGATTAAAACATTAGCCGTTAAAGATTAGATTTTTAGTCGTTGATACTATTTAGCGACTAAATTTTTTTGTCGCCAAGTTAGTCGCCTAAACCCTGTCGGCGAATGTTTTAGCGACTAAGCGCTTGTTTGGTCGTTGAAAGTGCAACATTTGGCTACTATTTTTTTTAGTCGGCAATGTAACCTTTTAGCTACTAAATTTTATTTGGTCGGTAAAAATAAATGTTTTGGCTACTAAATTATTGGTCGCCAATAGTCAATTTTATTTTTTAAAATTATATATTTACCAACCATTACTCAAGGAATCGGCGACCAAACCTTTTAGTCACCAAAAGATCATTCGTGAAAAAAAAAAAATTTATACTCACTAGCTTCTCATCTGCTCTTGTGGAGATTCGAACCATCAACTTCCAATGCCATAAGCCTTATACAATACACTCTATAACATCATATGATTATATATGCAGCATATATTATTTATATAGTACATAAACCTGTATTAATATAAAAGTACATATATAAATATAATTATTTTTTATTGAACATAATTTATGTAAAAATAAATTATTTACTAGAAAAAAAAAGACTACTTTTGGCGACTAAAAGTTTAGTTGCCAATTCTATACTTTTGGCTACTAATTTTTTTAGTCGCTAAAAAATTTAATTCCCGCACTAAAATTACCACTTTTGGCGACTAAACTTCTTTTTAGTCGTCAAAAAGTCTCACTTTTAGCTACTAAAATTTTATTTGTCGGTAAAAGCATCACATTTGGCTACTAAACATTTTTTTAGTCGCCCAATGCCTCACTTTTGGCTACTAAAATTTTTTTAGCCAGTAAAAGCATCACATTTGGCTACTAAATATCTTTTTAGTCGCCCAATGCCTCACTTTTGGCTACTTAATTATTTTTAGCAGCCAAAAGACTTACTTTTGGCTGCTAAAATATTTTTAGTCGGTAAAAGCCTTATATCAGCGACCAAACAGATTGTTAGTCGCCAAAACCTATACTTTTGGCTACTAAATTTTTTTAGTCGCCAAAAATTTTAATTTTGGCTACTATTTTTAGTCGCCAAAACCTATACTTTCAGCGACCAAAGGTGTTTTTTAGTTGCCAAAGATGTTTTTTCTTATAGTGAGGGGAGTTGGCAATTATTAGGGATTAATTTTATTTTTTACCTTTAAATTATTTTCGAATTACTTCCTTAGTTTCTAAACTATCGATTGATTCTGTTAGGTTCCTAAAATATATAAATCAAAACCTACTTAACACATGTTTGGAAAGTGGGTTCGAGGCTAAAATAATTAACAAAGACAAAATAGGCTAAAATAGTCAAAGACAAAATGTCGTATCAAATTATGATCATTTTACTTTTTATCTCACAACCATCAAATCAACTAATAATTAAAAAAAAAAGGTCAATTATCGTCCAAAACATAACTTTTTAGTCAGGTTAAAATAATAAAAAAATCAAAAATCAACTAAAATAACATATTCTGAATCGGGACCTTAGTCTACCAATTGAGTCTATTAAGTTCTTAAAATATTTAAAATAAATTATAAGCCCACAAGTTTTAAAAAATCTCTAACAGACCCTAACATAGTTAAGTTAATATTGCATTAAATTTTATTACAGCATTAAGTTATATTGCATTAAACCTAGTTCCCAATTACACGATAATGAAGTCTTATGCTCTTACTTGAATCCGGAAGCCTGGTGACAAGTTTTTGCATGCCACCCATAGGTTTAAGGTAACATTTTTGGCCTACAGGGTTATTTAATTTTATACATCAGATTAACAGACCAAAAACCCAATCACACTGGCAGAGAGTGGATGTAAAGTGAGCCTACATTACAAAAATTTCAGTTTTTTTAATGCCGTCTTAAAAAACTTTTAATGACGGTGAATGACTTTTAGCGACGGCAAAAGAGGAGTTACAACAGAGGACGTTGCTAAAATGTTTTAGCGACAGCATGATGCCGTTGCCTTTTTTTTTTTTGCGACGGCAAATGTGGCCTTTTGCGACGGCAATGTTGTACCATCGCTAAAAATTTTATTTGAGACGGCAAAAAAATGCTATCACGATTTTTTTTTTGTTGCGACAACATGACCTCTGTCACCAATTTCTTTTGTGACAGCATTGCCTATGTTGCAAAAAAAATACATTTTAATGCTAATGTTTTTTGCGATAATGTGGTGCTGTCGCAAAAAAAAAAAAAAAAAAAAAAAAAACTGTATTAAATGAAAAAAATTGAAAAAGAAACCAATAATTACATAATAATATAAAAATTCATGTATACAAATAACAATTTCTCCATAATAAAAATATTCTTGCATTCATAACTACACATCAGCAAAATTATCTCACTACATAATGTTTCATAATACATATATAATGTTTAAATATATAATGTTGTTCACAATTCAAAATAACATAAACAAAAAACAAAAGTTTTCCTCATCATTCTCTATGGGTAACAAAAACAAAAGTTAGTCGTATTCTTCGCAGGTATGCATTCCACAAGAAGCAAACTCCTACTCGGGAAATATCTGAAAACAAAAAATAAAAATAATTAATGACAATATAATTATGTGTTAATATGTTAATTACAAAAAAAAAAAAAATTAATTAACTACTATACAATTTTCAAGATAATTAAGTAAATAATTTTACCTAGAACGAAATCAAACACTAACTCCCAAACCGAGAACCCTATTCGAATCCTGTCTTCTTCTACAAGTCTTTCATGCAAAGGCGGTCATGTGTATCAAATTTCGTGCTAATTCGACTCCTTTTGGTGATTTTGGGACATTAACACCTCGAATTCTAAGTTTGATAAGAAACTAGTTTGCCTAGACTGAAATTCAGCTCTCTAACTTCCAAACCAGAAACCCGATTTGAGTCCTGTTTTCACAAACAAGTCTCTCATGCCTAGGTGGTCGTGCGTGCCAAGTTTCGTGCTAATCCGATGCCGTTTGGTGATTTTGGGGCATCAACACCTCGAATTCTAAGTTTCTTAAGGAACTAGTTTGCTTAGATTGAAATCCAGCACTAACTCCTAAATCGGGCACCCGATTCGAGTCATGTCTTGTCCCACAAGTCTCTCTTGCCTAGGCAGTCGTGTGTGCCAAGTTTCGTGCTAATCTGGCGCTGTTTGGTGATTTTGGGACGTTAACACATCGAATTCTAAGTTTCTTAAGGAATTAGATTGCCTTGACTGAAATCTGGCTCTAACTTCCAAACCGGGAACCCGATTCGAGTCTCGTTTTCTCCCACAAGTCTCTCATGCCAAGGCGGTTGTATATGCCAAGTTTCATGCTAATCCGACGCCATTTGGTGATTTTGAGGCGTCAACCCCGCAAATTCTAAGTTTCTTAAGGAACTTGTTTGCCTAGACTGAAATCCGACTCTAACTCCCAAACTAGGAACCCGATTCGAGTCCTGTCTTCTCCCACAAATCTCTCGTGCCTAGGTGGTTGTGTGTGCTAAGGACCAGGCTGCAATATTGTGCCAGTCCGGGTGGGAAACTTAACAATGAAAAATCCTTTGTCTTTCTTTCTAATTATGTAATTAGCCTATATCCTTTTGGGTTATGTACAATTAATGTATGGTTATTCTCAGCTTAGAATGCAAAATACATTTTATACCTGATCTTCTGGTGGTGGTGTATATGGAGTCTCATCTCCTGCAGATTCCCTAAATACCCAGTGGCCACGCGATGCATCAGGAACCTATGATAGTCCATACATAATGTGTTAATCATATTTGAATTTTATTATATATATATATATGTTATGTGAAAATTTAGCTATCAAACTATTTAATTTATATCGAACCTGTCTATTGGGATCCACACTCGTCCCTTGTACACCAAGGCCATCATCTCAGCTCTCATCTGCTGTAAATGTATAGAGAACTCTGCTCGCATCTCCTCTCTCAGCTCCTCTCTAAACTCATCCCTTAGCTCCGCACGAACCTACTGGGTGATCTGAACAATAGCCGATGGCTGGGGTGTTGACCGTGATGGCGCAACACCATCTTTATACACTGCACTCTGAAGCACAGTTCTCTCGTAAGCACGACAATACCCATGTCCGTTATGACCTATCAACTCTTGGAAAATGGTGTTCCTAGCCTCTAAAGTCCGACAATCCTCAGATAGCATGGAGAGTTAACGATTAAACTCATCCTGTATTGAATAAGACATACAAGTATGTCAAATTAAGATGGTTGACACACAAAAAATAAAAAATAAAATTTAAATACCATGTTAGGTGTTTGGAAACTACCAAGGTCTGGATAGCCTTAGGATCATCTACCCTATGCGTCATAAGCCAAACATTCATCTTATCTTGTTGGTCATCTAGATTTTTTTAGAAATATGAAAATTAGAATCCAATTAATTTGAAAATATATAATGCTTATTTATATACAAAAATAAAAACAATAACATATAAACCTCATGCCGGATCTGAGTAAAAGTAGTACGCCCTGTGGTATGAGGTATGCCATGAGCTTGTCAATTTTTAGGGTTCCTAGTTGCAATTTTCTATAACAGGTTCAACAAATGTAAGTATATAAATATGATTTGTATGTTTACATATCATACATATAACTTATTTGTACACCTCAGCATTAGAAGTACGCCAATACTCCACAAGTTCTTCCCATTGGCTTGGCATAATGTGCAAAGGAACATCATCCTTCAAATTAGGATCAGAACTTCTAGGCTTGAAATACTTGGTCTTAATCTTATTCTTGTGATCCTTGCATATGATGTTGTAGGTTTTCATGCAGATTGGCTTATACTCCTTTGGACATGCATTCAAATTGTCTTACAAAACACAATTTAAAAGTTTAAATAATAATAACACAATTTTGGAATTTGAATTTTTGGACAAAAATATACTTTTACCTTTACATTCTTCTAGATAGCATCAAGAATATCATCAGACACAGTGGTCCAGTCAAGAAAAGTAAGAGGAACAATGTTACCATTGCACACAATACTGCCAAGTTGAGTAATTAACTTAGACACATTATCCCCTATTGGGTAGTAATTTTCGTCAAATTGTATGTCCAACTTTGTACTAGTACCACACTCTTTAATGCCCTCGGCACATCTGCTACCACGCATAGTCAAGGTTGATGAAGAAATAACATGACCTACGATAAGAATAAACAATATACAATGATAATAAACAAATGCAAATTTAAATAATATCAATATAAATCGAATTCTTATACCTAAGGTGGGTTGTGAAGAAGTCAAAGGGTCTGGAAGATACAATGAGAATAAACAAGTTATATATAATGAGAATAAATAAATGTATATTTAAATAATTTTCATACAAATCAAAGCAAATTTATATATCTGTAGTTGGCTGGATGCATCGATGGTAGGCGTGGAGGCTGAGTAGATGATAGCTGCTGTGGTGTCACTGATGGTGGTTGATGTAGTGGCATTAATGGCCCCTCTGATGGTGGTCGCTGTGATGCCTTTTCTAATGGTTGTGCCATTAATGGTGGTCGCTGCGGTGGCTCGTTAGATGGTGGTGGCACTAATGGCCCCTTTGATGGTGGTGCCACTGATGTCCTCTTACGTACCACATCGGACATCATGCGTAAGGGACGATCAAGCTTCCTCTTCCTTGCAATAATAATCTATAAGCAATATGACATTAATTGACATTAGAAACATAGAGAATGGTTTTAAATCAACTATATATAATATAACATTAATTGAACTAATACAATTACAAAGACAAAGTAAATTAAGAAACTGATGATTAACTACAACCTTGGCCTTAATTCAATTACTGATGTTTATTAAATATCAGCCTATTTCAACATCAAGTGTTTCTTCTTCTGTAGCTTTCCTCACCCAACCAACTTCTTCATCACGGAGCATTATGTTTTCTTCCAATTGTTGGCTCATATGTGGCTCAATTTTTGGATTAGTCGAATTCATATCAAATAAACCGCTTTGAGACATCTTCATCACCACTTGCTAGTCTAGTTCTAACAGGTCTGCAACATACTAAACTTGCTCTACTTGGGATGCCAAGATGAAATGTTCATTGGTAATTCGATCATCTCAATACAACAAATGATTGAAGTTGACTAACGTGAAATTGAAGACATCTTCTTTCGTCCCATAAATGTTGTCAATCCAATCACACTTAAACAACATATGCTTCTTCTCATTGGAATATCAAATCTCAACAATATCTGTCAATTGTCCATAATAGTACACAGACCCCATACGAGGATTCTTCTCTTTCCGACTAGCATAACTTATGGTATCTACCTTCAAAGCTACACCACAATTTTGTGTGGCTCGATGGTCATCCATGGCCTTTACTCGACACCGAAACTCATTCGTTACATACCCGTTGAACTTCCTTGCCAGGTTATGAGGACCATTTTCCAATACAATAATCTCTTCAGAAAATGTGACATCACTAGTCCTTTGCAAAGTTTGAACCTATTTAAAACAAAAATGTAAAATTTGAAATGTAGTTCGACTTAGGTAACTCGAATCTGTAGATTTAAATACATACATGTTCCTTGAACCAAATGTGAAAAGTTTCAAAATGTTCATGCCGAAGCTGATGATCGTCAACACGAGGCATTTTGACCTTAAGTACTTCAAGGTGTTTGAAAATTTATCAATAAGAAAATTTTGGTTCAAAGTTCAGTAAAACATAATAAAATATTAAGTGAGTGACATAGCCTACTTTATGAATGGTTGAACCGTGCTTGTATTGAATAAGACATACCGATGAGCTTGTACCCAAGAAGTATTATCAAGATAAAAGCTTGTGTTTTCACCAACAGCATGACCCAGATTATCATCACCACTGTAGTTCCTCATGGGTCAACTAGATTTGGTTTCCATATCATTGAGATATTGTGCACAAAAATTCATGTATTCTTCCACAAGATATCCTTTAGCAATTGAACCTTCTAGATGAGCTCTATCACACACATATTGCTTCAAAGTAATAAGATACCTCTCAATTGGACACATCCATCAAAACTAAATCGCTCCAGCTAATAATGCTTCGTCAGCTAGATGTACAGGCAAGTGCTCCATTATATCAAAAAAAGTCGGAGGAAATATTTTCTCTAGATGACAAAGTGTTACGGCGACACGATCTTGAATATATTACAAATCCGTCGCATGATTCACTTTGGAACACAATTATCTAAAGAAATTGCTCAATTCAATCAAGGGTTCAATTACATTCTTTGGTAACGATCTTTGAATAGCTAATGGAATAAGTTGTTGCATCAGAATATGACTATCGTGGCTCTTAAGTCTCTCAATACTTCTATCCTGTGAGCACACACGACACAATATATTGGATGAATATCCATCGGGAACTCTAACTTCCTTCAACACTTTCAAGAACAAATCTTTCTCATCCTTGGTCATCGTGAATTGTGCTGGTGGTAAATAAGGTTTATTTGACCCTTTTAACTACAAATGTAGGGGTTTTACAATATTCATTTCTTGTAAATCACACCAAGCATTAACACCATCCTTCGATTTTCCTGCAACCCCTAATATTGTCCACAACACATTGTCACTAACATTCTTCTCTATATGTATCACATTGAGATTGTGTCTTATTAGATTGTGCTCCCAATATGGCAGTTTATAAAAGATACTCTTTTTCTTCCAGCTATGGGTGCGATGTCCAGTTTTCTCTTTCTTTACTTGTCTCCTATGCCTTTCCTTAAGGTCATCCCTCTTGTATTGGGTTAAAATACCCTCAGATTTTAATTGTAGCAGCATCTTAGTTCCAGACAATTTTGGTTTGAGTCTGAATTCTTGACTACCATCAAATGATACTTTATCCTTTCAAAATTTATGGCTACTAGGAAAAAATTTGCGATAACCCAAGTACGATTGCTTTCTACTATGCTTAACCAATAGGATGTAGTTTCCTTATTGCAACAAGGACATGCATACTCGCCTTTAGTGCTTCATCCTGACAAGTTTGCATATGTAGGAAAATCACTAATTGTCCATAGTAGAGCTGCATGCATTTGAAATATTTGATTTGTTGATGCATCAAATATGGAGACACTGTCATTCCATAGTTTTTTCAACTCCTCAATCAACGGTTGCATATACACATCAATCTTGCCACCAGGTCCTTTTGGGCCATCAATAAGCGTAGATAAGATTAAAAATGGTTGCTTCATTCACATCTATGGTGGTAAGTTGTATGGAATGAGCACAACAGGCCAAGTGCTATGAACTATGTTCATCGTCCTGAATAGGTTAAAACGATCAGATGCTAAGCCAAGCCTTACACTTCGGCAATCATTACTAAAGTCAATATTTCGACGGTCAAAATATTTCCATGCAAGGGAGTCAGTAGGATGCCTAAAGACACCATCATCAGTTCGTTTCTTTGCATGCCATCTCATTAACTTGGCCATCTTGGATGACATAAACAACCTCTGCAACCTTGGCTTTAAAGGAAAATACCTCATCTGTTTTGCAGCTATTTGTTTGCCACTTTTGTTAGGACCATTTGAACCATCATCACCATTTGATTTCCATCTAGAATTGTTGCATATGACACATTTATCAAGATTAGAATCCTTATTTTGAAACAACATGTAATTGTTAGGACATGCATTCCACATCTCATACGTGAAGCCCAAATCTGTTGTGACCTTTTGAGCTTTATAATATGAGTCCGGGAGTTTCACACCCAACGGGAACGCCTCATTCAATAACTCAAGCAACATGTCAATAGACTTGTTTGTCCATTGATTAAGCACCTTCAGATGTAGAAGTCGAATAATGCATGACAAAGATGTGAACTTCTAACAACCCAGATACAATTCACTTTGCGCATCTTGAAAAAGTTTGAAATACTTTGCAGTCTCTACATTTGGACCAAACTAGGGTTCAGATGCATGGGGATCTAGCGCTTGTGGTTCATTACCCTTAACACTTGTACCAGCATGTGGATTTCCCATAGCCCCTTGTATCATTCCAACCATATCATTTCCAATGTCTAAATTAGCTAATGTTTCATTCTCTCAATTATTATGCAGAGATACATAAGATTCCCCATGATTAATCTAATGTTTGTACTTTTTTACAAAACCATTCAAAATCAGATGCTCCCGTACACCCTCTCGTACAAGATGGTATCGATTCTCACATTTCCTACACGGACAACTAATCATCAAACCTTCAGCCCTATTAGTGTAGGCAAACACAAGGAATTGATCAATCTCATTAATGTATTCCCTTGACATCCTATTCGGCAAATCAATCCAACTCTTATCCATCCTTTGTACTTCCCTCAAATATCTCTTTCACACACATCCACAAAAATTAAACATCAAAATAACTCTAAATATAATACCTACATATTCATGTATCATGATACCTATCTGTCCAATTTCTCTCAAATAGGTAGGTGGTCTTATCCCATTCAATTATTTACTGATTTGGTGGGAAAACCAATAACATGATAACAGACTGAAGCAATCATATCCAAAGAAAATGCACTTGACTTTGAAGTTTACATTGAGAACATAAATAAATAAAATACTTATATAACAACACGTGGGACATAAAAATGCTGCAAAACACCAAGTATTCCATCACTAATTCAACATGTCTAGAACATCAAGAGGTGCACAGAACATCGTAGGCTTTAAGAGCCAAAAAAAAAAAAAACAAAAATGCAGACAAAAATAATTGCACCATCATCTCTCAAAACAAGTAGTACACTTCCATTCTCTAGCAATGAATTTAGCTATCCAAAGTAATCCAATTTCTCAACTATTTTCTTAAAGGATTCCTCAGGAGGAAAAAAAATAAAATGCAATGAACTAAAATATAGGGAGAATGAAGTTTGGTAGGATAAAATGTAAAAAATTCTGGCATAATACTCCTACAAATTTGTTTTCACATGATTAATTTGAAAAAAAAAAATTATCTTAAAACATCAGTCTCACATAAGTTTTTCAAATCAAAATCATTCAAATCGAGCAAAACCACAACAAAAAACAAAAACAGACCTCAGCAAAGAGAAGAATGTGTCCAATTATAAAATTAGTGGAAATCTATCAAAACAAAATCAATAAAAAAAGGGAATTCTTTCCCTTTCTATGTGAGTGACAAAAAAAGAGATAGAAGCAAAGCAAACCAAACAAAACCTATTAAAAGTATGGATATTCCATTTCAAACTTAGAAGGAACAAGAAATTTTTTTTAAAAAATAGGTATGACAGACAACTAGTTTTGCTTTCATATTATGAAATGAAGTGAAATTGGGTCAATGGTCATCATTCTGAGAACCTAACAACCAAAAGTCTTTCTTGTTCAGTTTTCTCTGAAATTGGCACGTGAAACCGTCTTTTTTTTTGTGGAAAAAATTACAAGCTGAAAAACTACATTGGAGTCGAACCATTCCTCACTTTCACCACCATTACACAAGAATTCACCACCAAAGCACATTCATTGCCTCTCTCTCTCTCTCTCTCTCTCTCTCTCTGCCAAGATCATTCCTTACAACTGTGCACAATGATTTTGGGCCAGGAATGCTTACGTGTCACCTCACCGTTGGACTAAATCTGTTTGGGTAGTTGGAGCCCACTAGATCCTTTTCAAATTTTAAATTCGAAGAAAATTTGTCCAAAAAATTTATTCAAAATGAAAAAGGATAATTTCACATCCCCGCATATTTGAAAATTTATTTTCAAATTATTGATAAATTTTATAAACATTAAAAAATAAAATCATAAATTTTATTATGTGTTTGTATTTTTTTTTAGGCTATTTTTCAAAAGTAATTTTCCCAAATAACAATATGTGGTTGAGTATATAAGACATATTTGGTGTCGATAGTCCGAAGTGAAAATACCCATTTTTAAGCTCGAGAGTTGTGAATTCGTTTTGTGTCGCCATTTTTAAGCTCAAGATTGAGATTCAAAGAGAAATTTGAAGAAATTTAGAGACATAAAGAGAGAAAGAGAGAGAGAGAGGTCATACATGTTGTCGTCACTCGCTGAGTGAGTGAGAGAGGCGCGATTGAGACTGACTGCTCCTTGCTGCCGTCATTCGCTACTCGTCATTGCTTGTTGCTAGCCGTCGTCGTCACTCGCTGCTAGCTAGCTATCGTCGTCGTTCACGTCATCAAATTTTGCCTCAAGGGTTTTGGGGATTTTGCTTCAAAAAGGTTTTGGGGATTTTGGTTCAGAAAGGTTTTAGGGATTTTGGGAAAAACTTGAGCGTGAATGGGCTAAAAGGTTCGGGATGTAAAATTTTTCATTACTTTTTGCAATGGCATATTTAAACCGCCACAAATGATAAATCTAACAAATAAAACGACGCCGTTTTAACAAGAGTTTGTTTGCGATGGACAATTTCTGTAACAACTTGTCCACTATTTGTGATAGTAAATGTTTCCCGTCTCAAAATTTTTCATTTTGTGACGGTACTCCAGGCATCGCAAATGTTTATGTATTTTCTCGTATATTCATTAGCGACGAGGTCACGACCATTGCAAAAGGTATTTGTTGGTGAAGGCTTAAAATGTCGTTGCAAAAGACCATTTTTTGCCACGACACCTATACTGTAGCAAAAAGTTCTGTGTTATTTGGGCCGTTTTCTTGTAGTGCTAACACTGCCTTGGACGACGGTGACTAGAGGAATGCATATATACAAATTGTGTATTTAAATAAAATAAATAGATTCATAGTTAATTAAAATAAGAAATCATGAGTTTAAATTATGGTAGAAATTACAACTTTATAAACATAAATACATATAACAAAAAAAAAAAAAAAAGAAAAGAAAAGAAAAGAAAAGAAAGTAAACCGAAACTTGTATGATACCACAGTCTACTTAAAACAGATTCACTACTTCACCGTAGGTACTAGTGGTATGGTGGTGTTTGTTTCTCAGGATATGACGGTTTAGACCTGGCAACGCGAAAGTACCTTTTGCTTAGTTCTGACGAATTGACAATGGCAACACTCTCTCACACAAAAAGAAAAATATAGGAGCAAACTGAGTGTATAATATGAGAGCCAAAAATTTTGTACTCCAACCAAAGAGCACGGTCTCCATTTACACACATTGGGGGAGAGAGGAAAAGCCTTTTTGCAACCAATGCATAATTCAATTTCTGCAAAATTGAAGAAGTAATGCAAGGAAAACTGATGGGACTTAAGTGTGCGAGTTACACATAATATACACATGTGTGTGTATATATATATATAAATATCAGCAACCACTTAATAGACTTGGCCGAAAAAGATTAGGTTGGTGGATCACCAATCCGGCTCAGCCCAAACCTAACCCATTCCAGCAAGTCTCAAGCCTCAAGCCTCAAGCCTCAAGCCTCAAGCCCTAAGCCCAAGCCCAAGCCCAAATATATATATATATATATATATATCAGTAACCACTTAACAGACTTGGCCTAAAAAAATTAGGTTGGGGAACCACCAATCCAGTCCAAGCCAAACGTAACCCGTTCCAATAAGCCTTAATTCTCAAGCTTCAAGCCCAAGCCCAAGCCTAAACCTAAACCCAAACCCAAACCCAAGCCTAAGTCCCAAGACTCATAGATCACGGATCATGAACTATCGACCCGGACCCGGACCCGGACCAGCCCAACCCGGTCTGGTCCTGACAAGCAACCCGGTCTGGTCCTGACAAGCAGATTGGTAGATGACCAACAGACCACGGATAACGTGTTTCATATCTATGTGCTTTGGAAATACGAGCAAGATCCATCACACGTGTTGGATTGGATTGAGTTAGAGGTAGATGAGAATATCTCGTATGAAGAAAGACCAGTTGGGGTCATAGATACTAGAGACCAAGTCTTGCATGGCAAGACCATTCCTTTGGTAAAAGTGTTGTGGAGGCATCACGGGGTTGAGGAAGCCACTTGGGAGCATGACTTAGAAGTCCGTAAGAAGTATCCGGACAAATTTGTTAATATTTGAACATGTATCGAAAACTTGTTATGTTAACGTAATATAAACATTGTATATGTTTGGAAATGTGAATTGTATGTTCATTATCAAGAATTTGGTTATCCTTGTCACGGGAGTGATTGACCGATGAATGGGTCATGGTGATGATTTGATTTACTACTATGGTTATAATTGGTTTAAACTTGGTTTTACTGTTGATTTAAATTTCAGATACGAAATTCCTTAAGGGGGTGTAGACACCGCATTTTTGACTGCCCGTAAGACTTGGGTGTCACCGATTGATCACCCAATGATGAATTTATACGCTTGTCAAACGCTTGATTTCCTCAGCAGGAAACCTCGATTTTGAGCCTTAGAAACCTACAAACATTGCATCATTTGTTTTAGACCAAAACAACAGTTTTTCAAGCTTGACCACCCAGAGGCCTACAGGTTAACTATTGGCTGGCCAGCCACAAATGAGTGTACGACCGTCCAACTAGTGGTCGTCCGGCTACTTGTGTTAATAAAACCATATATTTTTGCCAGCTAGGCCAACTGTCTCCACAGGTGCATGCATTGCACTAGCTATTTCTGCATTGATATTTTCAAGAGCCTAACATATTTTTCTATATATACTTGACCCCCTCTCATAAAATTAGGTTAGAAAATTTTGGTGAAGCCAGATTCTTGGAAAAAATATATCTCTCTTTCCTTGCAACCTATACACATCTAGACATACCTTACCTAGGCTCTTTAAACCAAGATTCTTGAGGGTTCTTGGCTGAGGTTATTGGGCTTGAATATTAGTTCTTGAGGGTGAGAAATTGGTGGTTTATAATTCAAAGAGTTACTCATCTTCAAGAGATATAACTCCTACCTTCTTTCTTTTATTTCTTTATCATCTTTACTTGCTGTTTTTGGATCATTTTTGAACTGTGTTTGTGGACTGAAACTTATGGTTAAAAGATATCCAAGGTAAAGGGGTTGATCACCCTTCTTTAAATCTTGTCTTCCAAGCTTTTGCCCTTGTGTTTTCCATCTTTTCATTAACTTTTTTTGAGCTTTTTACCACTGAATTTCAGAGGTTTTCAGAGGGTAAAAATGTTATTTTGAAGTCCCAAAAATGGAGCGGGTAGCCTCCCCTCCTTGCTTGTTTACTAGTTTAATTTTCTCAATATTGTAGCTTACTTTTTCACGCCTATCCATGTGGATTCCAACACTATTTTTGACCGTTTTAGGACTATTTTAGGTCATGCATTTCATTTATGCTTTGTATAGTATGCTTGTAGTGTAATGGTCCTCATAGATTTAGTGTTTTAGGCATTAGACACCAACCTATTTGAGTTGATGGCATTCATTTAATGTCTTTCATACTTGTGTTCATGGCACAATCACCTCTGCACCCTTCCTCATTTCTTAGCTTTTTATTGCTTTGAGAGTCGCTTCAAAGTGAGTGTTGTTTAAGTTTGAGAGTAGACCTTGTGCTTAATGGTTTAATCTCTCCGGAGGTTCATTAGCAAAGGCATGATCTCTTTCTCTCTCTTTCATGCCTAAAGCAACTCTTCGTTTGACACTTCTCTCCATTAGTGGACTTAACTTTCACTTTGGACTAAAATGGCTAATGAATGGAAATGTAAGTAAAAGAGACAGTAAAATTGGGCTAAAATGGAACAAGATAATAAAATGGTTTGGGGTTCAATTGGACGTTAATTAAACCAATTGAGTTTTGAGCCATTTCATATTCCCTTGTGATAATACTGGTTCAAAATATCAAGTCAACCACTTCCCTTGATCAATATCATGATAGAGAGAGGTTATTGTTGGTCTTTAGCTTCATTTATTAAGCTTTTGTCCCTTGATCAATAAATCATCACGCAATGGATTTGTGTTGATTGATGGTTTGTGAATCGAGTTGATCCTCCTTTGATCTGTTTGATGATAAGAAGAGGCAAAGTGGACAAAATCCCTTGAAAATACGTTGTTTGTGATCTGTTTCATGTTTGTTGCAGGGCAGTACCAATCATTAGTGGCCAGTTGGCCACATTACTGGACGGCCGACCACTGCTTTTGGTTGGTCGGCCACCTTTTTCAGCCAGGCAGTGTTATTTTTCCTTCAGAATAGAGCAGAGGATGAGGTAAAAATAATGCATTTTTTTGACTGCAAAACAGGAGTATTTTGGCAGCAGAATAGAGAGCATTTTTAGGTGGAAATTCGCGTTCATGCATGAATCATTCCTCATTTCTCGGGGCCCATTAAAATTGTGTTCACTAGTAGTGTATTGCAACTAATTAGCTAGTTAGAATAGCAACATAATTTGGATTGTAAATAGTTAGTTAACTCAGGTTGTAGAGTGATTAATTAGTTAGAGTAGTTATTCATTTTGCTTTGTAATTAATTCACTAGATTAATTAGACAGCTATTTATTTTTGTATTGTAATAATTAGCTAGTGTAGTTAAATTATTTCATTTGGTTTGTAATAGATAGTTAATTCGTAGTAATTAGCTAGGACAATTATTTAGACTCTCTTGTGCGAGGGCAAATATGTAATAATGTGTATATGTCTTCCAACTCACATTTCTTTCTCCTTTTTATTTACTCGCTTATGATGGATAGCATAGAGCATCATGTTTTAATTAGCATTTTCCATGCATTGCATCCATTTGTTTTGCATACATTTGGCTCAGCGCATCATTCTAACCTTGTGGTTGTTTATTATCTAAGAAAACCTACTTAATTGCATACTATCAAATGGCTTCACATGCCATATTAGTAGTCGAGCTTGTCATTTGCATCTTGTATGTGTTGCATTAATCATTTGCATTGTTAGAGGCATGCATTTTTCTAATTGTTTTATTTCTTTTGGCTTGCCTTGGAGTACTAGGTGAGAATTTTTGCTTTAACATATTGCATGAGTGTCAGTGTTGCCATGTCAAGCATGATTACCATGAGGCTAAGTACTTAAGTGATATATCTTTTGAATGCCTGTGGATGAAGGCCAATTGCTTAAATTGGGGTAATTTGATTACTGTACATGTGATATCACTTTTTCAAGTGTTACATATTTTTCAAACAAACATAAAATCAAAATGTTCCAACTTTTGCAAATTAGTCTATACTTGTGTACATCACATAGTAAAGATAGCCTAATAATCGTAACAAGACTATATAATGTAAATAAAAATCACATCATGATTAGTAGAGGCTGATCTTTGATCGGGTGAGTGGGGTGCTTAATTCTTGACCTTCCCCTCTCATACCTAAGTTCTCGAGCCAAGACACTTTGGTGATGATGGATAAGTGCCCTTTGGCACGAGTCTCGGGTTTCCTAAATTTCTCAAAAATATTTGAGTGACAACTCTGTAATCTAACAAAGTAGTCCATTTTTGGCATTTTGATTCAAAATCGATTTTTCAAAAGATTTTCCAAATTTGGACTCATTTGTGTTTATCTATTTCACATTACACTTGTGGAATCAGACTCAGAACCACAGGAGTTCGAACTGTACGACTATCGTATCCGAAAGGAGCACAAAAAGCAAGCTACAGTTTCTGGCGACTCTATTGGGGAATTAGAGAACTTGCCTTGAAATTCATTATGTGAATTTTATCTACCTATATATGTTCTTTGTATTGCATTTGCATTGGTTCTTTAAGTCATTGTGTTTTCCATCTGCTATTCTTGGACGATTTGCCAGAGGCTTGCCCAAAAGCTTGCCAAAAGGTTGATCGGTCATGGGCTCTGCCATGATGGGAACACAACCCTTGGATCTGGACTACCGCTGTACTGCTTGATCCTCCTTTAACTTCTCAGTGTTAGGTGTGAGAGGTATATTAGGTAGTCTTGTTGAGGTACCCTTCTTGGCCATTCGGCGTACTGCATATAGTAAGCCATAGTAACTAATCCAAACTAGGATAGGATGCTCACCCTTATGCAGGTTTGCATGAAAACCGCTTGCTTGAAGTAGTGAAACCCTAGTTCATGCCAAAGTTAGGACAGGGTAACCCTACCTCCCTCATAGGGGTTCTTTGGCTCTCTTTTAACTTGTATGTGCTTTACAATGAAACTGTGTAGGAATGTGCATATCAGTGGTACAGTTGTATCTGTTTGGGCCAGAATTCAGTGTGGAGTATAGTCTTACAGCTTTGATCACATCTGTGTTGATAACATCTTAGCTGAGGTACTGTGCGGTTTTTGATTATGTTCTCTTTCTTTATTTCTTTTGCTATGTAGTTTAAACCATAGCTTCAGAAGGTTCGGATATTCCCCAAGTACTCTGGGCCCGCGTCAGAAGACTTTGTAAAGTAGGGATCTTGTTGGGGAACAACCTGTGTTTACCTCACTATCACTAGTTGTAAGGCAAAGGAGAATCAGACAAATTTCACCAATCTAGTTTTTACAGCAGTCACCTCTTAGTTCACCTATATTCAGTTTAGTTCAAGCACAGTCATCTGTTTCTAGTCCAGCTCAATGACAGTCACCTATTCCAATGGCACAGTATCCCCTGGCAAACATGGAGGACTTAATACTTCAGCTACAGCAAACAGTTGACATGCTACAGTAGGATGCGGCCCGTCAGGTCGAGGTTACGGCCTGTCAGACCGATGTTATAACGAGGTTGCAGCAGCAGCAACAGCAACTGCAGCCGGCTATGGCCTCTACTTCACATGTACCTACTACAGCTATCCCTGCGCCGGTGCCACTACTCATATTGCTACTGCTCAAGATCCACAAAGCCAGGGTATTCTGATTTTACCAGTCCCAGCAGACCCCATCCTGGCACAAGCTTCTAAAACCTCGGTTTATCAAACTGAGGCATCATTCGAATTTGAGATTGGTCTAACCATGCTTAAAGTCAATAAAATGGAGAAGTTGTTCAAAAGAGCGCCATCTGGTACGCCAAGTTGGAAGATTCAGTAAAGCAGAATTGGGAGGAATTAGCTGAGTCCTTTATAGCTCAATACTCTTATAACACGCAAATCGAGGTCATAACTTGTGATCTCGAGGTGACGCGTCAAGAGCCTAAGGAAGGGTTCTTCGAATTCGTGATGAGATAGAGGGCCAAAGCGTCAATGATGACCACTTGACCTTTAGAGAAAGACCAGATCAGGATGGTTGTCCAGAACTTGCATGGCAAGCTGCTACAGAAAATGATTGTTCTCCTTTTATTTACATTCATAAAGCTTCATGAAATGGGGGTACAAATTGAGGATGACATAAAGCAGGGGCTTATTACTGATGAGAAAGAGGCAGCTAAAAGGTCGTTTGTTCGCAGTTCCAATGCTGCCAGTGGTAGCATAGCTGTGAGGCCATTGGACATGAGTGTTGTCACCACAACGAAAACTGCCAACCCCTTCGCCAACATGAGCCTGCAAACATCATCCAACCCGACCCGACCTCAGAGTAGGACTTTTAACCAACTATACATGACCCTATCCAAAGCCATGCAAGTGCTGGTCAAGAAAGGGCATCTGAAACCCTTAGAACCTCACTCACTTTTTGACCCCCTTCCACCCAAGCACAACCCCGCAAAATATTGTGGTTTTCACCAGCAGCATGGTCATGACACCGACCAGTGTTTCCGTTTGCATCATGAGATTCAGGATCTTATTGACAACAAGGTCATCGCTCCACCCCAAAAACCAAATGTGACCACTAACCTGCTTCCACCACAATCAAGGCCCCCCACCTCGAAAGCTTCACCTTATCCATACACTGTTCATCTCCTATGACCCCAATGTATATATTACCCCTTCCCACCTACAAAAACCGATGTTATTCATTCTTGAGGGCACAGACTTGTGCATAATGGACACATCTGAACCACAACCTGAGTCTCATAATGTGGTGACAATACCTATGGTAAAGGAGGTTTTGACCTTAGAGAGAGGTACTAATTTGTCGTTAGAGTGTTTTGGGGACCTGTTTGACAGAGTGTATGACCCGAGTTGCTATATTGTGCCAACCACTCAAACCAGGCCCGATGTGGTGGTACCAACCTTGATAAGTGTTAATGTGGTTAGAGAAGACGACCCAAACCAAGGGTTAGATGATCTAGCGAACCTCAAAGAGGATTTGGACAACCTACAATTCTTTGACGAGCGGGATCAGGGGGTTGTATGTGTCGGGTGGTTTGACCTAAACGGATCAATTGATAATACCGGATGGCTGAGTGATGAGCCAGTCAAGGAGGAAGAAACCGGGATTAAGCTAGAGGGAAAGGAAATAGAGTAGCTGCAGTGGCTGGAAAAACTAATGAGAAAAGAAAACTACCAGAGGACACATATATAGAAAACCCAACCCAAGAAGTGAGTGTTGTGAAAATCAAAGATACTCAACAGAAAGCTGCGTTGAGGTAGTTTGATAGAGAAAGAATTAAAGACAACTTGAAAACTGCAACATGTCGTCCTAAGGAGGACACTTGTACTGTGAAAATGATCCGAGTTGAGCCAGACAACTGTTTATCGGCAGCTAATAGCAAATAGTGGGATGATAATGATTTGCACCTAGCTCATATTGACGAAGATTGGGGAGATTGCATCCCAGATAATACATGGTATGCTGAGGAGATAGATCGTCTTACAAGAAGTGGATGGTATTTTAAACCTTCACACCTATATCAAGCAGAGCCATTGGGAAATGACTGGGAGGTCAAGAAACATAAGGAGAAGCATCTAGAAGAGGAGCTAGTTTTGAAACAGCTCAAGAGAATCCAAGCCGATATTTCTATCTGGGGACTCTTTATGGCCTTACGGGTGCACCGATAGGCCGTATTGTCGGTAATGGAAAAAGCTAAACTATCCATTGATACTACGCTTGAGCAATTTGTGGGTTTGGTCTTTCCAAGTGGTACCAAGCCAATGCTCACTTTCTCTGACAAAGAACTGCAACCAGAGGGGTCGGTCCACAACACCATTATACATATCTGTGGAGTGCAGAGAGAAATGGGTGCTAGTGGTGTTGGTAGACATCGGTTCTACCATTAATGTCTGTCCTTCCCGTACCGCCTATGTGATAGGCCATAAATCAACGGATTTTGTTCCTACGACCTAAGTGATACGAGCATATGACAACACAACCAGGGAAGTCATGGACACAGTGAAAGTGCGAGTCCAGGTAGGCCCGTCAGAGCAAGAGATTGAGTTCCACGTCTTGGATGTGTCGGCAATCTTTAATCTGTTGTTAGGGAGGCTATGGTTACATCACATAAAGGCTGTCTCCTCCTCCCTCCACCAGATGTTGAAGTATCCTTATAAGGGAGGAGTAACAATCATTTTTGGGAACTCATCCATCCATCCACCCTTGGAGGTGACTACACCAGTGCTCGAGATCAACCATAGCGATGAGGATGTATTCCTCTCAAGGTTCACTTTGGCGGAAGCCTGAGTAGTGCAGAAAATTCAAGTTACGGACGAAGGTATGTACATCAGTGTCCAGTCTATCTACTTCATGAACATACTGTGGCACGTTCTGGGAATAAGGCTCGGAAGGAGTGGGCGAAAAGGTGTTGTAACACTAGCAGAGGTGCCACATAACCCGCATGCCTTTAGATTGGGCTACGTGCCCACCAAAGTTGATTGGATAAGAAAAAGAGAAGAAATAAGGGGCAGGGCTAAGGCTAAGAGAGTTGGCAAGCCTTATGAACTCGTCCACAAGCCGATTCGGAGGACGTTGAATGGCTGTTTTGTTTGAGAGGGAGAGGATTTCCCGTTTTGTGGCTTTATTGAGTCTTGGATAAATTCCTCGAAGAATCGAGTTCCCAGGCTTGAGATCTTCTTTGATCATCAGTTGCAAGTTATTGATGAGGAAATGGCTGAACCGAGAGGAAATGGCTGAACCGAGCATCAAAGCTAGCTAGAGCATGGAAGAGGACTCAGACAACAACGAGGCTGGAGTAGGGGCAACACTAGCCAATCTTCTTACAGATCCTATGACTGACCTAGAGAACTTAAGGGATAACTTTACTGTCTCCATGATTGGGGAAGAACTAGGTATGGACCCAACCAATGGTATTTTGGATGCATCAAAGGCACCGTGTCTTACTTGGCAGCTGGAGGAAGGTTTTCTTTCTAGTTCTGAATAGGGTCATGAACCAGAATCTGATTCCATTGAGTATGTGGAGTCGGGATAAGATTCAAGTTAGTTTGGAAGGTCTGAGTCTGGCATTCTTGGGGGTGCTAACCTGGATGCTAAGGTCCTGTTGAGGTCCCCATTTTTTTTCTCTTTTGAGTCTGTTGTAACCAAAGAGTTGGAGCTTATAAATGAAAACACTGCAGATTCTGTGTACTTCTCTGTGCCGCTGATTTATTGTATTGACCAAGATTTTTAGAATTTTAATGAAAACGAGGAGGAAGAAATTCCTCTGGCTTTGAAAATTTTGATTAATCGAGAGGATGAGAGGTATGTTAAACCCTGTATTGATGAAATCATTGCCATTAATGTGGGTACTAAGAAGGATCCGCGTTTGGTCCAAATCATGTCCAAGTTGTCTTCGGAGGAATGCGAGCATTTAATCGCTTTATTAAAAGATTTGAAAGATGTTTTTGCTTGGTCCTACGAAGACATGCTTGGAATCTATCTCGAGATCGTACAACATTAGATCCCTTTTGACCCTGAGGCCCGACTAGTGAAACAGACACCGCACAAAGTTTGCTCGGATTAGGCATTGAAGATCAAGGAAGAGGTCACCAAACAAATCGAGGCAGGGTTCTTGATTGTTTCTGAGTATTTGACGTGGCTGGCTAATATTGTTCCAATGCCTAAGAAGGATAGTAGAATAAGAGTTTGCGTCGACTTCAGGGAGTTGAATAAAGCTAGTCTGAAGGATGACTTTCTATTGCCACATATCGATAAGTTGGTAGATTTCACTATTGGTCATTCCTTGCTTTCATTCATGGATGGGTTTTCTGGGTATAACCAGATTTTGGTGGCTCCTGAGGACAGAGAGAACATTGCATTCACGATGCTATGGGGCACCTACTGTTACCGAGTCATGCTTATTGGGTTAAAAAATGCTAGGGCTACCTATCAGAGGGCTACAACCACCATTTTGCATGACATGATCTACAAAGAGGTTGAGGTGTACTGTAGCTCAACTTTTTCACGCCCCCTTTCAGAAGTTTGAAAAAAGTCGTACAGTTCGGACTCCTTTAGTTCTGAATCTAATCTCACAAGTGCAACGTGAAATTGATAAACACCAATGAGTTCAAATCCAACAAATCTTTTGGAAAATCAATTTTGAATAAAAAATGCCAAAATTGGACTGCTTTGCCAGATACAGAGTCACCACCTAAATATTTTATTTTAGGTAAATTTAGAAAATCCGTGACTCGTGCCAAAGGTCATGTGTCCGTCATCACCAAGATTGTCTCTGCTCAGGACTTAGGTATGAGAGACGAAGGTCATGAATTAAGCACCCTACTTGCTCGATCAAAGATCGGCCTATACTAATCATGATATGAGTTTTATCAACATTATATGCTCTTGTTCCAGTTTATTAGGCTAGCATTACTATGTGATGCGCACAAAACAAGTATAGATTATCTCGCAAGAATTGGAACACTTGAGTCATATTTGTTTTGAAAATTGTTTTGAATATGTACCACTTGAAAAAGTGACTGCATATAAACATTGCTCAAATTATTCCAATTCAAGCAAGAAGCCTTCATCCATAGGCATTCAAGCAGTTTATCATTTAAGCATTTAGCCTCATGGACAGTATGCTAGTCATGACAGTCACTCACACTCATGCAAGTATGCTAAAGTAAATAAAAAGCTTACCTAGTACTCCAATCCAAAAAAGAAACAAAGTTAGAAAAAAAAAAATGCATGATTCCTAACTTATGCAAGATGACTAATGCAACATATGCGATATGTAATTATGGGCTCGGCTACTTAACATGGTACATGAATCAATTAAATAGCATGTGGTCTAAGCATGTATTCAAAGAATTATTGAATTACACAATACAGTTAGAATGATGAATTGAGCCTCGGTGCATGCAATACGAATGGATGCAAACATGAAGAATGCTAAACGAAATATGATGTCCCTAAACTAACCATCGTAAGCGATTAAATAAAAGGGAGAAAGACGTGGGGTTGAAAGACATATACATTATTACAACATTGCGCTCTCACGAAGGAGAGTCCAAATAGACAAACTAGCAAATTAACTAAGCTAAGCTAAGCTAATTAAGCTAACTTTTACAAAATCGAATGAATACTAGCTAATTTACTTAACTAATTATTACAACAAATAAATTTATTGACTATTCTAGTTAATTAACTAGTTACAAAACAAAATTGAATAATTAATTAACTAACTAATTAATTACAGCACTTTGCAAAATTAACTAGCTAAAACTAATTAATTGCAACAAGATAAATTATATTTGACAAAATGCGTAAGTGAAAATGGATGAAGGTTGCATGCATAGCACTTGAGAGCTACTCTATCTGCCCAAGCCACCTCTGTTTCACCTTCAGCCACTGCCTCTGTTTTCTACAAAACTGCACTGCTGGCCATACATTGAGGGCCAATTGTGCATCACCGATGGCTGGCCGGGCCTACAGATGGCCGGTCGTGCATCAATTTGGTGCAAAGCTCTATTTTTGTGTTGTGCGGTGAACTAGTGTAGACAGAGTGTCCTCAAGCTCTGTTTGTCCCTTTGTTCCTCCTCTGTCATGGGAAAGCCTCGAGAGAAGGTTGAAATTAATTCCAAAACCATCAATGAGAAAAATGGTTGCTTGATGATCTCGGATGCGATCTTGGACAAAAGTCGATAAAATGCAAAGAATAAGACCACCCCTCCTTCTTGTCATAGTATGAACTCAAAAAGGGAGGTTGCAACGCTTCAAGAATCATCAAAATGCCATGGATTAGCATGTGACGACTCTTGACACAAGTAACTTGGCATAATGTCTGGGCAAGTCAAAGCAATTTAAGCCACTTTCCTTATGTGTGTTGATCCAAGTTTTAAACCAATTTTATTACACCTTGCCATTCTTTAGTCCATTTGTCCATGGTGATTAAGTCCTCTAAACAAGAAGTAATGTCAAACGATAGGTTCTTCTAAAGCACAAGAGAAAGACTATACCGTTGGCAATGAATCTTTGAAAAGATTATGCCATTAAGTAAGAGTCTCTCTTACATGTCTTGAATAACCTCAATCAGTTGAAATCACTTTTAAGAATGAAAGAGATGGAAGGTGGATTAATTGTAAAATTAGACTCTTAAACATGGAAATGAATTGAAGAAAAGCTAGAACAACATGCAACAAGTTATGTATTCTAACTTATGAGACAACAAATGAACTAAACAAAGCATGACTTAATGTAAAAGGCTTGGATAGCCCCAAAAATAGCCCTTAACATATGAAAAACAGAGGCTAAAAGTTAATGAAAATAGCTTAAAAAGCTAGACAATAAGGAAAAGAATGAAGGCTAGTAAGCAAGAATATGGAGGGGTGGCTAACTCCTCCATTTTTGAAACTTCAAAACATGATTTTTGGCCCTTTGAAAACTTTGAAAATCAGTGTAAATATCAAAGAAAAAGAGTAGAAAATGAAGGGTTTGAGCTATGGGTAAAAGTGTAGAAGGAGCAAGCTTTCTCTACCCTTTTCATAGCTCTTCAAACCCAACCTTGAACACTTCAAATAGACTCAAAACAACACAAAACAATAAGAATTATGAAGAAAATGGAAGAAATGAAAGCAAGAGAGAAGAAAACAAGCTTATACCGTTCAAGGGGTAAGCTTATTGTTTGTGATCCAAACTTGGTTTCAACCCACTCTCAAGCTTGAATTATGCTTCTCCAAGATCAACCAAGACTCTAAGGTGGTGAGACAAGGTTGTATATGGAGTATAGAGATGATACAAGGAAGCTAAGTTAGCTCAAAGGCCGCTTGCAATGGAAGAAGGAGGAGAGAGGAGCTCTTAAGGTGTATATAGGCTCTCTAAATTTTGTTTAACCCTCAAAACAATCACACAACTTCATTTTTATAGAAATTCAAGCTCAAAAGGTGATAAATATCTTAAAAAATGGACAGCTGGCGGGCTTCCGCCCAGAATAGTGTTTTTCGCTACCAAGGGCCGGCTGACCATCACTGATGCACGGCCGGGCTTTGATGCCCTCCCCTATTTTTTTTGATCCAAACTGAACTCAGAGTGGAAAAAGGTCCAAAAATGAAACTCATAGGTTCAAAGAAGGTAAATGTTGAAGATTTGAGGTTATTTCAAAAGCCTGATTGAATCCGAATCGCTACGAATTCACAATTCAACTGTCATCATCGAGTGTATCGAACCAAGCGCCTAAGTCTTGCCGGTAGTCAAAAATGGGATGTCTATAGTGGACGACATGATTGTCAAATCTAAAGAGCGAGAAGAACACTACACTGCACTAGAGAAATTCTTTCAACGGATCAAGGAATACAAATTGAGGTTAAACCCACAGAAATGCACCTTCAGCATGACGAAAAGGAAAATGCTGGGATTTTTGATCACACAGAGGGGAATTGAAAGAGATCCTTCCAAAATCAAGGCCATCTTAGAAATGCTACCACTAAAGACTGAAAATGAGGTGCGCGGCTTTCTAGGTAAAGTGCAATTCATAAGACGGATTATTTCCAAATTGGGTAAATTACATTGACCTCCCCTGAGGTTTACCTTAATTACAAGGACCTCCCTTGCATTTTTAAAAATTACACAGATCTCCCTTACTTTTGAAACTGATATATAGATACCCCCTTCCCATCAGAAAAGCATTAACGATGTTAACTTGACAGTGAAATTGACCATAATACCCTTTAACCCATTGTCTTTTCCAAAGACCTAAGCCACTCTGTATCATCAGCATTTTCCTCCCTCTACTACCCATTTCTGCCTTTGTCTTCCTTACACTTTTTCCCCAAACCTCTCTAATCAAAAACCCAAAACCCAAACCAACAATAACCCGATCAAACATACACTTTTATTTCGACAATTGATCAAACACACTGTTATTTCAACAATTCAAGGGTTTAAGCAAGGAATCAAGGGTTCAAGACACACACTGTTATTTCGACAATTGATCAAACATAGATAATTCGACACACACACTCTCAATCAAACATAGATAACCCGATCAAACACACACTCTCTTCCCAAATTGGCAGTGCATACATAGATAATTCAAGCTCATCTCCAAATGTGGTTTTGATTGAGATAATTCATCCGACTATTATTTCATCGCCTCCGCCGATGATCAAATCCATGGCTCTCTTTCTCTATCTCTTTCTCTCTCGCTCGCTCCATGTTTACTCAATCACAATTGTTCTGTGCTTGGCAAGAACATGTCCAATCCAAGTCAAATTAGGTACAAAGGTTCAAGACTATAACAAATTGAGATTGAAGTTCTTGTTGACATGAGATCTGTTCGTAATCTAGTCGAGAATTTCGCCGCCCTTTCGTCTCACATCTTCTCCTCATCGCATCGCCACCATCTTACTCAACCACCACTACGATCTCTCTATTTCTCTCACACTCTTTCTACAACCATTGCAATTTCCATGATAATCATCGTAATCTGTCATCACTGCAACCCTTGTGATTAGATCGCGACCACTGCGACACCAAGCTCCTCAGATTTAGGGTTTTAGGTGGTGGTGGCAGAAATGGATGAGCTGAGAGAGAGAGAGAGAAGAGTTTGGTATGGTGGTAACGACACTGGGTAGAGGTTTTGGAAGGGGAGGCGTCGAGGTAGCGGAGGATAGCGGGGGGAGAGAGGTAGAGCACAGAGAGAGAGAGAGAGAGAGGGAAGAGAGAGAGAGAGAGAGAGAGAATATAGTGATATATATATAAGATATGTATGTTTTTATAGATATATATGGATATATATATAGATATATATGGATATATATATGGGCATATATGGATATATATATGGGCATATATATATGTATGGGGATGGTAAGGACATTATTGGAATTTGAACAATAATTTGGGGTGAAATTAGCCAAATCTGTTTGAATTTGGACGGGTGGGTAACAGAAGGGAGGTATTTGTATATTAGTTTCAAAAGTAAGGGAGATTTGTGTAATTTTTTAAACTGCAAGGGAGGTCCCTGTAATTAAGGTAAGCCTCAGGATAGGTTAGTGTAATTTACCCTTTCCAAATGAACCTTGACTTGTGAACCACTATTTGGTCTCCTCAAGAAAGGGAAGAAGTTCTGATGGGACGATCGATGTCAGTTTTCCTTTGAACAGGTCAAGCAGTACCTACAGAATTGACCTATGTTGTCACTGCCAGAGCCGAGGAAGCCTTTGATTCTATATTTGTCGGTAACGGATTCAACCATGGAGTGCATGCTAGCTCAAGAGTCAGAAGATAGGGTAGAGAAGGCCATCTACTACTTGAGCAAGAAAATGGTAGAATATGAGACCCATTACACTCGTCTTGAAAAAGCTTGCCTAGCATTGGTATAGGTGATAAGGAAGCTGATGCACTATATGTTAGCTCACTCTATAATTTGGTTTTGAGATTGGGTTCCATCAAATATCTCTTCGAGAAACTAGCGCTTATGGGTAGGCTAGCTTGTTGGCTGTTTCCTCTTTCCAAGTTCGATCTCAAATATGTCATGCGCAAATCAGTTAAAGAGAGAGCAGTGGTAGAATTCTTGGTGGACCACCCAGTAGAAGGGAATGAAGCAGTGGAATACCTATTCCCAAATGAAGACATTTTGCAAGTGGAAGAGAAAACATGGATGATGTACTTTGACAGAGCATCTAATCAGTACGATTATGGGATAGGTGTGTTGTTGATAGCACCCGATGATTCCCATATACCCCTAACCTTCAAACTCTAGTTCAAAGTGTCCAACAACGAAGCATAATATGAGGCGTGTATTGCTGGTTTAGAAGCTGCCCTAGAACTAGGGGCAATAAGGTTAGACGTCATCGGAGACTCGAACCTGGTTGTTTATCAGGCAAATGGAGACTGGAAGGTCAAAAAGGAGAAAATGAAGGTTTATCACCAGACCCTAGATATTCTGATTCCAAGGTTTGAAAAATTGACATTTACACACATGTTGAGAGAGAACAACCATTTCGCTGATGCATTGGAAACTCTATCTTCCATGGTAGACATCCTGCTGGGAGTTAAGATGCGTCCGATCATCATTGAACAGAAGTACACACCTGCTTACAAGACTATTGCCGCAATAAATGAGGTTCAAGACAAGAACCCCTAGTACTATGACATTTGGAATTTCCTGGAGAAAGAGACGTATCCACCAAGGGCAAATGCTAAGGACAAATGGGGAATACAGCGTCTAGCCGTCTAATTTATCATCTGTGGGGGTAAGCTATACAAGAGAGGCCATCTAGAAATGCATAAGCTTTGCATTGAGGGAAAAGAGTTGAAGCGCCTCATGGAGGTTATCCATGGAGGGAAGTGTGGGGCACACATGAGCGGTGTGATGCTGGCCCGAAAAATCCTTAGATAAGGCTATTACTGGTCAACCATGGAGGAGGATTGCATTAACCTCGTGCGGCTATGCCACAAATGTCAGATCCATGCAAATCGCATGAACATACCGTTGTCCAAGCTTTACAATATGACTTCACCATGGCCATTCTCATTTTGGGAGATCGACGTGATTAGGGAAATTTCCCCAAAGGGCTCGAATGGACACGAGTTAATTTTGGTGGCGATCAACTATTTTACTAAGTGGGTGGAGGCTCAGTCCTACTCTATGCTGAAGGCGTCGCATGTAGCCAAGTTTATTAGAAACAACATCATTTGTAGATACGAGGTACCAAATGAGATTATCTCAGACAACAGTTCACACTTCAAGAAAGAGGTAGTGGATCTGCTTGAGAAGTACAACGTGGTTTTTTATAAGTCATCAACATACAGACCACATACCAATGGAGCTGTTGAGGTTGCGAACAAGAATATTAAAAACATCTTGTAGAAGATGGTGAAAACTTACAAGGACTAGCCGGATAAATTGCCTTTTGCACTTTGGTTCTACAGAATGTCAATCTGTACATTGACAGGGGCAACTCCCTATTCTCTTATTTATGGAGTGGAAGTTGTTCTGCCGATTGAAATTGAAGTACCATCGCTGCGAGTTATAGCCGAGTGACAGATAATAGAGACAGACTGGCAACAGAGCAGATTCGAGGAATTGATGTTATTTGATGAGAGAAGGCTAAAGGCATTATATCACGTCCAGGGCTACCAACATAGAATTGCTAGGGCTTTTAATAAAAAGGTCAAGTCTAGAAATCTCAAGGAATGAGATATGGTCCTCAAGGATAACCGAGTTCTCATCCATGACCCTAGGGGCAAGTTCTAACCCAATTGGACGGATTCCTACATCATCAAATCTATATGGTCAGGAGGGGCGATTATCCTCATAGATCTAGATGGCCTAGAGTTTTTACAGCCAATCAATATGGACAAGTTGAAGAAATATTATCCCTGAGAGGCTCGCTAGGCTGAAAACTCGGAAGGGCGACCTAAGCAAAAGTTAGAGCATGAAAAATTAGAAATGAAGAAAAATTAAGCTCACAGGGTCAAAAACCTGAAAGGGCGAATTTGGCAAAAGTTAGAGCACAAAAGGAAAGAGTTAATACTCGAGTGAACCTGAACTGAACTACGCAAGGCCCGATTCCCATCTTTGGGATATGTAGGCAACTTAATCCTGAAGTTTGATCATAACCATCTCCAACTCAACTGTCATATTCGTTTGTTAGATTGGGCCATCTTTTTCCATTATCTGCTGGTTTGGTTGTGTGATCTTCATTTTGGCAGAAGGGCTGGTTGTAAAATAGAGCAGTGGTGGTGAATGCAGTTATGGGTAGTTGCGATCTATTGATTCGGGGTTGTGCATCTTGAGGACTGATTCCCTGCGTGTCAGGCAGTGATCATTTCTGAAAATGGTTATGAAAAGTTTTAATAAAAGTGGATTTGCTCAAAATTTTACTTTTTACAACTTAGACCATTTTGGGACCAAAAGGAAAATTTTCAATGCTCACAACTTTAGTTCCTTTGATTTCAACACCAAGTACATTCTCCAACTCTCTAATTAAATCAAAGTTGCCTTTACATCATAAAACTTGAAAAGAAAAGTCAAAGCAGTAAACGAGGGGCATCGATGAGTCAGGTGTTCTTGCGTCCTCTACTTGTGCTTACTAAAGCCTCTACAGCCAAAGATGGCCCGACTTCTATCTCCTCCTCAAGCCAAGTCAAGCACTCGCTAGAAAGTGCATAACTGAAACTAGGGGGAAGGGCCAGAAGCTCTCTCATCCTCCAAGCAGCGAGATACCGGGGCAAGTGCGAGGCATGAACTGGAAAGGAAGTCATGTATTCCACCCCTTTATCTGGGCAAATTTGATCATGTCCAAACTAACGTCTAAATCGGAAAGGGAAACAGAACACGCAGTCTGTAAGGCCAATTAACTCTACACTCGATTATCAAGACATACAGTAACTCATCTCAGTGAAATCAAGCCAGGGGCAGTGCCAAGTGATTTCAGCCGCAGATCTGCTGCACATCCAATCACATCACAATCCCTCTAAAGGGAAATCTACTAGCCGCTGGCGAAAGAAGTAGGCTCTGGCTCAATATGTAGGACAAGGGTCCACCATTTTCAGTTTGTCCGTCAACCACACTTGGAAAGGGATAAAAAATAAGAACGATAAAAGAATAGAGGTGTACATGGAGAGAAAAGTAAAGAAAGGGGCCTAGAGAAAAATAAAGCATGAGTGTCGAGTGATGTGAGTATACATAAGAAGGATGGGGAACTATACTTGAAGAAGTACTGGGCTTCCCCCAAATCAAGTGGTTTCTCGCTGATGAAAAGCATCTAAACCCATTAGGGTCTCGGCCAGTGCTAAGCCAATGTAGCTCTTACCCTTTTTCAGACATTGGGTCACTTCAATTAACCTAATGATCGCTCCGCCCCAACTAAGGGTAAGAAGAAAGTGCACGTGCATACATAAACATAGGGCATGTTGCTGGTAACCTGGCCAAAGAAGGTCACCTTTATTGCCGATGTTAGAAAATCGATGAATCAAGCTGGGTATATCTGGCTAACTATCATGAGCTAGATCGGGCTTCATGCAAAGTGAGCCCACACATCTGTCCCAAAACCTGGGAATGGCCAAAACGGGGCTGAGACATGATCTCCTCATTGCATCGGGATTCCATCAATGCGTGAAACTCTTTAAGAGTCAGACACATTTCTTATGTTCCGAAGTGAAATACATGTGTAATTAGGTCCCAACATCAAACCGTGACATGGAGGAACGAAAAACAAAGTGAAGTGCGGCTCAATGGAAAAGGTGATTTATGTCGAAATCTTGGAAATTTACCTTTCCTGTGCCATCCAAAGTGGATATCTAATCTTTGAGCTTCTCGGCAAGGAATATCTCCATTTGTAGAACAAACAGCAGCAAAAATGAGGCTTTGGCGAAGAAATTACGAAGGAAGACCTTTTGTAGAAGATAAGGCTGTGAGTGGATGCCAGTTGTCAGCCAGTTGATGAACAACTACAACTAGCCATGTGGCCGGCCGTCCACTTTGTGGGCCTAGAAGTTTTGGTAGTTTGGTTTGTTCGGTCTTTGTGTTTTAGGGTCTTGTAAGTCCTTTGTTTTTTTTATATACTTTGTTTTTGTATTTTGTATTTTGGTTATTGATCGACTCATTATCCAATTAAGAACATCATTCCAATATAAGCATTCTCGGTTTCAAATACCATTCCATTTTCATTCTATGCAAGTGTGGTGCTCATGATGCAAAACAAAGCTCTTGTTTTTATAAACTGCAGGGTTTTACCCCGATCATAGTTTTTACAAAAGGAAATACAAGTGTTTCAAAAACAAAAGTAAAACCTATCTGAAGCTATACATGTGCTAAACTACCAAAAAAAAAAAAAAAAAAAAGAAACTAAGCAAAAGAGTAGAAAAAGTTGTGCCAGTCACATCAAGCTTTAGAAGCCCTCTTCGTCCTCTTCCTTAGAAGGGACTCAGGGGCATTGTCTCCATCAGCACCGCTATCAGAATCGGATGCCGAGCTAGAACCAGTATCACTATCTCCACCCCCGGACTCAGAGCTAGTCTTAGTGTCCTCTTCATTCCCTGACCTTCGGTCAGCATCATCATCCTCGCTCTCAGACGACTTAGAGTGTTAGCTCACTGCCTTCTCGGTGATGTTGGTCTCAGCATCATCCCCACTCAAAATTGGTTCTGAGGAAGGAGAGGACTCTTTTGTCTCGGACTCAATGCTCTTAGCTTGAGCACCTCTACCCCTGCCTCGACCTCGATGATCATCTTGGTCGCGTGCCAGGGCCTGTCTACCTCTCCTCTTTGTCGCTAGAGGAGGTGCTGCCGGGGTTGGTGCCGCCGCTGGCACTTGATGTATGTGGGATCTAAAAAACAAATATCAGAGGATCAGACACAATATATATTGTTGCAGAATGTAGTATGTAGTACAAGTATCATGCAGAAGCCAGATTCAGCATGAGTGCAGTGTGTCAATGTAGTGTGAGGCAGTGTCAGAATGCATATCGGTATATCAGTGGAAGTATGGCACGTTAGTGCAGTGAGGGAAACAAAGCAATGTGTAGACACCCCATTTTTGACCATTCTCAAGACTTGGATGCTCTTGTAGGTACATCCAGTGATGAGTTTGATTGCTCGTCGAGCGCTCGAAATCCGCGGTGGAACGCCACAGGTTTGAGCTTTGCAAACCCTGCATCAATTCTATCTCATTTTTGAACCATGCTTTGGTCCTTTCAGTACGCTATTTTTGATGCACTGTCGGCCATGTTGAGGCATTGTCGGCCATGGATTTTGGCCTACCGGCCATTTATGTGCCCTGCCGGCCATCAATGGCCGGCCAGCCACCAGTGTATCAGTAGATATTTTCTATTATTTTGTGATAGCTGTTTGCACAGGTTGAGCCATCTTCTTGCATGTGTATGGTTGGATCTCTTTGAGGGGATTTTGTATCTTCTATATATAGAAGCCTTCCTCTTGCATGTGAAGGGTTGGAAATTTTGAAGACATAATTTTTCTCTCTTTCTCTCTCTCTCTAGAATCCTCTCTCTCTTGATATTTTATGCCTTAAAGCCTAAATTCTCTACACTCTTGCATGTGAGCCCTTGATCAAACTTGATCACCATTGTATTAAGGTTGTTTGAGGTCTTATTTGAGCTCTAGAAGAGGATATTGGTTTGGTTTGACTTGCCTTTGTTGCCTAAATAGCATTTTGTCTTCAAGAGGTAGGACACTTCTATTTTAAGCCTAATTTAAACACTTGTTTTGCCATCTTTGCATACTGTTTTGAGGCTGGTTTTGACCTCTGAAATTTTTGCTTTTATGGTTTGAAATAGCTTGCTTGTTAAGTTGTGCTATCTTTCAAAGCTTTCCAAAACAACTTTTTTGGCTCTCTTAACCACTAAATTCCATGGGATTTTCAGTGGTAAAAACATTATTTTGAGGTCCAAAATGGGAGGGGGTAGCCTCCTCTCATTGTGTCTTGTTTGCATGAGTAGGTAGCTTAACATGTGACCATGTTTTTCTAGCTTGTGGTGATGCGCTTTGGAAATACTCTTGGATCCTGAAGGATGTTCTTGATCCTCTGATTGCCACCTGAAGAGGGATTGACACTCCGGTTGGGGGTTCCGGAATTAGCACTCCGACGGACAAGTCTGTATATGTCTCACGTTTGCTTATATCTCAAGTTTCTTGGGGTTATCTCTCACATCCCTTTCTTTGGTTGATGTTTCTCTATTTATATTCACTTTTGGGCCTCAGGGTCGGGCCCACTTTTAATCCACCATGTGATTGTTCACCCGGCTCCTTTTGTCATAAACCAATTCCCATTTGGATCCTCACTCATCTGGTTCTATGGCTGATTAAGATGTTCGGCTTCTGGATCATACAAGACGGTGCCAAATATAATATATATCCTGACTTTCCAAGTATGTATTCCGTCTCTTTGTATCCCCCGTTATTTGGCTCCTACAATTGCCCCCCAAACATCCCACTAACACTAGTTAGTCGGTGTGTTTAGTTTCGAACTTGAAAAGTCAAAACAGAATTTCGGTGGTTAACCTCATTCCAACACGAGTGTCAGAACACACACGCTTTTTGGTCATCATTACAATTCCCCCCCCCCTTCGTACGCTTCCTCCATTCATTGTGATTTAAAATTTTGTTGTCCCTTCGAATGCATGTTTTTTGAATACTCAAAGCTCCTGGTCTGCCTTTCGGTTAACCTCATTCCAACACGAGTGTCAGAACACAAACGCTTTTTGGTCATCATTACAATTCCCCCCCCTTCGTACGCTTCCTCCATTCATTGTGATTTAAAATTTTGTTGTCCCTTCGAATGCATGTTTTTTGAATACTCAAAGCTCCTGGTCTGCCTTTCGGTATACCTCCTCCATTTCGCGACCTCTGCAACCTCCTTCCGTTTCTCATTGTCTCCTCTACTTCCTGTAAGTTCTCTTCTCCTTCATTTCGAATCCCATTTCCTTGTTTGTTTTTAGTTTAGCATACTTCTTAGATTAGCTAGGATGGCAAAACATTTGAAAGACCTCCTTTCTGCGAATTGAATTTCTGGTTTTTGATGCCAATTTTCCACCTCCGACGATGTCCATCCGTCACTCGTGACAGACAGCACCCTTGATATGGAGAGGATGGATGAAAGTACAATCATCTTTCCTCTCCTATCAATTGTAGAGGGCGGAGTCCGTTTCCCCCTTCACCCATTTCTTAGGGCCGTCCTTCGCCATTAGGGTCTAATCCTTTCTCAACCTAATGTAAATTTCTTCTGAATCATAATGGGGATTATAGAGTTGAACCGACGCCTTAGGATCAATCTTGGCATACCTGCTATTCGGCATTGTTATGCCTTGGCCAAATCTTTTGGTTGGCAGGGGCGCTATTTTCTCAAGGCCAAGGACATCGACCATCACTTGGTGACTATGCTTGCCAGCTCTGGCAAGCGAGTTGATGATGTCATGGTGATTGTTTGAGGTAACTGGGAATTCGGTGAAGGCGAAGATCGCCTAGATCCTGTACCTAGACAGAGAGGCGAACCAGGTGGCCGTATAGTTCCTTACATCTATCTACTTTTTATTTACTCGACTTATTGTTTTATTTGTGCAGGCAACGATTTGAAGAAAGTTCTGGTTTCGGCCGACGACGCTGTGCTTGCAGAAATCAAAACCGCACTCCAGTTCTTTGGCCGTCCAAACCTCCAGAAGCAAGGGAGAACGACCCATATTCTTCTGAGGTACGAGTCGACTTACATAACATTTTTGGTCGCGGACAACATTCCAATTCCACGGGGCGAACAACAGCTCACGGCCCTTATCTTCTCCCGCTTCAAAAGCCTTAGGCAGATTGGTTTGGAAGATTCTGATTCGGAGCAGGCCGAAGAACTAGTAGCCGAGGAAGTCGCCGAGCAGCCAAGTCAGTCCGCTTTGGAAGCTGAAGAAGTTGACGAGGCTCTAAATTTGGCTTTTGAAGAAGCTGGCCTTAATCCATCCAAGCCTCTATTCACTTCAGGTCGAGGGGATGTCTCATTCGAAGACATTTTTACTGATTTAGGAGATCTCCCCAGCTCGTATCCTGAGAACATGGTGGAGGAATCGCTTACGTAGCTGGCAAGGAAGAAAAATGCCGAATGGATGGCCGCCCGGAGGAGGGCTGAGACCATTCGTTCTGAACCTGCTGCCGCAACTGAGTCTTCTCCGCTTGTTATCGTAGAAGAAACAACTCAAATTGAGATGGTCGAGATGAAGCAGATAGTTGAACGGTTGAGTCAGGAGGCCGATCAGAGGGGAGAGAAACGTCCCGCCAATAGCGAAGTCGGCTCTAAGGAATGCCCTACCAACAAATGGCCACGCATAAAGCAGTCGAACTCAGATGTGCCATTTGTTGTTCAACTAAGGATAAAAAATGTGCCAAGTTCCTCTAATGCGTCGGCTCTGAAAGATCTGGCTGTGGCATTGAGCATGGCTTCCTCAATTTCCTTACCAGCTGACAGGGCAACTTTTTGGGCGGAGCTAGATTTGCTGGCAATAACATTAGTCGCTCAGTCGGCCATATTGGTACATGACTTGATCCTTATCTGTTGCTTTTCGCCTATATTTTTTTTTAAAATTCTAATTCCTTATTTTGCAGATGGTGGGAAGGATAGCCGAGATAGGCTGCCGTCAACATGACGCTATTGAACAAATTAGCCTTCTGAAAGTAGAAATTGAATGTGAGAAGAGCAAGGCCGCGGAGGCCTCTCAAAGGGCCAAGTAAGAGGCGGCGAAAGCGGCAGAGGAAAGTACAAGGGCCGATGCTGAGTCAGCAAAGGCCAAAAGTTCCGACCAGCTCAATATGGCCGCCGAAGAGAGGGCAAATGTGAGCGAAGACGCGCTCAAGTTAGCCTAGGAGCTGATTGCCAAACTGGAAGCCGATTTGGAAGAGTCGAAGAAGGCGAAGGAAGTAGTCGACTCCAAGATTTCCAAAGTGTTCCACGCTGGGAAGGACGCCGGCTTGGACGACTACGCGAAAAAAGTGCCCGAGTTTGAGAATCGGGGCTTCAAACACGGCTGGCTCAAAGCCCTCACTACCACTAATGTGACATTGGCCCAGCCGATTCCATACGAGCAGGTGGACGTTGAGCTGCTTGAGTCTGACCCTGAAGATTGATTAGGGTGATAACTTGATTTTTGTTAAGAATCTTCTGTGTATAATTCTTGTAGATTTTTGTTTATTTACTTTGATTGGAAGTTAAATGTAAGGAAATTTTCATGTGTAAAATGACTACATATGTACTCAATTTATTAATGAAAATTTCCTTTGTTTTTCTGTTTGTTACATGTGTAATCACAGAATGGGATCGTTGAAACAATTTAATAAGATAAACAATTTACTAAGATAAATCGGCGGGCAAATGACTACTTGGTTTTACAGGTAGGCCAAATTAGTTAATTAAAAAACTAAGGTTAGGCCGAATAGATCACTCAATCTGCCCTTGCCCCAACAGATTAGTGAATGTGCCCGCCAAATATCGGTAGTTCATGAATTGGCTGGGGCAGACTATCGTTTTGGCATAAATTACAAATTATTGGTACTAGGCCAAATAAATCAATCAATCTGCCCTTTGCCCCAGCGGATTAGTGAACATGGCCGCCGAATATCGGTAGTTCATGAATTGGCTGGGGCAGACTATCGTTTCGGCATAAATTACAAGTTACTGATACTAGGCTGAATAGATCACTCAATCTGCCCTTGCCCCAGTAGATTAGTGAACGTGGCCACTGAATATCGGTAGTCCATGAATTGGATGGGGTAGACTCGTTTCGGTGCAAATTACTGATACCAGGCCGAATAGATCAATCAATCTGCCCTTTGCCCCAGCGGATTAGTGAATGTGGCTGCCGAATATCGGTAGTTCATGGCACAAAACTTTGAAGAGATTGCTTTGGGAGCGGTGCACTCACGAGTAATAAAAGGGGTGGTTGCTTTGTGTGCGTAGATTCTGTTAGTGTGTCCAAACTCAACTCAACCCAGTGCGTCGAACGAGGTTGGAAAAGTGTGAATGTCTAGTAGATTATTCTTCAACAGTAGAGGGGAGGTAGGACACTGGCTGAGTTGAACTCAGCGATGAATCGAGGTGGCGAACCTTCACGAACGAGAAGTAGGACGTTTGGGGAGCGTGAGAGGCATCACTCTCCACGTCGTCGTAGCAGGTCACCTAGGAAGGAGAAGCAGCAACGGGGGAACTCCCTTCATTCGTGAAGTGAGGCCAGTGGGTGTAGACACCCCATTTTTGAGCGCCCTTAAAACTTGGGTGCTATTGATGGTTTATTTGGTGATGAAAGATGTGCAGGACAAAGTTTCGATTTCTTCAGCGAGATGAGAGTTATATCCTAACCTCACACCCCATTTCCGGCCTAAAACTATTTTGAATGGTTTTTAGACCTTAAAACCCCCTCTTTCAAAATGTTTTTGAAATAGAATTCCTACGATGTTTCGATGCTCGCATTTCGTTAAATGTTGCGCTTTTCGGTAAACCGAGCAAGAACAAAGTGGAAATGAATGAAAGAGAGATGAAATCTTTGAAAATCTTTCAAAACACCTTGTTTAGGGGTTTGGAGTTGAAGAAAAGAGGAGTGGAGGGAAGAAACCTAGTTGAGGAAGAAGTTGGGTATGAATCGCTAAGAGAAAGTCGAGCGGTCCTTGCTAAATCAGGTCTATCTGTCTATGCACTTGGATTTAAGCTATGAGGCCACCACCATTGGAAATCTTACTTTCGGGGCTTCATTTTTCACTCAAGAATCTCCTAATACCAATTCTGGATGGAGGAGATATGATTGGTTGAAGTTGGGCATCATTCCGGTTGGACCGAAACTGAGTAGTCTTCACCAAAACATGTATAACTTTTTTCATAGTTTTAATTTTGATGCAAGGATGCCACCATTGGAAAACTTACTTCCGGCGCTTCAATTTGGACACAAGGAGTTATGCCTGTTTGAAGTTGGGCCTGAAAAACAAATTTTGTTGGCCGATCGGCCAAAAAAGTAGCAGATAAGTGGCAGATCGGCACAAAAGATGGCCGATCGGCCAAGAATGACCCAAACTCAGATTTTTTGAAGATATTTCATCTCCAGCTGTTCCACACAACCTCTAGCTGTCCCATGCTTAGATATTTTCGACCAAAAGCTTTGTATTGCTATATATGAAGCCAAATATCTCATATTCAAAGACTAAGAACTTGCCAAGCAAGTTTGGGAGCCTCTCCCTCTCAAAAGTCCTCTCTCTCTAGAAATTTCAGAGAAAAATCTCTGCATCTCTCTCATTCTCTTTCCCTTGTGTGCATGCAAGAGATATACTTGGAGATATATCTCTCCTTTGCCTAGGCATCCTTGATCAAACTCAACCAGCATTGGGCTGAGGTTCTTTGAGAATCATTTTGAGCTCCAAAAACTGGTTTTAGCTCAGAGTTTGGACCTGTTTTGCAGCTGTGCTACAAGGGTAAGCATCTCTCTCTTTTAAGCTCATTTTGTACTCTATCTTGGCCAACTTTGCATGCTTGTTTTACCACATTTGTAAACTGTTTTTGGCTTGGTTTTGGACTAAAGAAAACTTTATTTTTCAGTCCTAAAAGTGATGGTTTAGGCCTATTTTGTGTTAGGGGGTTGTCTCTCCCATTTGTTCCTTAGCTTGTATAACTTTTGAGCCATCTTCTAAGGCCTTTCAAAACAACTTTTCGTGGCCTTTTAACCACTGAAATCCAAAGGATTTTCAGTGGTAAAAACCCTATTTTGAGGTCCCAAATGGGTGGGGGTTGTCCCCTCTCCTCTTCTCTTGTTTGCATGTCTTATTAGCTTATCAAATGAGCATGTGTGTAGACACCCCATTTTTGACCGTCCTCAAGACTTGGACGTCACCGCTTGAACACTCGGTGATTATCCATGTTTGTGTTTGTTTGGAGTTCCCGGAGTTCTCGGCTACGCGCCTTGCCTTAGGATCTCCGAACTCGACCGTTTTGTGTCTGGTTTTGCACCAAACACTTGTGTTTTGCCTTGGAGGGGCAGGGAATGCCTTGTGAGGCATCCCCACACACCACCGGCACTAGCTAGAGGCCACCGGCTGGTTTTTGTTGACACCGGCAATATATATTGTCGGCCGGCACTCTTTGTTGCCGGTCGGCAGTCATTTTTGTCAAAATGACATTTTTGGCTAGCCGACTACTGTTCATCTGCTTTTTCAGATATTTTAGGACAGCTGTTGGGCATTTGTTTTCCCTCCATACACGTGTATGGAGGGATGCTCTTCTTGTTTGCTTACTAGTTAAGCATTACAAGATTGCCTCCTCTATAAGAGGAGGCCTTCTCTCCCTTGTTCTAGGGTTAGAGAAGTTGAAGAAGAGGGTTAGAGAGCTCTGGTTTTAGGGTTTAAGTTATTGTATCTAACCTATATCTATATCTCTCTTTCTTGCCATTGTGTGTGTTTTAGGCTTAGTTTTGTGCACAAACACCTACCATCACACCATCCTCTTGGAACTGAGGTTCTTGAGACTTGTTTTCGGAGCTTTGAAGCTGGTTTGGAGCTCAAGAGGGCTGTTGGAGCATCATTTGTGAAGAGGTCTACAAGGGTAACCACTTTACTCCCTTTATTCTCCATTTTTGCATCCTATTTCTACCTATCTTAGAGCTGTTTTTGTGTTTAGTGTATAACATAAAAAAGTTTTGTTTTTAGGCCCTCTTGATAGTTTATTAAGAGTGTTTTGTGCTTTGGGGAAGTTTGACCCCTCTTAGGCCTTGTAAGGCCCTTGTTTTGTGCTTTTTTGTGCTAGTTTTGAGACTTTGGTGTTTGGGCCTCTTCACCATTGAAATCTTGAGGGATTTCAGTGGTGGAGATGGTGCCTTGAACTCTCCAAAAGGGGAGGGCCACCCCCTCTCCTTGTTGTCCTTGAAAGGGACCATTTTTGGTCTCTTAAGGGAGCCTATGTTTGATTGTGTGTTGAGCATGCCATGGCTGTATTTTATGCTTATATTGCCATGTTATAACTTTGTATTAAGTTGGTTTTGGTACTCCATGCATGTTTAGTATGGTTGCCTTGTAATGCCTTGTGATTGCCTTAATATGCCTTAGGTTGTTAGCCTTTATTCGAGCATGTTTTAGGCTTAGCCTTGTGAATGTTTTGTGCTTATTTTGCCATGCTTTAGGTCTGTCCATAGTTGTTTGGATCGATTTTGGCATGCTTAGTATAGCACCTTTGCATTTGTGGCTTGTCGGGCTTGTATGCCTCAAGTATGTGAATGCGTAGCATGTGTTGATTGCATCATTTTGGTGGTTTGGAACCATCCAACATGTAATTTCAGTCCCTTTGGCATGCTCATATGATTGCTTCGCATGCCTCTTTGTTGCCTTAAAAGCATGTGTTGAATGCTCCATGTTTTGGTCATTATGCATGCCTTCATATTTGAGCCACTTAGATGCCATCTAAGTGGTCCCTTGAGCTTGATTTTTTGTGCTAAAACTCTGATCTTAGTTGCTTAATTCTTGCCATGTTAGGTTTTGTCAAGTGTAGTTCAATGCCTCTTGGCTTGCCTTAAATACTTGGGTCATTTGCATGCTAATGTTAGCTTTATTTGAGTTGGTTTGGCACCATATTCTAGCATGATTTTCAGAGTTAATGTTGCATGCTAATTGTCCATAATAGCCTCTTTTAAATGTGTTTTAAAGTTGCTAGTTTAATGCTTAAAGTTTGGACCATCATATGTGCACATGTGCGTGTGTGTTTAGCCTCCATGTTTGGGCGTTTTGGCCACTGTTTTAGGCTTGTTTGAGGCTGCCTAATCGAGTTTAAATCCATTCCTCCATGTGTTGTAGCATGTTTACTTTGTATGTTGTCACATACTTGGTCCCATTTGCATGATGTTGCATGCTATACATTGTTCTCGACATGTTGTTCTTTGCATGTTTGATATGTTTGCATGTTTGTTCCATGCCTTGCATGATTGTTTGTCTCAGTTGCATGCCTAACACACAATGTTTACTTGCATTGCCATGTTATATACCTAGCTTCACATGCTTAAGACTGCCTTGCATGAACATGCATGCTTAGCCTCTTGAAGTGAGTGTGATGGAGGTTAAGTTCCCTTTATTGGGTTATGTGGTTTGCATGCATTTGAAATTGAAAATGCGCACTCGATTCTTTGGGCCATCATGCATGGAAATGCGTGATTGATGGCCCGAGAATCGAGGCACATCCTCCCTTGAGTCATTAACATGATAGGGAGTGTGATTGGTGCATACATAGCTTGAATAGCATTGCCATGCAAGTTTTGCCTTCTGCTGCTGTGAGTTGCAGGTTCTGCAGGAATTCATTGCCGGTCGGCAGTATTTAGTGCCGACCGGCAGTCAATCGATGGCCGGTGGATTCATTTTGTGCCGACGACCACAAATTCACTGCCGGTGGTCATTCTACTTAGCCGGTGGGATCCCCCGGTATCCAGAGAGGCATTTCTGAGACTTTGGCAGTTTTCAGAGGAGCAAAGCAGGGAAAACAGAGGCAGGCTAGGCATAGCAGTGCAATTCCGAGAGGAATCTGAGCGTGCATGCATTGAGCCCTCGCCCCGAGGCGGTTTACTGTTTTTCTTAGATTAATTAATTTGTTAATTTAATTAATTTATAATATTTAATTAGCTTGCGTAGTTAATTAATTTGTATTATTCTTTTGGTCCCTCCGAGCGAGGGCAAATCTGTAATAAGTGTGGGTGAGTGGTGTGCATGTCTTCGAACCCCAACTTCTTTCTTCCCTTTTATTTACCCGCCTACGATGGTAGATTAAGGTACGTTTATTTTAGCATACCTTATGCAATGCATGCGTGCATCCATGCATTTGTTTACATGCACCGGGCTTGGTACATCATACAAACCGCATTGTATCTTCAAATCCAACTTGAATACGTGCATCGAATGATTGCATTCCATATTCCATTTTAGGGTTAGCCGAGCCTGCTCTAAATTGCATCTTCGCATGTGTTGCATTAGCCACTTAAAAATGAATTAGGGCATGCATGATTGCTAACTAGTTTATTGTTTTGGCATGGAGTACAATGTGAGTTTTTACGCTTTAGCATATCGCATGCATGTGAATGTTGCCATGACATTATGCTTACCATGTGGCTAAGTGCTTATATGAGATAAACTGTTTGAATGCCTGTGGGTGAAGGTTGGATTGCTTGAGTTGGAAAAACTCGTTGAAATCCGTATTTTAGCCTACTTGCGAGTAGCAAATTCCAAAGCGCTTTCAAAACAAACGGATATGCAATGTTTATTTCCAAATTAGGCAATCTAGTCTATACTTGTTTCCTGTGCGCATAACATAGTAATTCTAGGCTAATAACCGGAATAAGAACGCATAACGTTTTCAAAATCGGATATCACGGTTAGTAGAGGCCGGTCTTCGGACCAGGCGAAAGGGGGTGCTCATAGCTGACCTTTCCCGATCGTACCCAAGCTCCCGAGCCAAGACAACTTTGGTGATAGCGGACCGCGTGGCCTTGACGCACCGAGTCAGGGTTTCCTAAATTTCCCATTTTTTAAAAAAATATTTAGGTGGCGACTCTGTATCTGGCAAAGCAGTCCATGTTTGGCACTACTTTTCAAAAATTTGTTTTCTCAAACGATTTGCCAGAGTTGGACTCTTTGGTTCAGATTACGAACCACAACAAACAAAATAGGGGAGTTCGAACTGTAGCAGTCGAGGTCCCTCGCGGGCGCTGTCTACAATGTGTTTGTACCATTTTGAGGCTGAGTTTAGGAACTTTTTTGTGACTTTTAGGACCTTCCTTAACTCTGTCCGTGGCTGGTTTGGTCACCTTATGCATCCTGTGTACACTTGTAGTGTAATTCTTGCAAACTAGCCTTATATGCCTCATGAAGTAGCATGTTTGTTAAGCATGTATGGGCTCCATTTCAGCATGTTTTTGGTCATTATTTAGCATGTCATAACTCTGTCTAAAGTTGGTTTGATGGCCTCTTGCATGTTCCATGCACTTGTAGTGCATTTCCATTCACTAGCCTAATGTGTATCATGCTTTTGATCATCATTCTAGCATGCTTTTGGCTCAACTCTAAGAAGATTTTGTTCATGTTTTACCATGTTTAAGGTCTGATTCATGTTTTTTCGGCCATGCATGCATTGCTTTGTATAGCCATGGTTCAATCTTGCTTACTAGCTTCGCGTATTGAGTCTACTAGCATGCATTGCTTGGACTATCTTCATGATTTGGCATCATTTGTTATGTGATTTCAGAGCATATTTCATAGTCATGCACTCACATCTTTCACTCTTTCCATAATTTGGAAGGTTGGTTCTTTATGCCTTAAAAATGAGCCATTGTGTATGCCATCTTGCCTAGGCTCTTGGGTCACCATTTCAGTATGTATTTGGTCCTATTTTTCCATGATACAACTCTATTTTTGGTTGTTTAGAGCATCCCTCATTTGCTTCTTACACTTGTAGTGTAAGTCCTCTTTGCTAGCCTCTCATGCCTAATGAGTGAGCTTGTTATTCTAGCATGTGTTGACTTGGTATTAGCCCATTTTTGGTGTTATTTTGACATTCCATGACTCTAATTTTTATTGGTAAAGTCATCCCATGCTTTGTTTTGGTAGGTGTAATGCAATCATCCTTATTGGCCTTGTATGCATCATGTTTTGTGCCTTCCATTCTAGCATGAGTTAGCCCTATTCAAGCATGTTTCTAGCCTTGTTTTGACCTTCCTTGGGACTATTTTGAGCCACCTTGGCCCTTTGGGGCTTGGTTGATATGGCCATGGTGCAAGTCCCTTGGCTAGCTTTAAGCTTTAAGTCCATTCGCATGCTATGCTTATCATATGTGCATGATTTGGCATCATTCCTTGCATGATTTTAGAGCTTATTTCATTACCACACCCTCACATTTTTTCACTCCTTCAATGTGCTTGAGAGTTGTTGTCTTTATGCCTTGTTTGTGAACCAATTGGCATGTTTGTTTGTATGTGATTTCGGACTTCATTTTCAGCATGCTTTGGGTCATTCTCTTGGAATGCATGAGGCTTGGTTGGGGTTGGTTTGGCCCATTGAATATTGCATTACATGGCCCTTACCATTGCATAGTTGTTCACATGTTGTTGTATGCTTGAGTTGCATTGCATGGTGTTTGCATGCTCATGTTGCATTACATTGAGTTTACATGCTTGTTGCATTGCCTCATATGTTGCATGCTTGAGTTGCATTGCATGGTGTTTGCATGCTCATGTTGCATTACTTTGTTTGCATGCCATTAGCTTTGTTAAGTTGTGCATGCATTGCATTGTGTTTGGTTTGGGTGTTAAGCCAAACATGAGAAACGAGGGACGTTTCATACTTGAAGTGATGAAACGTGCCTTAATTCTCGGTCGCCGACCCTCTTGATCAAGCATGATAGAGGTTAAGGCATCTATGTGTTTTTGTGCATTCATGTGATATTGATTTGTGCAACTCCGTCTCTTTGGCCATCATGCATCGAAATGCGTGATTGATGGCTCGAGAGTCGAGCACTACACTCCTTTGAGCTTCAAACATGATAAGGTGTGTGGTTGCACACACATTTTCTTGCAAATACATTGCCATGCCTCTGTTTGTACTCTGTTGCAGCAAAAAGGAGAGTTTGCAGGAATCAGTGGCCGACCGGCCATTTTGGCTGCCGACCGGCTATCAATATTTGGCCGATAGCCTCAACATTGGTCGATGACCCTCATCCACTGGCCGATGGCCACCCCTCTTGGCTGATGACCTCTCAGAATGTCCATGAGGTAGGTCAGAAGCATCACAGAAGTTGGCATAATTTTCAGAGGTGCAGAACAGTGCAAACAGAGGCAACATGAGGCATGGCAACGGATTTCCGAGCGAAGTCGATCGAGCATGCATATGCCCCTCTTCTCGAGGACGTTTTAACTGCTTTGTATAGTTAGTTAATTTGTAATTAATTAGTTAATGTGTTAGCTAATTTAATTCATCGTTGTAAATTCTTAATTAGCTTAGCTTAGCTAATATTCAATTTGATTATTTAATAATTAGTCTAATTAGATTATTAGATTAGTTAGACTAGCTTAGCGCAGCTAGTTAATTGATTTATTCGGACCCTCTGTCAAGAGGGCAAATTTTGTAATAAGTGTGCGTGAGTGTGTGAATGTCTTCCAACCCCACGTCTTTCTCCCTTTCACTTATCAGTTTTCGATGGTTAGTTCTAGGTCATGTTTCAATTAGCATTCCTATGCTCGCATGTTTGCATCCATTCATCTGTATTGCATGCACCGGGCTCGGCGTATCATACTAACTGCATTGTATTTCAATTCCTACTTGAATACATGTTATCTAATTGCATTTCATATGCCATTTTAGAATAGCTGAGCCTATCTGAGTTGCATTTTGCATGTGTTGCATTAGCCATCTTAACATAAACTAGGATCATGCATTGATTACTAACTAGCTATTGTTTTGGCTCGGAGTACTAGGTAAGCTTTTATGCTTTAGCATCTTGCATGTGTGTGAGTGATTGCCATAATAGTATGCTTGCCATGAGGCTAACTGCTTAAATGATATAACTGCTTGAATGCCTGTGGGTGAAGGTTAGATTGCTTGAATTGGAACAATTCATCAAAATGTGTGTTTTAAGCCCACTTGAGAGTGGCAAAATCATGTTTTCTAAGCCCACTTGGGGGTGGCAAATCCACGTCTTAGTCTACTTGCGAGTAGCAACTTCAAACCATTTTCAAACAAACAAACAAACATGAGATGTTTTGTTCCAACTTAGGCGATCTAGTCTATACTTGTATGCTGTGCGCATCACGTAGTAAGATTAGCTAATAAACCAGAATAAGAACACATGTGTTTTCAAAAACAAAATATCATGTTAGTAAAGGCCGATCTTTGATCGGGCGAGCGGGGGTGCTCATTGAATGACCTTCCCATTTCATACCCAAGTTCCCGAGCCGAGGCAACTTTGGTGATGACGGACACGTGGCCTTAGGCACGAGTCAGGGTTTCCTAAATTTTCCCAAAATAAAATATTTAGGTGGTGACTTTGTATCTGGCAAAGCAGTCCATGTTTGGCACTTCTTTATAAAAATCTGTTTTCCAAAACGATTTGCTGGATTTGGACTCTTTGGTGATTTATCGGTCTTGCAATGCACTTTGCAAGATTAGATTTAGAACCGTGACATTTGAGTCTGAACTGTAGCAGCCTAATGAACAAAACAGATTTCGCGCCATCTCACCCGCGAAGCCGGGACATTCGGGCACGTCTACAGTTTCTGGCGACTCTGCTAGGGATTTAGAGAACTTGACTCGAACTCATGATATCTTGTTTTGATTACACTTATGTGTTTCTTTGCATTGCATTTGCATTGGTGCGCCTAGGACACCGTGTTTGCCGTATGCTATTCCTGAACGGTATACCGGAGGCTTGCTTTGAGAAGCGTGCCATAAGACTGACCAGCTGCGAGCTCTGCCATGACGGGAACACAAATCTCGATTTTTACCGAGGCACCCTTTTTGACCATTCGACCTAGTGCATATCGAAAACCATAGTGACCATTCCAAACTAGGACATGTTGCTTACCCGAATGTAGGTTGTTTGAAACCGTAGCGTGCGTAGTGAAACCCTAGCTCCTGACAAAATAGGACAGGGAAACTGTGATAACCCTATTTCGTATTATGTTAATTGGTCCTCATTATAAATGTGATTATGTGTTTGATATGATTTTGTGTGCCATTATGTGAAAATATGTAGTTTTGAATTTCTATCTGTTCACCGTAGGAATATCTGTTTGATTATTTGCTTTGGAAATTAAATTGAAGGCCTTATCGGCCACGAAATCCGAAATTGACTACGCCATTGTGATTAGCGTAATTTTTAGAGCCTACGGTGAAATTTAATTGGAAATTGATTCGGGTCAAAATAATTAGATTCAGAATGATTAATTAAGTGCCCAATTATTTAATATTGATATTTTTGATTAGTGGGACTTACCTTAAGGGCACTATACACTCAATATCTCTCTTTTATTTCATTTGGCTAATTTTGGGCTCCTTAGAGAGTGAGAGAACCGAATTAGAGAGAGAGAGAGAGAGAGAGTGTCTCTGTGTGTGTAGGAGATTGAAGATTTCTCAAGAAGCTTGAAGATTTTGGAGTGTAACTCAAGAACTAAGCATAGTTTGGGAAGATTAAAGCTCCTTGGTGAGTAATCCATGAGTTCTAGTTGTAAATTAGTAAATTCAAGGTTGAATGATGATAAAGGTCATGAATTGAGTTGTTTTTGTTGAATTTGAAGTCATGGAATGCATGCATGTGTATAATTGGCATAAATTTGTGTAGTTGAGTATGAAAAATATGATTCATGTAGAATTTTGGTTAGAACTCATGTTTGTGATCACCATTTGCACCACTTAAGTTGAAATTGGAGTTATAATCCACATGCATGTACAAATTATGAGGAAATGAGTTTGAAATACATGGAATTGTTATCATAAAAGCAAGTTTGGTGTAATTTGGGACATGCATGTGTTTGATCCATGAAATTGGACTTCATAATGTTGTAATTTAGTGTTTGTACCATGTTAGTACATGTATATATGAAGTTTGAGCTAAAATTATGTGTTTGGAGCCTTTGAATGTCAAGTTGGAGCTCAAGAACATGTTCTGGAAAACTCAGAAAATTTGATGTCCGCTCGAGCGGGGAAACCGCTGTTCGAGCGTGAATTTCATGCTCCCAGTATTTTTGTAGACTTGGATGTCCGCTCGAGCGGGGAGCTATGTAGGCAGACCTTCAGCTCGAGTGCCAGACTTCATGCTCGAGCATAATTTTGATGCATCCAGCACTTTTGCAAACCTCATGGGTCCGCTCGAGCGGGGAATTCCATGCTCGGGCGGGGACCCTATTTTTTGAAATTTTGAAAAGGCATTCTGAGTTTCGTTTTCCGTCCTCTTTCACTTCTAAGTACTCTTAGGCATGCATTGAGCATTGTAATTGAGTTAAAGAGACAAGAATGAAGCCTAAAGAGGAAAATGTGAATTTAGAACGGATTGAATTGTTTGTGACCCTTTTGTGTTCATGGAATGTGTAGGGTCGAGCTCTAGGGCAAACCAACCAACCGATCACTGTGAGTAATATCTTAACAAAGATATCTGAAATATATTGTTGTCCAAATTACTTACTTCTATGTAAGTTTTATAAGTTCGTTGATTTGATTGGTGGACAATGTTGCTATGCCAAATGAATGAATGGGCCAGGGGCTGTTTTGACATGAATGAATGGGCCATAGGTCGTTTTGACGTGAATGAATGGGCCAGAGGCTGTTTAGACATGATTGAATGGGCCAGAGGCCGTTTTGACATGAATGAATGGGTTAGAGGCCGTTTTGACATGAATGAATGGGCCAGAGGCCGTTTTGACACGAATAAGTGAATGGGCCAAAGGCCAGTTTGATACGAATAAGTGAAAGGGCCAAGGGCCAGTTTGACATAAATGAAAATATGAATTGGGCCCAAGGCCGTTTGAAGCATGTTGTTCTACATACCGTTTGTATAACTCCTTTATTTCATATTATTCACTGGGCTTTCGCTCACGCTCATTCATGTGTTTGTAGGTGAGCCAAGAGAAGTCCAAACCCAGCCCCAGTGAAGTTTGTGAGGAACAACAAAGGTTTTGAAGAGTCAGCCCTTGCGTCTCACGCACGAGACCCGTCTTCGCCTTTTTGTTATTCTGTTTTATTTTGTCATGTGGGCGAAGTCTTTGAATATGTTGTATATAGTTTTCTTGGGTTGACTTAGACTTATATGATCCCGTATGTACAGAACCTTGTGTAGTACATATTTTGTTGTGAGTTATTAATATGCATATGTATGGTTTGTTATGATGTGCCATGTAAGCACAGCTCTATGGACAAAGTTTTAAACTGCTTCCGTTTGGCCCCCATTAACTCTATTAACATACATTTGGTTTGGTTTGAGGCCATAGTTAATCTCATGATTACTGGACGGTTATGTCCTCAACCCACGGGGGCAGGTTTTGGTCATGACAAAAACCCTACACCACCATAGGGGTGTTCTGGCTCTCACTTGCTTGCTATGTGCTTTTAGAGTGCGTCTCTATAGGTTATATGTATCAGTTTGCAAGTTTGAGTATCAGCCTGAGGGTATCAGTTTACAGGCAGAATTTTGGGTAGAATTCAATAGAAAGTGCAGCCATTCAGCTGTGCTCATATTTGTTTTGGTAAAATCAGGCTGAGATCTTGTTTGTTTTCTTCTTTTGCAAGGTAGTCTCGGAACCATAGCTTCAAAAGGCTCCAATATCTCCCGGGTACACTGGACTTGTATTGATAGACTTGTATTTAGGTGGCGACTCTGTATCTGGCAAAGCAGTCCATGTTTGGCACTTCTTTATAAAAATCAGTTTTCTAAAACGATTTGCCAGATTTGGACTCTTTGGTGATTTATCGGTCTTGTATTACACTTTGCGAGATTAGATTTAGAACCATGACATTTGAGTCCGAACTATAGCAGCCTAATGAACAAAACGGATTTCGAGCCATCTCGCGCACGGAGCCGGGACGTTCGGGCACGTCTATAGTGGGCCACCACGCCCATTGAGTTTTTCAGTCTTTATCAGGAATAAATTGATGACGGAGGCAGATTCGATCATCCGAGATCCACACGTGGCAGTTGAATTTGCACGACCGATTTTTCTGCCAGAAGTCTAGCAGTCGATGATCGGTCGACCTGATTTCGAAGTGTTTCGGGAGGGCATTCATGGAGCGGTGAAAGGGCTATACATCGCCTATGAAATCGGCATGTGCCTACGTGTCGCGCGGCGGGAGATAGAGTTGAAAGATGAATGCATTCGAAACTTAGAAGCTCACGCGGAGAAAGCTGAACGTGAATTAAGAAGAGTCAAAACTGTCGAGACGTCGCCAGCAGGCCAAGCTAACCCGATTATGGAGGAAAGGGTGACCCAACGGCTTATAAGTCATGCAATTGCCGATCGAGAAATGATAAGCATGTTTGCGATAGAGGCCACGAAGACCAGGGCCTATGAACAAGGCTTCCATGAGGGCCGAAAAATTGGGATACAAAAGACTAAGGAAAAACTCACCGAGGAGGTCTGTCGATGTGAGAATCGTAGATTTAAGCACGGGTGGATCAAGGCTCTCCAGGCCGCGGAGGCTCTCCATGCAGCAGGCGTTGATTCGGCATTGCCATTATATTAGGGTCACAATTTTCCCTTCGCGATTTTTGAAGTGGATAAGAGTGACGACGAAGGTGGTACCGAATAAAATTGAACACATTGTACCTTTTTAACGCAAATTGGATGCGGATTATGTATTCACGATCAATTTATTGAAACATGTTATTTGAAATGTTTGCAAGTTATTTCAGTCAATGTTTATAAATTAAGCTATGATCATCTATCATTCTATGTCAATTGCGTTCGCGCTTATCAATCACAATGTTCATGAAAGGAGCTCCGAATTCGGATGCTCGTTCGTGCCAACTGTGTTTTCCACGAAGGGCGCTCCGAATTCAGAGGCTTTTTGCCTTGGCCAATCGTGATTTCCATGAAAGGTGCTCCGAATTCGGAGGCTTATTCGGCCCAATCGTGTTTTTCGCGAAGGGTGCTCCAAATTCGGAGGCTCTGTGTCTTGGCCAATCGTATTTTCCATGAATGGCGCTCCGAATTCGGAGGGTTATTCGGCCCAACCGTGTTTTACACAAAGAGCACTCCGAATTTGAAGGCTTATTAGGCCCAACCATGTTTTCCACGAAGGGCGCTCCGAATTCGGAAGCTTTGTGTCTTGGCCAATCGTGTTTTCTACGAAGGGCGCTCCGAATTCAGAGGCTTATTCGGCCAAACCATGTTTTCCACGAAGGGGCTTCGAATTCGGAGGCTTTGTGTCTTGGCCAGTCATGTTTTCCACGAAGGGCGCTCCGAATTCAGAGGCTTATTTGGCCCCGCCATGTTTTCCACGAAGGGCAATCCGAATTCGAAGGCTTTGTGTCTTGGCCAATCGTGTTTTCCACAAAGGGCGCTCCGAATTCGGAGGCTTATTTGGCCCAACCATGTTTTTCACGAAGGGCGCTCTGAATTCGGAGGCTTTGTGCTCCGAATTCGAAGGCTTTGTGTCTTGGCCAATCGTGTTTTCCAAGAAGGGCACTTTGAATTCAGAGGCTTATTCGGCCCAACTGTGTTTTCCACGAAGGGTGCTCCGAATTCGGAGGCTTTGTGTCTTGGCCAATCATGTTTTCTACGAAGGGCGCTTCGAATTTGGAGGCTTATTCGGCCCAATCGTGTTTTCCATGAAGGGCGCTCCGAATTCGGAGGCTTATTCGGCCCAACCGTGTTTTCCATGAAGGGTGCTCCGAATTCAGAGGCTTTTTGTCTTGGCGAATCGTGTTTTCCACAAAGGGCACTCCGAATTCGGAGGCTTATTAACAAGTAGAACTCACTGGGCAACATGACATTATATTAGAAAAAAGTAAGATATGCACGGCGTAAAATCAAAACAAGTTGTCGTGCCGTACAAGTTAATGATAAAATTTACGCAAGTGTGTGGAATTCCACGGGCGTGGCAAGCTTCTTCCATCCATGTCTTTAAGCTGATATGCCCCTGTCCCTGCGATTGAATCAATCTGATATGGGCCGTCCCAGTTGTGACCCAATTTTCCGTTAGCCGTATTTCTAGCAACGGGAGCACTTTCTTGAGGACCAGTTCTCCTGGTGTATAACGGTGCAGCTGAATACGTTGATTATACGACTTAGCGAGCTGTTGCTAGTACCGTGCCATGGATGCAAGGGCACGGTCTCGGCGTTCTTCAATCAGAGTCAAGTCCAAGGCCAACATTATGTCATTTCGGCCCATATCAAAAACTTTCGATTTCAAGGTTGGGAGGCCGATCTCCAGGGGGATGATTGCCTGGGTTTCGAAGCATAGAGCAAACGATGTTTCCCCAGTGGATCGCCTCAGAGTAGTACGATAAGCCCACAACACACTGGGTAACTCTTTGACCCATCTGTCTTTAGCTTTCTCCAGCCTTTTCTTGATGCCGTCCAAAATAACCTTGTTGGTGGCCTTCACTTGACCATTGCTCTGGGGTTAAGCCGGCGAGAAAAAGTAGGGCCAGATACCATAGGTGTCGCACAATTCTCGGTACACGCCATAATCAAATTGGGTACCGTTGTCAGAAACAAGTGCTCGTGGTATGCTGAATCTTGTTATGATGTTTTTCCATACAAAATGCTTGACGTCGGAATCTCAAATATATGTTAGTGCCTCTGCTTCAACCCATTTTGTGAAATAATCCGTCGTAACAATTAGGAATCGCCTGTTACCCAGGGCCTGTGGCAACGGTCCAACGATATCAAGGCCCTATTGAGCAAATAGCCAAGGGGTAGTGATAGAGTTTAACTCCTCGACTGGCAGGTGAGTTAAAGGGGAAAACTTCTAGCATTGACCAGATTTCTTGACATAACACTTGGTGTCTGTTTGTATGGTCCGCCAATAGTACCCCTGCGATACGGCGCGGTGAGCTAGAGAACATCTGCCCGAATGGGCTCCACAACTGCTTTCATGTATTTTGGATAAAAGTTCCTTAACTTTATCCCGGTGAACACACTCTAAGTACGGCCCGGAGAGAGATTTTTTGTAGAGCTTCCCCTGCGGATCCAAATAGTATCGGAGGGCTTTGTTTCAGAGTTTGTGTGCTTTTGTCTTATCCATCGAGAGCTGTTCTGAAGATAGGAATGCAGCAATAGGGTCCATCAAACTCGGACTAGGTTCGATAATGTTGACTTGAACGGGTTCTGAAGAGGCAATGCTCGGCTCGGGAACAAACCCTACTTCAATTGTTTGCTTAATTTCTGAGTTGATAGCAGAGGCTAGGCAAGCCAAGGCATCTGCATGCATGTTCTGATCCCCGGGTTATTTGATTCGGTTCATGGTGATCAAATTTCATGAGCAAAGAATTCGCCGTTTTCATATATGCTGCCATGCGGTCATTTTTGGCTGCATATTCCCCTTTCAATTGGTTGATTACTAGCTTTGAGTCATAAAAAACAAGCAGACGCCGCGCACCGAGGTGAAGTGCAGTTTGCAAGCCGATTAATAGTGCTTCATATTCGGCCTCATTATTTGATCCATCGAATCCCAATTTGACGGCATGTTCGATTATTGCCCCTTTAGGGGTCATGATTACTACGCCAGCCCCACTACCATGCTGGTTGGATGACCCACCGCAATACATCTGCCAAACGTCGCTAATATACATTCTCCAGTCGGGCTTAGTTTGCACTTGATCAGACTTAAAGTCGGCCAGGGATCCTGTGAACTCGGCAACAAAGTCGGCGAGCACTTGCCCTTTGATGGAAGTTCTGGGTAGAAACTGGATATCATACTGGCCGAGTTCAAGAGCCCATTTCGAGACGCGCCTAGATGCCTCTGCACTGCGAAGCGCCGACCGGAGGGGATATTCTGTTGGCACCCCAATGGTATGCCCTTGAAAGTAGTGCATTAGTTTTCTTGCAGCCATGATGAAAGCAAGGATAAGCTTTTCTAGTGGAAGGTAATGTGTCTCGGCGTCGGCCATAGGTTTGCCCGCATGGTAAACTGGTCGCTGCTCCCCTAGTTCTTCCTTTAACAATATGGCACTAACTGCCTGGTCGGATATTGCCAGATACAAAATGAGAGGATTGCCGGCTGCAGGCGTTGCCAAGAGTGGAACTGATCAGAGGTAAGATTTCAGGCCGTCCAAAGCGGCCTGGCACTCGGGAGTCCAATCAAATGCTCTACCTTGCCGAAGTGTATGGAAGAATTGTCGGTAGCGATCTGTGAAACGGTTGATAAATCTATTGAGCGCGGTGGCCATCCCCATTGGCTTCTGAACCTCTTTGACTGACCGAGGGGATCCAAGCTCTAGAATTGCCGTGATCTGCCTTGGATTGGTTTCGATTCCGCGGTGGTTAATGATGTATCCAAGGAATTTGCTGGAGCTGATGCCGAATGCACACTGAGAAGCGTTCAATTTCATCTTGTACTTTCAAAGAATGCCAAATGTTTCTGACAAATCGGCTAGATGGGAGTGTTTTTCCTTGGATTTGACTACCATATCATTGATGTATACCTCCATGGTACGGCCGAGCTGTTCCTTGAACATGGAAGTCACTAGTCTTTGATAAGTTGCCCCCGCATTCTTCAGCCCAAAAGGCATGACCTTGTAGCAATAGGTTCCTCTTGGGGTGAGGAATGCGGTTTTTTCTTGATCCTCCGGATGTATGGCAATTTGATGACAGCCTCTGTAGGCATCTAAGAAGCTCATGCATTGATGATGTGCTGTTGCGTCTACGAGTTGCTCTATTCTAGGCAGGGGAAAACAGTCCTTGGGACAAGCTTTGTTCAGGTCCGTAAAATCCACACAGATGCGCCAAGAGCCATTATTCTTCTTTACAACCATAGTATTGACAACCATGTAGGGTAAGTTACTTCGTGAACCGCCCCGGCATCAAGTAACCTATCGACCTCTTCAACGACGGCTGAAGTATGCTCCGCGGCCGACCGCCGGCTTCTTTGAACAATTGGCTTACATTTTGGATTAATGTTCAATCGGTGTTGGGCCACTGATGGATCTACTCCTGGCATCTCATATGGGGACCATGCAAACACATCAATATTTCCAAGTAAGAAGGCTACCAATTCCTGCCTTTCGACGTTATCCAAGGAAGCGCCGATCATGAAGAACTTGTTAGGATTTCCGACAATTTCGACCCGATGCAGGGCTTCGGCTGCTTTTTCACTTGAGATCCTCCCAATGTCTTTGAGACTCTCCGTATCCAGCACCTCAATTGAATGCACTTCCAGTTCCCTTGGTCTCTTTACAGCTAGAAGATAGCATGCCTGCGCTGACTTTTGAGAGTCGCGAATTTTTTTAATATCGTATTCAGTCGGAAAACGGAGTAGTTGGTGGTAGGTGCTTGGCACGGCTTGCATTGTATGTAACCAAGTTCTGCCCATGATCAGATTATACGATGAAGGGAGCTTAACAACCAGAAACTCTACGTCTACTGATCTGGTTCCGGCCCATACAGGTAGTGTGATCTTGCCCAAAAGGTACTCCGAGTTAGCATTGAAGCCAAATAACGAATAATTAGCCGTAGATAGGTCCAAATCGGTAAAACCAAGTTTGACAAAAGTTTTGTAATACATTATCTCCGAAGTGCTGCCCTGGTCAATGAGAACACGCTCGATGGTGAATCTGTTTACACGTAGCTTGATGATGAAGGGATCAGTGTGAAGGTGGGTGACTCCAACTAAATCACTATCATCGAAACTAATCCTTCCAGTGTCGTGTGGCCGTTTCATTGGCATCATCGAGTTCTGTGTGCTAGACAACAACTAGATTGTGTGCACCTCAGATGGTGTCGGCAAGCTATATATCATATGGATTACACCAATAGGGGGTGACTCCGGCCGTAGAGCTACTGTATTTGTTGAATTGTTCTTTCAGACGTATTGCGTAAGACAACCGTCTTGCACCAATTCTTCTAGGTGATCTCTTAAAGAAAAACAACTATCAGTGTCGTGACCATGGTCTTCATGATACTCACATCGTTTATCTTGTCTTCTCGCATCAGGGGGTCCCGTCATCTTGGACGGCCACTTGAAGATCGAAAGGTGTTGTATTTTCGACAGAATCTTTTTGATCGGCTCTGTCAGCTCCGTGTATTTCTTGCCCGAACGCCTTGTGCACATATTATCCACTTGGTATTGTTCATTAGCTCATTGTGAACATTGGTCAGTTGATTAGTGCGAATCATGCCTTTTGTCTCGTTTGGGTCGATTCTGCCGTTCGGGGCTTCTTGGAGGCAAGCAGCTAATCGGCTAAACAACTCCCGATGTGGCCGTCTCAACGGCTTTACATTCGGCTTTGACTCGAAGGGCATCATCTTCCACTTTGCAGTATTCTTAAACCTTCTTCATTAATGCCTAGACAGTTTTGGGGGGATGCTTGGTCAATGACTGCAGAGGGGGCTATCAGGATGCAATCCCATCTTAAAGGCGATGATGGCCATGGAATCATTGCAAGCATCATCAACTAGATTAAATCCTAATAGTGGGTTGAGTATTCACGAAGAGTTTCTTCCGGTTTAATTTGCATGGCCTAAAGAGAGTCGGCTTGCTTTGGCTGGACCTTATTGGTGATGAATCTTGCCCTGAATGACTTCTGGAGTTGGTGGAAGCTCTTAATTGATGTCGGCTCCAATTTATAGTACCACCTTATGGCCAGTGGTCCCAGACTGCTTGGAAATATCTGACACATGAGGGCTTCATCGTCAGCATGGAGCGTCATCGCTTGCTTGTAATGATGAATATGATCAGTGGGGTTTGATTTTCCATCGTAGAGGGTGAACAACGGTGCGTTGAACTTCTTGGGTAGCACAGCCCTGGCAATTCGTCACACGAACGAGTCATGTTTATCTTCCTCATCTAAGTCATTGCTTTTCCTTCGTCTATGCCGTACACATGGACTTCCCTCAGATGAGCTGGATACATCAACGCGTCCTTTCTTTCTGAGCTCCGAGGATGGTGAGTCTGAACCACTATCACTATTATGTTTCCGAAGTTGACATCAGTGACCATCCTTCTTTCCCGAAGGTCGACCCCGGCCTTGGCGAGTGGCTTGTTGGGATTTTGCCACCTCCAAGGCCAAATCCTGGTGCAGGCGCTCATTCTCAGCTAGCCCGTTCTCCAGCCGCTATTCATTCTGCTTTGCCAGATCCATAATCCTCTGCATTGTCTTATGCATTGAAGTTGAGGGTGATGTTTGAGCTGCTGAGTCGAAGTTCAAGGCACGTCGCATGGTGATATTCTCCAGTCCCAGCATGTTTTTGGGTGCGAGGTCATCTCTTGGTGTAGTTTTGTCAGCGACTATTGGAGGATCTTCCGTTACGCCCGCTATGGATGTATTTAAGTATTCCCACAGACGGCGCCAATTGTGATGATGTGGTTTAGAAATACTCTTGGATCCTGAAAGACGTTCCTGATCCTCTGATTGCCACCTGAAAAGGGATTAACACTCTGGTTGAGGGTGTCGGAATTAGCACTCCGATGGACAAGTCAGTATATGTCTCATATTTGCTAATGTCTCAAGTTTCTTAGGGTTATCTCTCACATCCCTTTCTTTGGCTAATGTTCCTCTATTTATATTCGCTTTTGGGCCTCAGGGTCGGGCCCACTTTTAATCCACCGTGTGATTGTTTACTCGGCTGCTTCTGTCATAAACCAATTTCCATTCGGCTCCTCACTCAGCTGGTTCTATGGCCGATTAGGATGTTTGGCTTCTAGATCGTACAAGACAGTACCAAATATAATATATATCCTGACTTTCCAAGTATGTATTCGGCCTCTTTGCATCCCTTGTTATTCGACTCCCGCATAACTTTTTGTGACTTAATATCAGCATGTTTTTGCTATTATTTTAGCATGTTTAAGCTCTGTTTTGAGCTGGTTTGGCCCCTTGAGGCTTGCCTTGCATGCTTGTAGTGCAATTGTGCTTAATAGTCTAGTTTGTGCTATGTGTTGGCCTTTCATTCTAGCCTTTTTTAGCTTACTTCAAGCATGTTTTAGGACTCCTTTTAGGCTATTTTAGCTTTTTTCACTAGTTTGGTGTTTTTGGCTTTTAAACATGTTGTGCATGAGTTGCTTGCATGTTGTAGTATCATTTTGCATGTCATTTCAGCACTGAAATATTTGTAACCTCTCTTATTTCTTCACTTTTTCATTTGCTTTGAGGGTTGGTTAGCCTCAAGGTTGTGTTTAAGCTTGAGATTGAGACTTGTGCTTAATGGTTTTAATCCTCTTTTGAGGGTTTCTACTAACCAACGACATGATCTCTCTCATGTCTTAAGTCATTCTTTGGTCGACCCCTCTCTCATTAGAGGACACTCACCTTGGACTTAACTGGCTAAAGAATGGATCGGTAATTAAAATGAGTAAATAAAACATGACAAGTAAAACTTGAGCAAGTTAAGCATATTGTGTTGCATTGCATGTGTTCAATCGGACGTTCTATTGAACACAAGGTAGATTGGAGTATTTCATACTCAAAGTGATGAAATGCGCCAATGTCCTTAGTGTCCATTGCCTTTGATCATCCATGACAAGGTAGTGGTCTAGAGTCTTGTTTTTATGCATATATTGAAAGTGTACAACTTGGATCTTTGGCCATCATGCATTGACAATTCTTGATTGGTGGTTTTGGATCCAAGAGTGCCACTCCTTTGATGTTTTGAGATGATGAGGAGGGCCACAGTACAAACATACCTTTGGAAAACACTCCATTTTCCTCTGTTTGTGCTCTGTTGCAGTGTGGTGACTCAGAGCACCAGTGGCCGACAGTGGCTCATTGGTGGCCGTAGTGGCTCACCCTTGGCTAGCAGAGGCACATTTTTGGCCGGTAGGGGGCCGGCAGAAAGCATTCATAGCCAGCAAGCCACTGGTGCAATCCTCAGCATTAAATTGGTAAGTTGGAGCAGAAGGTTCTAGAGTGTAGTCAACCTTGCAAACAGAGCCTCTCAAGAGCAAATCGGTAGGCTTTTCGGGGCAAGAACTGAGTGCAAGCATCCTCCAGTTCCCGAAGCATAGCAGTGGCATCATAGCTTAATATCTCGCATGTTTAGTTAGTATGCATGTTGTTTTAAATAATTAGTTGCTAATTAGTTAAAGTGTTGTAATAATTAGTAAGTAGTTTACTAGTTATTCGATTGATTTGTAATAATTAGTCTAATTAGTTTAATTAGATTAGTTTGGTTAGCTTAGCTTAGATTAGCTTGGCTCTTATTCATTCGGACCCTTCTTCGCGAGGGCATGATGTTGTAATAAGTGTGCGTGTGTGTGTGCATGTTTTCTAACCCCATGTCTTTCTCCATTTTATTTAATCGCTTTCAATGGTTAGATTAGGGACATTTTCAATTAGCATACCTTATGCTCGCATGTTTGCATCATTCATTTGTATTGCATGCACCGAGGCTCGGCGCATCATTCAAACTACATTGTTAATTCAATACTTATTTGAATACGTGTTTCAAAGCATGTTATCAAATTGTATCATATGCCATATTAGTTGTAATAACCCGACCCTCGTGTGTAATTCTGCTATATTTTAGTCTTTATTCGGTGCTTTCAAATATTTAATGTGAACCTGCATGAGAATTTAAGTTAAGTATATATGTCCTAAGAGGTGATACTTTATGAATTGAACATTATCTGTTAGGCAAGAAAAGTATCTGTTACTGTTAAGAATGTTAAAACAGAAATTGGAAGCTTTAATAGCTTAATTATTAGAAATTGTTTATATATTTGTGATCAGCATAATTTTTAAGTAATATTAAGCATGTTTACGAAATTTCAATTTCGGAATGATTAAACGATTCAACTTTGTCTTATCCTCTTATAAGGTTATATCTATGCATATATATATCTAAGCTTTTGTTGACTTAGACTTAGAAGCAACAAAATATCTCCATAGAAGAGGGGAAAATCGTGGGAGTTGGGGAGAAGCTCTCCAAGTGAAGGATTTGGGGAAATTAGTGAAGATTGTCTAGATTAACCTTAAGGTATGGAAATTTCTTGATCTAACATCTCTTTTTGCTCTTAATTTGGAATCTCCTTTGTGTTAGGAGAGCTAAGGTAGATGTTGAACATCTTATGTGATAATTTGTGTTTTAGCATCAAATTGAGTCTTGGGGAGGGGCCTTTATACTTTAAATCCTTGCTAACCCATGAAAATATGCATTTATGAGTTTGAATTGGGTAGTTCAATGAGTATATATGTGTGTGTGTGAAGTATGAAGTGAGTGAGGAGTGAGTCATGATTGGACTCAATTTTGTGGATAGAACCAAAATATATAAGATAATTGTGTGTTTAACTGGATTTGGAACTGAAGTAATCCTTAATTATGGTTGTAATTGAGAGATTGAGGGTTGAATATCAAAGTAGGACTCAAATGGAGGAAAAACAGGGTTTCAGAATTCGTCTGGTCCGCTCGAGCGGACAGTATCCCGCTCGAGCGAGAAAATCACTCTCTCAGCAAGTTTTTTTCAAATTACTCTGTCCGCTCGAGCGGAGGAATTCCTGCTCGAGCGCAAAATTCACTCATTCAGCATTTTTAGTGGAATTGTGCTGTCCGCTCGAGCGGCCAAAGTGGCGCTCGAGCGGAGGACTGACTTCCAGGAAAAATTCTGTGTTGCTCTATTTTCTGTGCTGTACCCCCTGGTCTTATTAGAATATTTGTTTGATGACCTTGAGATGATTATATATTCGTATGAACGAAAAGGGAAACTAATTGTTAGGGATGATTGTGTGCAGGGCACACTTCTGAAGGCACTGGCACGCCAACACATCGCTGTGAGTAATAGTACTTCAATGTACCCCTACTCAGTATTTATTATTATTGACGTTGTGACCCTTGTTGGAAGTGTTATCATATTATGTATTATATCTTGACGTTACGAACTTTATTATCAACCTTGTGTTGGCATGAAATGATATATTTGTTATAAATGAATCACTACGAAATTGTGGAAACATTGAAAAAGGTTGTGAAGTTGTACACCTCTTATGTGAAATCTTGTGACTGATGGAATGTACCAGGGCAATTGTGAACTTGTGAACCAATGTGGCTTAAAGCCATTTGTGAATCAATGTGGCCACGAGCCCTAATGTGAAACTATGTGACCAAGGGTCATTTATGAATTGTGAGTCAATATGGCCAAGAGCCATTTGTGAATGATGAAATTATGGGGCCAAGGGCCGATGTGTGAAATATGAACTTACACTATTGTGAATTTGTGAATCAAAAAGGACCAAAGGTCTGTATGACGAATTGTAAATTATGAACCCAAGGACTCTTTCCTGAATGTGTGAAGTTCTTAAGCCAGGGACCACATTATGACGATTATGAACCGATTATGTTGTCCCAACAAGCTATACAGGGACAGACTGATTACATGATTTCAACATTAATTATATTTACTAGCATACTTGTACTATTGTTCACTGAGCTTGGCTCACTCCATCTTATGTCTGTTTCTGTAGGTAACCAACCAGGAGGCCGATCTTAACTCGGCATCGTCATACTTTTGTCAGCCTAGACACAGCCAAGCTTGGGGTCAGAACCCTACTTTTGTGGAGTCTGTTAGATGATGGCGTACACTTTTATCATTGGCTGAGTTCTTATGTACTTAATATTTTTTTGTTATACCCCTCACCTCGGGGTTGGAATTGTATATTCATGTAAGTAACTAACTCTCGAATGTATTTTGGCCTTTGATGTACTTGTCCTATGAGATGTTTTGATCCTGGCATAACTTAGTAGCTCAATGGATGGCATATTTTCGGCTTTTATATCACTTATATTTACAGCTTCCGGTTAGGCCCTATATAGAATCAGCTTAAGTGTCTTTTTCTGCTTAGGTCATGCCCAAACTTTTAGGGGCAGGTTTGGGGCGTGACATTAGTAGCCGAGCCTATTAATAACATTATTGCATGTGTTGCATTAGGCATCTTGTATAGTTAGGATCATGCATTTTTTCTAACTAGCTTTTGTTTTTGGCTTGGTGTACTAAGTAAGCCTTTACGGTTTAGCATACTTGCATGAGTGTGAGTGTTGCCATGATAGCATGCTTGTCATGAGGCTATTTGCTTACTTGATAAACTGCATGAATGCCTGTGGATGAAGGCTTGATTGTTTGAATTGGAACAATTCATGGAATGTGTGTTTTAAGCCCACTTTGCGAAGTGGCAAATCACCATGTTTTAAGCCCACTTGAGATGGCAAATCCATGCTTTAACCCACTTGAGGGTGGCAATTTCAAACCATTTTAAAAAACAAACATGAGTTGTTTTGTTCCAATTCTTGTGATTTTAGTCTATATTTGCTTGTGTGCGTTACATAGTAAAGTCAGCTAATAAACCCGAATAAGAACACATGTGTTTATAAAACAACATATCACGATAGTAGAGGCTGATCTTTGATCAGACGAGCGGGGCTGCTCATTTCAGGACCTTTCCCTCTCATACCCAAGTTCCCGAGCCCGAGACAACTTTGGTGATGATGGACACGTGGCCTTTGGCACGAGTCAGGATTTCCTAAATTTCCCTAAAACAAAATATTTAGGTGGCGACTCTGTAATCTAGCACAGCAGTCCAGTTTTGACATTATTTGATTCAAAATCAATTTTCCAAAATGATTTACCGAATTGGATTCATTGGTGTTTATCAGTATCACATTACACTTTGTGAGATTAGGTTCAGAACTGTGATAGGAGTCCGAACTGTAAGACTAATTCAAGCTCTCCGAAAAGGGGGCATGAAGAATTCGAGCTACACAATGCGCGAGAGGAAGGGAAGATAGCTGGATACCGTGAAGTGTAAGCAAAGTCTCTCTCTTCTGCACCATGTGGACTAGAGAAGCAACCAGTTGAAGGAGGCCCTCCGTGTACTCTGTGGGCACCTATAAGTTCATTTGAATCATCAGTATCTGAAAAGGGAAAGTGCGGGATGCAAGTTGTAAAGTGTGGTCCATACCTGAGGTGTGCCTGGAACTCTAACATAACTATGCTCCGCCTTTGGTAGCTCTACAAGAATCTGATAAGCCAACTCGCTCGGCTATCAGCAGGGAATCGTGGTCAGAATCGCCGGCCAACCGGTTGCATGCACAATAAGAGGGGTCCCTCCAAAATTAGCCTTAGCCTCCGATCAACCTCTCTAGGAAAAGGGGCACCCGTAGCATCGCCCTCATGTACTCCGATCAGGGGCGGCATGAGATGAGTTCGGACGAAGGTCGCGTAATCCCTCTGCCCTCTAAAGAAATCAATATCCAGCCCCACCATCAACTAAACTATAACCTCGACTGGGAGGCTTTTCGCTATGCTCATGGATGTTGGAAGAGGAGCAGGGAGGACTGGAGTAGTTAGGCCTAGGGTTTGGCGCACGAATCTCTCACCTAGAAGCCAGGTATGGCAGAAGGAGCCCTCTAATAGGATTCGATATCAGGAGGTAGCTCAAGTCCCAGCGTACTGGTCCTTGACTCCGGCTGGCATCATCGTCCATGGCTGCCACATGATTTGTAAATGGAAAATTTACAAGTTGTTAGTTACTGTTAGTTATCCAAAATGTGAGTTAGAATAGAAGCAACGAAAATAAAGCAGAATTGTAAGTTTTGGGATTACCTCACGCGCCACCACCGTGTCGAAGTATTGGTGGAAGTAAGTGAATGTCATATCGTCACGGCATTGGCACCGGCACCTACCATCATACTGCCGCGAGTAGGGCACGACAAGTGCTACCTCTCTTCCGGCACTAGGGCAAGGGCCAAGAAATAAGCATAAGCCCAGAGTTGCAAGGAGAGACCAGTTGTGAATCAATATGTGTGAACAGATATGTGAAGCAGAAAGTGCAAAGTAGAAGGCACGGTGTGTGACCAGTGTAAAAACAGAAAGTGCAAAGTAGAAAGAACAAGGCATAGAGAGATATAAAAGCAGAAAATGCAAAGCAGAAAGCATAAGAAGGAAACAGAAATTGAAAGTGCAGTGTATACCTCCCAAGCTCTCCAACAGCCTCCGACTTTGTTCCCCTTCATGTGGAAACTGGAGCTCATGTAGCCGTAGAGTGTTGCAAAGCCAGCGCCACCCAAGTCATAAAATCGGACCTGGGGCAAGGTCACAAGGGTGCTCAACAGATACAAGCCCACGGTATTCCACCTTTTCGCAAACAAGGTGGTACCAAGAAGGTATATCAAGAAGTCCCAGGTTTACTGCTCTACCTCCTCTTGAGTCTCGGGCTGACTCCTACGGAAGTGTTCGAGAAACCAGCTGTATCTAACCATAGCTGGCATGTATAGAGGCGAGCTCTATCCAAGCAGATAGATCCATGATAGTGCCGTAAGAAAAGTGGGAGGTCTGTTCCATCAGCAAAACGTCCTTGGGCATGTTGCCAATAAAGTTATCAAAGCATAGCATGCTTCGGGGGGCCATCACGTGCTTCTGTGGATGGTAAGTAGCCGAATCAAATGGCCTCAGCCTCAGTGGCAATAACTTAGGCTCAAGCCCTAGTGGAAAGACTGCCTCTGCCTCTGCCTCAAAATCAACGGTGATATCCTTCGTCACCCCACCGGCCTCAACAACTGCTGGCTCTTCTACCTTGGCAATAGGTGGAAATACAGGTACCTTGGGAGGGGCGCCATCATGTGGGACATCATATGGCATCTGGAAAGTGGGTGAAAAGTGGTGAAAAATGGAGAAAATGAGGAAAAAGAGGAAAAACTTAAAAAAAAGTCAACCCTAGGAGAGAGAAAATGGGAGAAAAAGTCAAAACTCGAGAAAACTCGCGGAGCCCAAGAAAAACCCAAGGGAAATAAGCCCCAAAGTCATGAAAACTCAAAACAATGAACGAAAACAAATTCTGATCGGTTCAAAGTGTAGAGGACCAAAGATGTTTTACGAATAAAGTTTGCGTGGGCGGTTGGAAAACGTGTATAAAGCTCGAATCTAGAGAGAGGAAGTACCTAGAGAGAGAGAGGGAGTGATTTTAGGCTTGGATGTGTAAGGAAATGAAGTTTGGTGGTGTGTTTAAATAGACTCGAGCCGTACACTAAGTGGTCGGCCGTACATTCATTTGTGGCTGGCCAGCTCCATTTGTGGTCTCGAGCTGGTTTTTGTTGCCTTTTTTCCCAATTAGTGTATAAGAGATCTTGTTTTGGGTCTGAGGAGAAGGATTGAAATACTTGAAGTAGATTTAGTTTCCGGAGACCTTGAACTTGTGTTCCAGTTGCATCGTTCCAAATCCCGTTGTGTCTCCGGTGCATGAATGGGCCCAGATTTCAAAAGTGAGCAAGTTGTATCCTTTTTGCGCATTTTGCAGAGCCTCTGAGCGGTAAGTTGGAGGTCATAGTCGAACATTGCTTTTGTTCGTCTTTTCGATTCACATACATTTTGTATAGACTGTGTATTCTCACATACCTCTTACGTTGCATCTGCGCATTGCATCTGGACTCATCTATCCATCATGTTTGCATAGAACTTGCATTATATCTTAGGTTGCATAGAACATGCATTGTCATTGTACTGATTTTCAATTACATCACCCTATGTCGTATTCATGTGCGGTGCTTTCTAAAGCGCCACTTTGTTTGTGTATCGCACTTCCTAAGCATCATCCATTACATTTGCTTGTCGATCATACTACATTATGTATTTATCGCACAATCATCCCACATCGTGCATCTATCGCACGATTTGGACCACATTGTGCATCTATCGCACAATCATACCACATCATGCATCTATTGCACGATCGGACCACATTGTGCATCCATCGCACAATCATACTACATTGTGCATGTATCGCATAATCATACTACATCGTGTATCTATCACACGATCATACCACTCCGTGCATCTATCGCATGATTATACACTGTGCATCTATCACATGATTACAATCTCATTATATTGTGCATCTATCACACAATCTCCCTACATTGTGCATCTATTGCACAATTCTATCGCGCGATCATCGTACTCGTTGCATCTATTGCATCATCACATTTCCTCTTCTCGCGTTTTCAGCATGATTAGAGTATCTCAGGGTGTGCAGACGCATGACCCTGAGTGATTTTTCTCTTTCTCTTCTCATGTTTTTAGTGTGATTAGGGTGTGTTTTTTCTCCTTTCATGTGAAGCATGTTTTGAATTGAATTTTGCTTATTTGGTTGGACCTATTTTGATTTACGCTTACAGCTTGTTGCATATGTTGTTATCTTGTTATTTCTAAGTGCATTGTTTTACATGATCATGAATTTTCGAAATAACCAGCTTTCAACTATATTCTTTGTGCATATCATTTGCATCTAGCCCCTGAACTACGCTAGTTTGATTCAGTGCAAAGGGATACGTAGGCAACCTTTGGGTTCAACCAATTTAATTTATGTATTGATTGTTTGCTAAGTCTTACGGCTTTGTTAAAATGGGTCGTCTCTGGGCTTTGACATTCATTCACGTCATTGCATGACTTCAACCTCTGTCAAAGTGGGGCAGCTGTAAACACCCCATTTTTGACCACCTTTAAGACTTGGGCACCACCAATTGATCACCCAATGATGAATTTATATGCTTGCCAAACACTTGATTTCCTCAGCAAGAAGCCTCGATTTTGAGCCTCAGAAACCTACCACTACAACAAAATTGACTTTTTACGGCACCACATCAACGACATATAATAAATGCACGCTGTAGTTTCTCATTTTTGCAACTTGTTTTTTTTTGCATGTCGTAAATGCTTTTCCAACTACGGCGTGTCTATTGCGTAGGCCATGAATACTAATAATGATGATTTTTGTTATGGCTTGTAATGTTAGCCATAAATAATAAAACTTTCTACGATGTACATATAACATGCCGTTAATACATCAACTATATACGACATGCGTATACCAGCCGTTAAAAATATTGAACATTTCACGACGCATAAAAAGCCAGCCATTAAAAATATTACATTTTTTACGGCGCACAAAAAGTAAGCCGTTAAAAAGTATACTTTCCACGATGCACATATGCTAGCCATTAAAAGTATTTTACTTTTCACGACACGGAATTTCTGTCATGAATAGTATGACTAAAATAAAATTAGGCGCTCAAAATTTTGAGCGCCAAACACTAAAAAAAAAAAAAAACAAAAAAACAATCGAAATCCCACAGCCCTCACTGTCTCTCTCTCTCTCTGCCACACTATCTCGCCATGTCTATGTGCTTTCATCATCTCCTTGCAAGAACATTACCATAGAAAATACTCTCCAAACCTCTCTCTCTCTCTCTCTCTCTCTCTCTCTATCAAACCCCAAACCCAAACCCAAATGGACAACAAGAGCTCCAAGAAGCGAAAGCCTCTTCAAGTTAAACAAAATGATGTGAAGCTATTGACTCAGACCTGATGTTCGATTCTGATTCATTTATTCCGGGAGTAACCATAACAACTAGTGAAAAGGAGAATAACAAATGAAGAAAAAAAAAGAGAACTTTGAGAATTGTAGAATGAAGACAGAGAGAGAGAGAAAGAGAGAGAGAGAGAGAGAGAGAGAGAGAGAGAGAGAAAACTGTCGAAAGGAGAACGCTTGAAGGAGATGAAAGAGACAAATGCATGCCACTCAGCGAAGAAAAAATCTTCGACCCATCAGTCAGGTTTGGAAATTCAAGCTAGGATTTTGATTTGGGGATTTTCATCGAAAAATTAGGGTTTTGATTGAGCAAATAAAAAATTAGAATTGAGTTTTAGGTTGTGAATTTTTTTTTTTTTTTTAATTTTTTGAATGTGAGTTGGGAAAAATATCTGAATTTGAATTGGAAAAATTAAAACCTGAATATGAAATTAGGTTCTTGGGTTGAACATAAATTTTTTTTAAAAAAAAAAATTGTTGAATCTAAAGAAATTGGGTTCTATTACAAAAATTAGAGAATCCTACAGGAACTCTATTAGTATAAAAATATACTTTATTGATTTAATTTCTTGAATTTATTATTATTATTAATTTGTTCAGAACCAGAGTTGGATTGTTGTTTTTACCTTGTGAGAATTAGGATAATGTCCATCTCAAGCTTCAAAGAGGATGTGACAAATGCCTGGTTCTTGTTGAAGTGGTCACTTCCTAGCTCTGTTATGAAATCAGGCCAAGGATAGTTGGTGGTGGTATGGAATTTTTGTGTGGATACTGATTTGGTGTTAAGTTGTAGATTACTCTGATTTGTGAGGTGGCCAATTTGTAGGGATATGATTTGAGTTATGTGACGCTATTCCATAAACTCTCTTTTTTTTATGTCAACACTTCTGAAGCCCTTAGATATACTAATATTCAGTTCTGTAGCTTCTATTTTAAACTCTCTTTTTTCTTTTCTTTTTTTCTTTTTTTGTAGTATAATATTGCATCTGGAAATTGAGTGTCTTTTTTTGGCATTTACAGAGCCACTTTGGGCTGGTTTTCCCATGAGTCTGAATGGCATGATCTGAACAGCATAAATTTTTCCCAAAGTGAAGCTCAATCTGTCTCTGTATTTGTTCATCATCTTTTGAATGAGCAAGTCGATGCTCCCCAACTTGATCCAAAAGGACATGGATGTGAAAATGGGAGCTCTTTGAGTGATTTGGTAAGATAATTATAGTTGCAGCATATGCAACCTGCAGCTACTAAAGGTTTTGAGATGTGTTAGCCCAAAAGTAGTCTTATTGCTTCTTTGTTACAGTTTTTTTTTTTTTTGCCTTTTTAAATTTATTTATTATCTGTTGGCACAGTATTTGTCTATGCTAATTTTTGCAGTTCATCCATGAATTTCTTTGATTATATGCAGAAGGATCAATATCACCCTATTTGGGGCCATATTGAGAGCTATACTGCTAGAAAAGAAAAGCGGAAGCAGCTAGTTTTGATGTTATGCCAACATGAAGCCGATAGGCTTGAAGTTTGGGCACAACTTGACTCATAATGAAGAAGTTATTGACAAAATGACTCAAAATCTTGAAGAAAGCTTTCATTTTTTATTTGTAACAAATTATCTAGTAAAATTTTTATAATGTTATCTTGAATACTGATGATGGGTTTCCCTTCAAATGACCTTGAAATTCAGATTAATTTGAATACTCCTATATAATTAGTTTGTATATGAATATTCATGGATAATGCATAATTCTTAAATCATTTTGAATAATTTTGAAATTCTCCCCTTTCCATATTGTCCGCCAGCCCATTCCTTTTGTTTCTATTATGTGCTAAATTTTCTCTATTTATTTATTTATTTATTTTTTCCTTTTCAAAATAAAGTACAACTTACAAGTCATCTTTTACCTTATCTCTGATTTCTGATTGTGATTCTCTAGGTAGGAGACAAGCTCTAGAAAGGCCAGGTAGTTTGCATCACTGAGGCCATGAAATTGATGAATGAGATTGAAGTAAGTCTCTTGCTTTAATTATATATATATTTTTGGTTATGATGGAACATCGTTTAATATTAGAATTTGGGTAAAAAGTGTTTTGAAAATGGTAAAAGATCAAAACGAGTTTTGAAACCAATGGAAAGTGTTTTGAAATTAGAGAAAAGTATCTTGTGGTATTCACATTTTTGTTTTTTTGGTCTTTTTCTTATGCCCTAGGGGCACTTGTCAGCAATACCCGCTATCTAATTATGACTGTAGAATGCATGAGTTGTGAATGTTGAATTTGCTGTGCATTCAGGTTACTAATCCAGAAAAACAGTTGTGGGCATTCATCCATTCCAAAGGTCTATTGCAGACAGAAGTTCAAGAATTGTATCTCAAAGTTCGTTCTGGTTACGAAAAAATCATTCTGAACAATGATGAAGGCGTGGAACTTCAAGACATTGAATTTTCCTTATGAAAGCTTCACTATAAGTGTCATGACCCGAACCCGCCCCCGCGGGTTAAGGACATAACCGGCCAGTAATCATGAGATTACTTACGGTCTCAAACCAATCCAAACGTATTTTAACAGAGTTCATGGGGGCCAAACGGAAGCAATTTGAAACTTTGTCCATAGAGCCGTACTTATATGCACATCATTACATACATATGTTAATAACTCACAACAGAAAATGCAATAACATAAAATTCTGTACAAACAGGATCACTCAAATCTAAGTCAGCCAAACAAAACTATATACCGACACATTCAAAGACTTCACCAACCTGACAAAATATAAATACATAACGAAAGGGCAAAGACGTGTCTCGTGCGTGAGACGCAAGGGCTGACTCCTCAAAACCTTAGTTGTTCCAAACTGACTTTACTAAGGCTGGGTTTGGACATCTCTTGGCTAACCTACTGTCATGCCCCAATCCCGCCCCTAAAAGATTTGGGCATGACCTATTCGAAGACAGACACTTAACCTGTTATATATATCATATGGGGCCTGAACGAAAGCATTAAATATTAAAATTTGACAGTAGAAACAAACTCCATTGAGCTACCACTATCATGCCAGGATCATAAACTCTTAAGAGACAAATAAAATTTAAAACATACACCTGAACATTGGTTATATACAAACATATATACAGACCCAGCCCGGTAATTGGGCATATATCAAAAACATTAGAGAATGAAGTGTTGCACACATGTCAACTTTAAGCCAACAACTAGGGCGTAAAACCAAAGTTCGTCAAAACTTCATGAAAATAAGAGCAGCTTCTCTTAGGCTTGGACATGGAAAGGTTGACCCAAGAGGACAAGCGTCATGGCTTAGGACTGACCACTTGGTTGGTTACCTACGTAAATGACATAATAGAGAGTGAGCCGGGCTCAGTGAATAGTAATACATAAATAAAATGATGCTTAACGTGAAACATAATACATGTCAATGCAATAGTCTGATTCTGTGCTAAGTACTTAACGGCCTTAGGCCCAATCTTGCAACACAAACTTGATGGCTATAAGCCCTGGAAACTTGTTTGACCTTGTAGCATATTCAAACTTGTAACATGCACTTGAAACATACCTGGGCATACTTGAACTTGTAACATACTAGAAATGTGCCTGAAACATACTTGAACATCATTCATTAATTCAAATGGAAGATATTATAGCTAGAGCGTTTCTTGATGTATCATGTCATTATCGTACACTTAACAATGAGAGACTAATTCACATTCTCATGAGGGTCACATAATAATGTTAAACTTTGCACTTATATCATAGTTTCTGAATAACTTCCAATTCATAAGCAACATAGCAAAATAACTTCAAATTCATATGGATACATATAGCTACTCTTATATTTACTCAGAATCTATTCTTTAAGAATGAACAGAAATTCTTTTGGGTAAACGACTTAATTCACGTACTCTGTTAATCAATAGTATACACCATTGTTTAATCGTTCTTATATGTTAACATAGTTGCCTTGTTTTGTAATTAACAGAGTCCTATTGGTAACCGTTACAGCATTCCCATGAGTTGACAAAATAAGCACATTTTCATTAGATTACAGATGACTTTATCGGTTTCACATAGCCTTTAGGTTTCATAGATTCACAACTTATTACATCGGCCTTCGGCCCTTTGGATTCACAAGTTCACAATTTTGGCCCTTGGCCTCATAGCTTCATAATTTCACAAATGGCCCTTGGCCACATAGATTCATAGCTCACAAATGGCTCCTGGCCACATAAGTTCGTAGTTCACAAATGGCTCCTAGACACATACGTTCATAGTTCACAAATGGCTCCTAGCCACATAAGTTCATAGTTCATAAATGGCTCCTAGCCACATAAGTTCATAGTTCACAAATGGCTACTAGCCACATACGTTCATAGTTCACAAATGGCTCCTAGCCACATAAGTTCATAGTTCACAAATGGCTCCTAGCCACATACGTTCATAGTTCACAAATGGTGATCCATACTTCACAAATTCGAGATGCATATTTCACAAATCCTTTTTGACGTTTCCATAATTTCACAATGTTCTTCATATAGCTTATACCATAATTTCACAATGTTCTTCATATAGCCTACACCTTTGATGTTTCCATAATTTCACAATGTTCTTCATATAGCTTATACCATAATTTCACAATGTTCTTCATATAGCCTACACCTTTGATGTTTCCATAATTTCACAATATTTCTTATATAGCATACATAACATATATGTCAACATAATTCTTACGACGGAGATCATAACGTCAATAACAATAATCATTAACGGTTAAAGATATATCGAAGTACTACTACTCACAGTGTTCAGGTGCTTGGTCCACCCCTGTAGCTGACCCTACACAATTCACGTAATTCAAACATAATTCATCATAGTCTATTAAATTCAATAGTAGTCAACACAACATAGTCCAACAAAGTCAACACCATTTAGTTCATTAACACCATTTACAATACAACATAATGCAAAATAATCCCTTGAATCTCATTTCAACATTCCAAAACTGAATTCATATCATCCATATCAGTCATAGATTATTTTCCCAATTTTCTCTTCACATTACAGCATGAATTACAATGTTTATACCATAGTTTATTCGCAAATTTTAAACATAATTTTCAAATATCACCAAATTCCAATTAAACTTGCACATATGTAATTCAACCTACTAATTTCATGATTCTACTTCCAATTTGGGCCAAATCATCAATTAACATCGTTACCCAACCTAGGGTTTCAAGAAAATATTGAAATTCAAGAAAAATTCAAACTTATTAACCCATCCCTTTTCATTCCAATTTTTCCATTGATTATACACCTAGGATACATGGTCCATCATTTTAACCCATCAATTTAACTCTCAAGATTCCTTACCTCAAGAATTAAGCAAGCCTTGGTGAGATTCCCCCTTAATTTCGGAATTCCAATCGGTTGTAAATGTTGATCTTCATGCCTTCTTCATTCCTATGTGGAAAATCTTGATCAAAACTTAGAGAAATTGTGAGGATTTGGGATCAAAGGGTTTTCGGACCTAAGGAGAGAGGAGAGAAGACGGGAAAAGGAAAATGTGAGAAATGATCCAAAAAATCTCATTTTAAGCTGCTGTCCCGTAATTCCCGCTCGAGCGGAGGAATTCCCGCTCGAGCGTACCTGTTTTCAGCATAGATCTCGAAACTTTGAACAGGTATAACTCTCACATCCGGACTTCCTTTTAGGTCGTTCTTGTGTCCAAATTGAAGCCCCAGAAATAAGCTTTCCAATGGTTCTAACCTCACATCCAAATTCAAAGTGTGAAAAAAGAAAAGGGCAAAAGAGTGGCGGCTGATCGTAGATGAATCATTCAAATTAAAGCTTTTGGTTCCTTCCTACTTTACCTTCATTGTACCACCTCAACCCATACTCCAAAATAACATAAAAAGGTTCTAAGTACACTAATAAAATGTCAAGGACAATCTTACTTTCCACGCTCGAGCGCCACCTCACCCGCTCGAGCGCTCACAGACCAATAAAGCAGTCCGCTCGAGCGTCAACTTCTCCACTCGAGCGGAGATTCACAACTTACAGAATCTCAGGCCGTCTGCGAAATTGCTGGGAACCCCAAAAGTCCGCTCGAGCGTTGACTCTTCCGCTTGAGCGGAGGGAAAAGTTCTGGGTCGTCACACCCTTCCCTTCTTAAAAAAATTTTGTCCTCGAAATTGAAGAAAACCAAATAAAAGACAGGTCAAACATAAACGGAAACACATTCTGTAATGTTCCAAAACTAGATCCACACTTGAGATAGGAAAGAGTCACAAATACCTTCGATCAACATACACGTATCAGGATTTCAACGGCAAGGAGCCATTTATAATCCCAAGGTCCATAACAACTTCTCAATTAACAACTAAGCGGACCACGTCTAATGAATGCCTAAACCCCAATTTCAATTACTTTTCCTCAATAGTTCTAAAAATTTCCGTTAACATTCCCAATAACACCAAAGCTTCATCTCATGATTCACAATCCTCGTATATTTCAATTTGTTGACCCAAAGTTCATGCCTTCCAAATACTATATCAACTTAAAGACATTCAGAAATGGGTTTATTCAAGTATTCAACCACATGTGACTCATAAGCTGTCATACTTGGTTCAACCTCTCTAGGTTCACAAACACGTTCTAAATCAATGACTTTGGGGCTCTTTGCTTACTATCAGAATTAGACTTATCAGGTCAAATCAGATTTCTAACAAACTCCAAATAACAACTCAACTCCCATATCAAGAAATTACATGTTCAAAGTAAATTATTAGTAAAATTAAATACAGATCAACCCTCACACAATTCCCAAATTACAGTATGGTATGACCATTTAAAATCCATGTTTGACATCGAGCACATAATACATTTATCATAACATTTGAATATGTATTTCATAATTACACATAACACGTTGTTCAGAGACAGTACTCAGAAATTTATCATACCTTTCAAAGATATCAGACAAGGAATTAATTCCCAATAGTATTAAACTGATGTAAACTTTGACAGAACAATCTCCAAGCCAACTTACAACAGATAAGACAGAATAGCTTGAAGCTCAACATAGAGCCTTCATCAATTATCAATTAAAGGACTTATTCATACATAACAAAATAGTTCTTTCAGAAAACTTGTCATATCTTGAACATTCGGAGTTTCGTAGCGTATCTAGTCAATTTGGTGCAATTAGTCGGAAAGCTTATCATATCATAAATATATCAGAAGTTCATAGCATTTTTATCATTTCAGAAAATACTTATCATGTAAAGCATTTCGTAACCCACGATATGGATTTCATTAAATATCGTATAGTATAGCTATTTCCAAAATCATTTAGATTGATCAAGGGAAGTAGTTGACCTTGGAAACTTGAACCATTTCATCACTAGCAAGTATGAAATGGCTCAAGTTTCCACGTGTTCAATTAACATCCGATTGAACACCAAATTGCTTATTATCTTGCATCGTTTTTAGCCCCAATTTTATTACTTCATTTTAATTACCAACCATTCCTTAGTTCATTAAGTCCAAAAGTGAAGATTAAGTCCTCTAATGGAAAGGAGTACCAAACCAAGTGTTGTTTTAGGCATGAGAGAAGTGTCATCCCATTGGCAATGAATCTCCAAAGGGATTAAACCATTAAGTCCAATACCTCTATCTCAAGCTTAAATAAGCAAGTAATTTGAAACAACTTTCAAAGAAAAGAAAAAGCCAAGAAATGAGGGTGGTTACAGAGGTGATTAGAGGTGATCACAAATATGGAAAGCAAGAAATAAATGCTATCAATTCAAATAGGTTGGTGGCTAAGGCCTAAACCTCCAAACCTATGAGGACCATTACACTACAAGCATACTATACAAAGCATAAATGAAGTAAACCCATAAAAATAGTCCTAAATTAGATCAAAATAGTGTTGAAATTAAAGTAAAAACAACTAAAAGAGTTAGCTAAAAATATGGAGCAATTAAGCTAGTAAACAAGCACAAGGAGGTGAGGCTACCCCTCTAGTTTTGGGACTTCAAAAAGTGATTTTTAGCCTCTAGAAAACTCTGAAAACCAGTGGTAAAAAGCTCAAAAAAAGTTGATAACAAGGTGGGAAAAAAAGGGTATTAGCCTAGGAAACAAGGTTCAAAGAAGGGTGATCCACCCCTTTACCTTTAATGGCTTTAAATCACAAGTTTCAGCCCAAAAATACAGTCCCAAAACAGTCTAAAAATAGTAAGAACAGATAAGGAAAAAGTAGTGTGGAGAAGGCCAAGGTTATACCTCTTGAAGAAGAATAACACTTTGTTTCACAAACCACAAGTCTTTTATCTCAAAGGCTGAAATTTGGACTCAAGAATCTCAGCAAGAAGAGTTCCAATAATTGTTTAGGAAGTGTTTGGGTAAGGTGTGTTTGTTGCAAGATAGAGCTAGAGAGAGAATTTCAAGTTCTGATCCCTTTGGAATTTTTTGTAACCTAAAAAACATGAGGGAAGGTTAAGCATATATAGAAAAACATGCCTCTCAATCGAAAATATCTATATACAAACAGTTGGAGCTTTTGGGGGACAACTGGCAACAAATATCAGGGGTTTTCACAAGTGGTCGGTAGGCCAGAAATAGTGGGTTGCCGGCCACAAAAATTTGCTTCCAAGCCCAACTTCAAACGGGCATATCTCCTTCATCTGGACTCGGTTTCAGGTCATTCTTGAGTCTAAATTGAAGCCCCAGAAGTATACTTTCCAATTGTGGTAGCCTCATATCTAAATTCTAAGTGTGTAAAGAGATATATCTATTTTAGTGAAGGTTTCTCATTTCTATTTTAACCAGTTTGATGCCTAACTTCAAACGGCCATATCTTCCTCATCCGGACTCGGCTTTAGGAGATTATTGAGTCGAAATTGAAGCCCCAGAAGTCCATTTTCCAATGGTGGTGGCCTCACAACTAAATTCTAAGTGTGAAAAGAGATAGGCCTAATTTAGTGTAGGCTGCTCAGTTCTCTCTTAACGGTTTCAAGCCCAACCATTTCCCTAACTAGTTTTATTCCCTCCCCTCCTATTTTCTTCAACTCTAAACCTATGAATAAGATGTTTAAAAATATTTTTCAAAGAGTTCATCTCCCTTTCACTTATTTCCACTACGTCCTTATTTGATTTACCGAAAAGTGTAATATTTTAAACGAAATGTGAGTCTCGAAACATCGTAAAAACAGTTGAAGAAATATTTTGAAAACGAGGGTTTTAAGGTCTAAAATAGTTTTGGTAAAAAATGGGGTGTAAGGTTGGGATTTGGAAGCTCTTCTTGCTGAAGAAATCGAACGTTTGTACAACATAACTTTTATCATCGAGTGATCAACCTAAGGCGTCCAAGTCTTAAGAGCGGTAAAAAATGGGGTGTCCACACCAAGCCTTGGGACGGATGTGTGGGCTAACATTACACAAGGCTCGGTCTTTGGCACATGATGGGGAGTTGGATATTCCCAGTTTAGTTCATCGATTTTTTGCTATTGGAGATAGAAGCGACCTTCTCTGGCGAGGCCACCAGCAACATGCTCTCTGTTTATGCCTACTCACACAATTCTTCTTTGCCCCTAGTTTCGGCATAGCCAACATCCGATTGATCGAAGTAGCCCAATGCTTGAAAGAGGGTAAGAGTTGTATTGGTTTAGTACTAGTCGAAACCTTGAAAGGCCTAGATGTTTTCTATCGGGAAGAGACTACCCGGTTGGCAAGGACTCCGCTACTTCTCCAAGTACTATTTCCCCACCCTTCCAATTTATGATTCTCACATTACTCAACACTAAATCTCTGTTTTTCTCTCATAACCTCTTCCTTATTTTTCTCTCGTCGTACACCTCTCTATTCTTTCATCTCTCTTATTTTTCATCGCTTCCCAGGTATGGTAATGGATAAGCTAAAAATAGTGGACCCTTGCCCAAGTACTCAGCTCGAGCTTACTTCTTTCGCCAACAGCTGGTTGATTTCCCCTCAGAGGGGTTATGATGTGACTGGATGTGTAGCTGGCCCGCAGCTGACATAGCTTGGCATTGCCCCTGGCTTGATCTAACCGGCATGAGTTACTGTATGTCCCAACAGCCGGGTGTAAAGTTAATTGGCCTCAGGCATTGTGCATCATATTTCCCTCTCCGGTTCAAACGCCAGTTTGGACACGATCAGACTTGTCCAAATGAAGGAGTGGAATACATAGCTTCATTTCCTATTCGTGGTTCACACTTGCCTCGTACCTCACTGCTTGGAGGACGAGAGAAATTCTAGCCCCTACCGTTAGTTTCAGTTACACCCTATTTGAGGAGTGCTTGGCTTGGCTCAAAAAGGAGGCCGAGGTTGGACCATCTTTAGCTACAAAAGCTTACACGAGCATCAATAGGAGACATAGAACCGCCTGACTCAACTGTGTCCTTAGTTTTACTACTTTGATCTTTTCTTTTCAAGTTTCATAATGTATGATGTAAAAGCAACTTTGATTGGATCAGAGGTTGGAATATGTACTTGTTGAAATCAATGTAATTAAAGTTGCAAGCACTGAAAATTTTTCTTTTGATCTAAAAATAGTCCAAGTTGTAACAAAAGAGTAAAATTTTGAACAAAATCAACTTTTATTAAAACTTTTCAAAACAATTTTCGGAAACGGTCACCACTTGACATGCACAGAATCAACCCTCAAGATGTACAGTCTCGAATCAGAAGATTGTAACTGCCCATAACTGCATCAGCCACATCAGCTCTTCTGCTAACATGAAGATCACACAACCGAACTAACTAAATAATGGAGAAAGATGACCTGATCAAATATGAATGAATAGGACAGTTGAATTAGAGATGGTTACGGCCGAACTTCAGGATAAATTTGCCTATATATCCCAAGGATAGGAATTGGGCCTTATGTAGTTCGGTTTAGGTTCACTCGAGTATTAACTCTCTCTTTTTGTGCTCTAACTTTTGCCAAAGTCGCCCTTTAGGGTCTCCAACCTTGCGAGCTCAGTTTTTCTTTTGTTTCTAATTTTTTATGCTCTAATTTTTGCCTAGGTCGCCTTTTTGGGTTTTCGGCCTAGCGAGCCTCTCAGGGGTAGTATTTGTTCAACTTGTCCATATTGATCACTTGTGAAAACTCTAGACCATCTAGATCCATAAGAATAACTACTCCCCAAAACCAAATTATCTTGATGATGCAAGGACCAGTCCAGTTGGGTCGAAACTTGCCCATTGGGTCGTGGATAGGGGCACGATTGTCCTTCAACACCATGTCCCCTTCTTTAAGGTTTTTGAACTTAACTTTCTTGTTAAGAGCCCTAGCAATTCTGCGTTGGTAGCCCTTGACGTGATATAGAGCCTTCAGCTTTCTCTTATCAAACAACAAGAATTCCTTAAACCTGCTCTACTGCCAGTCTGTGATAACCCTGTTCCATATTATGCTAATTGATCTTAATTATGCTTGTGATTATGTGTTTAATATGATTTTGAGTGTTATTTATATGATTATATGTGATTTTGAATTTCTATCTGTTCACCGCAGGAAAATCTGTTCAACTTGCTGTTAGAAACTGAAAATTAAGGGCCTTATCTGTCACATAAATCGAAATTGGCTGCGCCATTGTGATTAGTGTAATTTTTAGAGCCTACGGTGAAATTTAATTGAAAATTGATTTGGGTCAAATAATTAGATTCAGAACGATGAATTAGGCACTATTATTAACCTTAATCAATTTGATTAAGTGAGAGACTATAAAAAGAGGCACTATACACTCACATTCATTTGGTTTTGAGCTCAAGTCTGAAATTGCACTCTAGAGAGAGAGAGTGTATGCCGGTTAGAGAGAGAGAGGGAGCTCAAGTTGGTGCATTGCTCAAGAAGCTTGAAGATCTTGGAGTGTAAGTCAAGAATTAGCTATAATTTGGAAGATTTGAGCCCCTAGGTGAGTAATTGAGCAAAAACTTATGAGTTTAAGCTTGTAGTTTTGTGAATTCAAAGTTATATGGCAATTGAGGATATAATTTGAGATGTAATTGATGAATATGGAGCTTGTATGTACATGCATGTGTATAATTGGCATGAATTTGTATAATTGAGCATAAATTATGTGATCCATGTTGAATTTTGATTAAAGTTCATGCTTTTGATCATCCTTGCCACCATCAAAGTTAAGAATGGAAGTTGCATTCCACATGCAAGCACAATCCATAAGGGTGTAAGCTTTAGTTGCATGAAATTGAAGTGTTGATGACGGGGTTGATATGAATCATGTGTGCATGTAATTGATTCATAGGAATTGAGCTTCATGATGTTGTAAATTTGGTATTTCCATCATGTTTGAGCATGAACATGTGAGTTATGGACCATAAAATGCAAGCTATGTCAATTTGAATGCAAGTTTGAAGCTCAAAATGGTTGCTGGAAAACCCAAAATTTGGCATGTCTGCTCGAGCGGGGAAAGCGCCACTCGAGCGTGAAATGCGAGCTCCCAGAATGTTTGCAGACATTGATGTCCACTCGAGTGGGGACATTCATGCTCGAGTGGGGAGCCATGTAGTGTGACTTTCAGCTCGAGCATCTAAATTCACGCTCGAGCGTAAAAATGAGGCAACCAGTACTTTTGCAGACCATGAGGGTCCGCTAGAGCGGCGGAAACCACGCTCGAGCAGGGTTTAAATTATGGAAGAATGTACATTCCTAGCCTTAGTAAAATAATAGCACCTCTATATAATAAGACCACACCCACAAGAAAAAAAATATTTTAACCAACAAGATATAACTCTAGTAAGAAAAATCAAAGATATTTGTAGAAGTTTACCTGACTTACAACTTCCCCTAGAATCAGAATATATAGTCTTAGAAACAGACGTAAGTCAATTAGGATTGGGAACAGTATTATTAGCTAAACCTAGTAAGTATGATAGTAAAAATAAATAGTGCATTTGTAGATATAGTTCTAGAAAATTTAAAGAAAATGATACAACCATGACTAGCCTAGATTTTGAAATATTAGGAATAGTATATACAATAAAGAAATATAGATTATTTTTACACATGCCTTTTACGATTAGAATGGCTAGTCATGCCTTTTGGACTAAAAAATGCACCTTCCATATTTCAGCGTAAGATGGATAGTATATTTAATAAATAGAGTTTTATACTGGTATATATAGATGACATGTTAGTATTTAGTCCAAATAAAAATAGTCACATAGATCATTTATATATATTAGTAGAAGAATTCATAAACAATGGAATAATAATAAGTACGAGAAAAATGTTATTTAATAAACCACATATAGAATTTTTAGGAATGAAGTTAGGAGATGGAAAAATTAGGTTACAACCCCACATAGTTAAGAAAATTTTAGATTACCAAAATAAATTAGAAGATACAAAACAACTTCAATCATTCCGCTGAGGACTTGAGCACTTGACAAACATATACACTCATCATTGGGTGTGCAAACGATGATGCCCAAGTTGTAAGGGCGGTCAAAAATGGAGTGTCTACAATCGGACATTCATTTCGATCATATTTATAACTTTAGTTGACGAACAAATTCGTCACAAATGTTGATCATTGATAAGGAAATAATTTCATCACAGTAAGATGTAAAGTTGACAACATTTTTCATCTCTAAAAGTCATACATGGGTGACAAAATATATATATACGTGACGAAATTTTTAGTCACCAAACAACAAAATATATGAAATCTTTCTTATATAAACTACAATTAATTTTGTCACAAAAAATATTTAGTAGCGACAAATAATCGCTTTGTCATAATAACAAGTACAAATGAAGAAAAAAAAATTGTCACTGAACTTGTTCCATATTTTATATTTCAATTTAAATTATTATTTCACAAATATCCTTACTCATATCCCAATAGCATTTTAAATATCCATCAAACAAATTTAATAATAATCCATTAAGTATAATAAAAAAAATAATCATAACAAATTCCAAAATGAACTAAAGTGGAGTCTAGCAAAAAAAATAACACTCAACTAGGTTTAAAACTAGAACTAAGTATCAGTTCAAGAAAAAAAAATTTAACACTTAATCTTGATTTGCAAGTATGCTTCCAAACATCATTAAAAACCAATCTACAAATAAAATAAACAAGGAAAACATTAAGGACCTGTTTGGTAACGTTTACATTTTCAGTTTATATTTACAAAAATTTTATAAACTGGTTTTTGTTTATTTTTAGAAAAACATAAACTACAAACGCGTTTGGTTTAGACAAATGTTTAAAAAAATTTAAAAATATAGAAAAGAATGAGAAATGGCAAGTGGTGGCGGGTGGTGGGTGGTGACGAGTGGTGGCGGCAGAAGACAGTGGTGGAAAATGATGGCGGGTGGTGGTGGCGGAAGACGGTGGTGGAAAATGGTGGCAGGTGGCGGGTGATGGTGGCAGAAGACGGTGGCAGAAAGTGGTGGCAAGTGGCGAGTGGGTGGGTGGGTGGCGGTGCCGGAAGACGGTGGTAGAAAGTGGTGGCAAGTGGTGGGTGGTGGCGACAGGTAGGTGGCGGATGGTCGTGGTGGGTAGGTTGGTGGGTGATGGTGGCGAGTGGTGGGTGGTGGCGAGTGGGTGGTGGTGGCGGGTGGTGGTGGCAGGTAGATGGTAGGTAATGGTGGTGGTGATGGTGATGGTGGGTGGGAGGTGGTGTTGGCGGGTGGGTGGTGGTGGTGGGTGGTGAGTGGTGGTAGCAGTGGGGTGGTGGTGGGGGGGGGGGTGGGTAGTGGTGGGGAGTGGGTGGCAGGTGGGTGGTGGGTAGTGGCTGGTGGCGGATGGGTGATAGGTGGATGGGTGGTGGTGGCGTGAGGTGGGTTGTGGTGATGAGTGGGTGGTGGGTGGTGGCAGGTGGGTGGCGGGTGGTGGGTGGTGGTGGCGAGTGGGTGGCAGGTGGGTGGTAGGTGGTGGTGGTGGTGGTGGCGAGGGTGGGTGGCGGTGTGAATGGATATTGGTGGGTGGTGGTGGTGGTGGCGGGTGGTGGTGGTGGGTGGTGGTAGCGAGTCGATGGCAGGTGGATAGTGGGTGGTGGTGGCGGGTGGTGGTGGTGGTGGCAGGTGAGTGGTGAGTGGTGGTGGCAGGTGGTGGTGGGGGGTGGGTGGTGGTGGCAGAAAACGGTGGTGGAAAATGATGGCGGGTGGTGGGTAGTGTTAGTTGGTAAAAAAAAAAAAAAAAAAACTCAAAACTCAAAACGTAAAGTCATTTTTTGAGTTTACATTTTTTGGCCAAATTTATAAAATGAGACCACTAATTTATAAATAAAAAATTTACCAAACAAGTTTTTATTTGAGTTTTTAAAATTTTTGTAAATATAAACTGAAAACTGAAAACGTAATTGTTACCAAACGACACCTAATATATTATGAGTTACATCTAAACTCATATATAAATAATTTTATTTTATAAGCCAATTTAGTAGAAATGCATATAACAATCCAAAACTTCAAAGAGTTGAGATTATCCTTGATGATAAAGCAACACGGATAACAGAAGATGCCAAAAGATTGCAAGAATACCATACATCACTATCACTAATGCCAGAATATATTTAATAGCTTGAAAATATAATGTAGCATTGAGATACATTTGATTCATGACAATGGCTCGATGACTTCTTCAATGAGATAAATTTGATCAGTGGAATTCAACACAACAACCTTGTAAGACTTTTGGATTGTACCATTGAAGGTCCAGACTGCCTTGTTGTCGATGATTTTGTACCCAACATAAGCCTTGATCAAATACTCTTTGATAAGGAATCATTGTGATTTTTTATTTTTTATTTATAAACATGCTCATGATTTTTTTGGCTCTTTGGTTTTTAATTTTGGCTAAAGATAAAATATTGAATTGTTTATTGTCTTATTTTCATCTTTTTGCAATAAAATGAGAGCAATACACATTTTTACATTTCTTCATATATTTAGAAGAACCCATGTATCATTACATTTGTGTAATTGAAGTTAATTGTGTAACTTGCGTTACTACACAAATTAAAGGATCACTGAATTCACTCAAAATTGCAGTTATAGATGTATTCATATAATCATAGCACATAACAAACCACACAAACATGCTTTCCAAAAAAACTACGCAAACATACTTATATGTTTTAAGAGTTTTCAAAAAACTCTTAACTAATACTGTTTTTACCATCAACTTGTCTATATGAGAATAATCCTACTCCCTGATGGAGTTTCACATTACTATGACCTGAAACTTGTAACTTTTTGTTTTTTGGTGGCTATATTATAATTGACAAAAGCATATAAAGCAAAATCTGAGATATCCTTGTACCTTCTTTCAATTGTATCATTAAGTGGCGACACTCTTTTATCCCATGCAGATAAGAACAAGACTCAAATTCTAAGCTGGAAATAGCAGTTTGACACCATATTAGGAATGGCAAAGGGGCTTGCATATCTCCATGAAGGTTCTCAAGTGAAAATTATCCACAGAGACATCAAAAGCTAGGGTACAGAGACATCAATAGCTAGCAAATAACAGCTCCAAATAATAGCTCCATCCATGTCAATACAAATTGTGTACACAATGAGTCTAGATTAACAACCAGAAGGTCCTTTCTACATGGCAAGGTCCTATTAATCACATCACTAAGAGTAACTCCAACACTGCCTAAAAAAAATACACAAAAAAGTAAACACATAGTTTTGTCTCTACTTTGGTTAGTGTGTATTTTCACTAGGGTCATGCTAAGTAAGAAGTAACTAATAAATCTGTTTTCATTAAATACATCTTGAAACTTGTTAAATCTTAGTTAATAATTAGTCAAATTACTGTGCTTTAACTAGTATATACTAACCAACATGAGAAAAATAAAAAGATAAAACAAGCAAGACTTACCAAAAAGGCAATCTATGATATATTGTCCTTGGAAACCTTGCTTCTTAAGAAACTCCATTATGCTTGACGTCATCTCCAAATGCTCCTCAATCAACTCATTCATCTTCCCTATCACATTATTTTGTGCTTGAATTTAATGTTTTTGTGTTGTAATTTCCTCTTTTTGTCACTAAATTTCCCCATTTTGCTCTTGTATTTCAAGAGAGCTAACAGAAAAGGAAAACTATATCAATTTTTCACAAAATAGCCAGGAGCTGAAGTGTTATGACTAGCATTCAATCTGAACACAGTAGAAAGCTGCTTAGGAAAGTATAAAAGGAGAAGGGAAAAAAATCATTGAAGTGTGAGAATATTTACAACTTATTCAAGAACTCAGGAAAAAAAATCCCAGAAACTATAACATTCACTATCTATGATAGATAAATGCCTCTCGATCTAAGAACTTAAGCCATTCTTGTTAACTGATCGACCTTGATGTCCTATACATAATCTACTAATACTAAGCATTTCGATGTTTAAATTTTTGACCCTTTCACTATTGTCCAGTACCACTGAGACATGATAAAATAATCATACCTGGAGGTGGAATGCGGCCAATAATATTATGGATAAGGAGTTCATCGTTCGATCTTTCGAACTATTAATATCCTATGCTTTTGCCCAAGCTTTCATATGCAATGGATAAAAACACATTGGCATTAATTAGATGTCACTGAACAAGACTTATGATAAAATATTTTGGTGTCACGTTCATGAATTTTGTTCTCCATCCCTCTTGAAATAGAGCTACATATAGAGCACATCTTAAGAGTTTTCTCATAGATAAACTTACTGAGAACATCTTTGACCCTCTTTTATATGACCATCTATTGGATATTTGGTGCATGTACCTTCTCTCTCTCTCTCTCTCTCTCTCTCTCTCTCTCTCTCTATTTTTGTACCCAACATAATAGTGCAACTATCTCATATTCAGAATCCACTCAATTCCTAGGCGAACGCCCTGCATCCGATCCATATGCAGAGGAACTATCACTATCGGAATCTGCAAGTACTGTATGACATTCAATTAATAAATGTATTTCACAATCAAACAAAAACCCTTAAAGGGCAGTCGAATTACGGTGAATATAGATATACAAATACTACATAATAACTAAAACAAATAACATTTACCACTTGAAGAAGAACCAGAGTCGTTGTTAGAACTGCTGGAACTACTTGATCCACTAACATTATCCCCTTGAGAAGGAAAGGTGGAGGCATTCTTTTAGCCTGCATATATAGTAGTGCAAAATGAATATGCTTCCATTTATACCATTAAATGAAAATAAAATATCAAAAGTCACCAATCCTCTTATTTCCCAAACTCTAAACTATTTTAAATTCTTTTGGTGCCTGCAATGGCTGAAGCCGGGTTCTGCAATGATATTAAGGCGAATAGTTCATTATCCAACTAATATTTCATTATCCAACTAATAGTTAAAGAGCCTCTGCAACAGTCATCAAACCTAAATTCAAGTCAGTAATTTACCATGCTTGCCCAGGTCCAATAAGACTCATTTTATATGCATTGTTTACTGTATAAAATACATATCTTTTTAAAAATCTGTAATGAAAAGTTTCAAACCTCTAAATCACTTGTGTTGTCTGAAACACTCTGTATAACCTACATGAGGATGGTCAGAACAGCTCCTGATTCGAATTCACTTTTTTTCATGAATCCTTAGTCTGTCTTTGCGTTGTTGCCATTGCTTTCGAGTTTTGAAGGAAGAGGATCGACAAGGAATGACTTCAAATGTTTGAACATCTCTTGCGACTTCTCTACATTGATTGTAGTTGTGATCGGTAGTTGTGTGTTCTCACCCAGATGCCTGAAAAAATAAACGGAACATGATTCAATGAAAACGAGTCAAGCCTCATACTTTAAAGCAATTCAAAACATTAGAAAATGTAAAAGCCCCACTTGGTTGCCAAGAATACAAATGATATTAAAACTAGAGAAATCTTGCAAATAAAAAAGGTTAAAAGTTGTCATTTTCTTTTCCTCCAACCTGTTGGACACCAGAGAGGGCCAAAATACAAAACCTTATATCTAAAAAAATGTTACTAAAATTATAAAATTCTTTGTATTGACCTTTTTAATCTGTGCACCAATTCCAGTGGAAATATCTTATCTTGATCTCCTCAAATTATTAACATGGGTTACATCATGGAGAAATTACGCCATTAGTGAGCCAATCAAACGAGTAATTAAGAAACAAAGCAGAAGCTAAATAATATGGTGAGAAACAAAATAAGAGATACAAAAACCTGAGTTATCTTGGGAAGATCAGAGAGTTTTAAATCCTTGTGCAATGCTTGGACCAATTCTTTTCTTTCTTGAAGGTATTTTGTACACACCACCTACCCACACAGACTAATTCACAAAAGCAGTTTCAGGCAAAACAATATAGGGTAAATCCCACTTCCTGGAATCTTAACTTGTGATAGTAAGATATCAAGAAATTCATAAATTTAAGACTAGCAACATTACTATGTGTTACAGAGTACAGACTACAAACATATTATTTAGGCAAGCCCTAAAAATTACTCATCAAACATTACAAGAAGGAAATCCTTTATGAAATGTGGCTAAAAACCCAATCTTGGCATTTACTAGTAAGACTAAGCACGAAGATTGTCTAGCAAGCAAACCTCATTACTTTCAAAATTTGCAAATAGTAGCAATTTGTGACAACACAGAAGAAATCAATATTAAGCCGTAGAATACATTTAAAAAAAATAAATAAATAATTTTACAATGTAATGAAGGAGAATTAAATTGCAAGTCTTGGATTTGTGATGGAAATTTTTTCAAACATAACAACTCAAACCTAGTTAGCTAAAATGACCCTTCAACTCTAAAATACCCAACAATGTGGCAATGTTTCACACAAGTATTTTATCAAACAGAAGGGCTTCTACACGGTCTCCCTCTCCCAACCCTCTTCTGGCTCCCCAACTTTTTCATTCCCCTTAGGAACCTCTATCCCAGTTAGTTACACTTCCCCTTCCGCCCCTTGCCACAACCCCTCCAACCCTTTACTACCATAGATCCATTGCCTCATTCTCTCTTATCCACAACCACAAAACTACTCTTTTTCTCCACAACAAATCTGAAATGCCTGCACTTTCCCTCCCTACTATAGCATCGCTAGCCCTCCTTTTCTCATTCGGCACCTCCGTTACACCATTCCATCCCCACCACAGCGCCACCACGTTACCGAAAACCCTTACCCCACTATTAAACAACTACAAGAGAGAAAGAGAGAGAGAGGCCATACCTTTGTGTGTTTTGCAAGGGAGGGATGAGAGGAAAACTAGAGCACCAAAAAAAGAAAAAAAAGGGTGGGGGAGAATCAGTAGGGTTCCTTTTTTTCATTATCGCCAAATCTCAAAGTTCCCCCTGCAAGATTAGTTGGTGATAAAATAATTTTGTCATTAAAAATTTTAAAATATTAAAGTTATTGACGATAAAAATATATTTCTTATTAAGTAGTTTTAAAATATTTGAAATAAATTTTTTTAAAAACATTTAAAATTATTGGTGACAAGTTGTTTTCTCACTAAAAGTCTTAAAATTTTGGCGCCCCCAAAAAAAATTAGAGGGAAAATCTTTTGTGACGAAATTTAATTTTTCCTCACCTAAAAATAAGTATTTATTGATGAAAATAAATTTGGTCACCTATTATTTTTACTTTCTATTATATGTGACAGAATTTTATAATTCATCACGGATTATTCTTATTTAGTGACAAAATATTTTCTTCACTACTTTTCGTCACCATAGGTTTAGAGAGTTAATTAACTTGTGTTTTGTTTTGAGAGAGAGAGAGAGAGGGCGGAGAAAAATTGATAAACAAAAATAAAAGGGGGAAAAAAGTTAGTAGTCTGTTTTTTCCATTACCGCCCAATATGTCAAAAATTTTCCTCCAAAATTAGTGACAAAATAATTTTCTCACTAAAAAGTCTCAAAATATTAAAAATTATTAGTGACAAAAATATATTTCTCACCAAATGGTCTTAAAATATTTAAAATCAAGTTTCTCAAAAAAATATATATATAGAAAATTATTGGTGACGAAAATATATTTGCTAGTAATTTTATAATTGGTGACAAATTTTTTTATCACAAAAAGTCTCAAATTTTGGCACCACCCAAAAAAAATTAGCGGAAAAACCTTCAGTGACGAAACTTAACTTTTCCTCTCCTAAAAAGAAGTGATTGTTGACGAAAATAAATTTCGTCACCTATTATTTTTATTTTTTTATTATACATGACAAAATTTTATAATTCGTCACGGATTATTCTTATTTGGTGACAAAATTTATTTTCTTCACTACTTTTCGTCACCATAGGTTACTTTTGTTGTAGTGATATTCTGATTTTGTTATTGACAATTTAGAGCTACTATCACTAAGAATTTTTCAAATACTTTAAAGAAATTTCTAAGGACATTCCCAAGATATTACTTTTTAATTTTTTTTAATTTTTATTTTTATAAATAACATGTTCGGATGTTCCTTATGGCTGCGTTCGATCCATATTTTACTAGTCTATAGCTACATTGATTAGCTAAAAGTTGGCTGACACAATTACTTCTTGTGATCATCAGTGTGCATACCGATTATCGCACTAGATGATTGTGGATTGAAGCCCCGCACTTGCTGCAACAATAGGCACCGTTAGAGCTGCCCGGCCAGGGTTGGCCGGATAACCCCTCCGGTGTGGGAGTAAGTAATCGTAGAAGATGAAAGGCCCTCTCTAGGTGTAGAGAGTTATGTTTAAGTGAGTATGGTTCAGCTTACATCAATTACCTTCAATGTGAAGTCAGTGTAGTTTATATAGAACTCTTTGCTTGTTGCCCAAGATGGTTTCATAGAGCTTTGGTACTGCCAAGTTTCCTTTTAGCATTGCCCAAGGTGAGGGACCATCTGGTAGCTGACCAAGGGTGTATATACTCATTGTAACCATGCTTGTAACAGATCACATTCCTTCTATCAACTGTTTCCATGATTCTAGGGGGATGGGACCAGCTGAGGTGGTATCCTCCATGTGCATGCATTCACAGTTTCCATGTTTCTCTAATAGGTCCCTTTAGCTCGGTCCCTTCATGCCTCAGCTCGGCCCTCTATGAGATTGCTTGTAGAGATGGGCCGGTCCAGTATGATATCTTTGTGTGGGCTCGGCCCCTTTTAGGCTCGGTCCAAGGGTCAGGTTCTGTGGCTCGACCCAGCCTAGCATCATGGCTGGACTGACCTTTCCACTATAGGCTAGGCCCAAGTGCTTGAGGACTTGGGTGGACTGTTGACGGTGTAATTGGGCTAATCTGATTGGCCCACTTGCTTATCCTGCTTTTTAGGTCTTGAGTCTAATGGATTGGGCCGGCCCAAGGCTTAGATCCGACCCATTTTATATTTAGCCCCTTCATTTGCCACCTAGCTCACGCTAAGGTTCCCCTTGGGGGGAGCTATTGCTCTGTACTCTACGCATCGCGTCACTTTGGATCTGCTCCAGTTCATCCTTGGTGACGGTTCAATCCTGACATATGCTCCCTGCATGTGTCCTTTCATGGTGACACGTGGCGGCGTGGTACTAGTGCACAGAGATAGTGCACCAATTCCATATTGATGGTCGTGATTTATGTACCTTCATGCAAGCTGGCCCAATAAATGCTTTGGAGTTATCAATCCAAACCCCTTCATCTGTTTTCAAACTTTTAGAGAGTCCAAAACCCTTTCCGTTCCTCTGAGTTGGTCTCATTGGTGCTCTGTCAAGACGTTCCATTGTCATTCTCATTTCAATGCTGCCTGCTTGTCACTACTATTCCAATCTCTGTAAGTTCCCTTGAGATTTTTTTTTTCTTGTATTTTTCTATCTTGATCGCCCTCTTTAGCCCTTGCGCCATTGTTTCCGACATCTGGTTCTATTTTCTGCCTAGTCTAAGTTCTGTGTTCGTCCCATTAGGTTTGTTTAATGGAGAAGTTTTGATCATTAGTGGATACCCCTGAGGTTATGGCCATGTTTCGCCGAGGCTACGGTATCCCTGACGATGTGACCTTTTCGCTGGTGAGGGTTCACACCAAGCGCATGGGCACTAGGAGTACTGTTGCTTTCCTAGTCACAGCCATTGTTGAAGGAGGGATCCAATTTCCCCTTGATCCTTTGGTGCACCGATTCTTGCACCACGTTCAACTTATCCCTATACAGGTGTCTGTTAATCTGTTACGAGTCGTTTGCAGCGTCTCCGCTCTTAACAGGCGGTTAGGTTTAAATCCGGACATCTGGGACATTTTGGGTTGCAATACCCTTTCACATAACAAGGATCACAGCACTTATTATCTATGTGTTTGTTTGGTCGATTGCCATCTTGTAACTGGCTTACCTGATTTAGACAAACATAATGACGATTTTCTATAAGTCGGTGGTAATTGGGAGTTTCCTACTAGGATTGAGTTCTAATCTGAACAGATGCCCCAAAGGGATGGCTAACCAGGTTCGAGTCCTTCCTTCTAGTATTTCTGTGTTTTTTGCCTTGTTTTGAATGTTGTTCTAATGTTGTTCTTCTTTTCTGCAAAGGCTTCCCGTTTTCAGCGCAGGATGAACCGAGAGAATACCAAGGCCATCAAGGCTATTTTGAGGTACAAGAAGAGGTCCGTGCCCAAGCTGTTGGATTACCAGGAAACTTATTGTTCCATCATCCTGAAGAAAATTAGGCTCGCTGCGTCTCTTCTGGATTCTAACACTGAGACTGATACGTCCCTTACCCCTCTGGTTACAAATCGCCGTTGAAGCCAAGGTTTGCCGTCTGAGAGGACACCTTCCCCGGCCCCCAATTTTGCAGAGGGTGGGTCTATGTCAAAAAGGAGAGTGCTGGTGGATTTGGAAACGGAGGCTTTTGGCTCCTCTGATGCTTTGGGGACTCCTTCAATGAAGTCCAAACCTAAGAGCCTTATGGATGTGAAGTTAGAGAAAGGAGCCTCTGGCCCTTATGCTGCTGCTGCTGAACCCTCTACTTCGGTTGCTGCAAAGGCGAAGAAGAAGTGGAGGGAGACCAGTAAGGCAATAATTGGAGAGGCTTCTAAAGATCCTGTTGAGGATGAGTCATTTGAGAAGTGGGAGCCACCAATGTTGCATCAGGGCAGACCTATTTATACTTCAAATTCAGTTATTACTTCTGAAGACTTTGTTTTTGACCTAATGTAGACACCCCATTTTTGACCGACCTTAAGACTCAGACGTCATCGATTGAGCGCTCGGTGATAGTGCATGTTGTACTCGTTTCGAGTTTCCGGAGTTTTGGTCGAGTACCTTGCCTCCGGGCCTCTAAACTCTTTGTGCTTTGGCTCGGTTTGCGGACCAAGCCTTGTTTTCCTTGCCTGAGGGAAGGAGAGGTCTTGTAAACCCCTTCTTTTGGTCGTAGACCACTTTTCCTGTAATGACCCTCACACTACCCTAACTGTGCTCATATGCATTTTATATGATTTTGCTCTGTTAAGCTTGCATATTAAATCTTGACTTGTCTTGCATAAGTGTTACTTGAGTGCTATGTTCCTTATTGGTGTGCATGTGTTCAGCCGAGGTCATCTTGAGCCTAGGTTGCTCCTTTGATACTCTTACACTTAGGACCATCTTGGGATTTCTCTGGTTGACCTTCACCTGCACCCTGACATATTGGCCGAGATGTCATTATCTAGGCCGAGGTGTTCATCACCAAGGCCGAGATGTGTACTATCTGGGCCGAGATGTTGCCCTTGAACCCAAGTGATCTTGCCCTAGACTGGTACAACCTAGACCGAGGTGTGGCACATCTAGGCCGAGGTGTGGCACAGCTGGGCCAAGTGTTGACCTTTCTAGCCGAGGTCATTGTCCCTTTGCTTGCCGAAGTCTTGTTATTAGCCGATGTCATTACTCGCCGGAGTCCCTTGCCGCCTAGCTTGTTGAACACACTTTGTCATAGTCTTGTCTTTTCAATCAGTCACCTTTTCAAGTAGAGCCAACCAACCGTTGCCACGTGTCCGGGCTGAGTGTTAAGACAGCCAGCAAGCCTAGAAATGTATCATTTTTGTATCACATCTTTGTTCTTGAGGAGAGAGAAGCTCTAGAAGGAAGGAGGAGTTTTAGAGTGAGAGAGTAGATAGCAAGCTTGATCCTTAGGGTTCAAACCGTTGGATTCGAGTGTTGAGGTCAGAATCTTAATCAACTTTTGCTGTTCTTATTGATCATCTAGCTGCATTGCATGATCGAATCTGTTTTGCATGTCATGCGTTGATTTAAAGTTGGTTTTAGAAAGAGAATATGATATTCATGTGTTCTTGAGGAAAAGCCATGGTTTGATCCGAAAGCTTACATTAAAATCCATGTTTTTGTGTTTGTTTCCCCAAGATCTTCTAGTATGGGTTCCCAGGTCCATGTTTTCAAACTCATAGCATGAAATCTCAGATTTTATAATAATAAGTTATGATTCTTGCATTCATTTCCTTCATGTTTTTCATGTTCATGTTCTTTATGTTCTCGAGCAGAGGGAAACCCAGATTTTCCCGACTTCATTCTTCCTTGAATGTGGCCAACGGGATCTCACCTCGGCGAGGGGGTGTGGGACCTCGGCGAGGGGGTGTGGGACCTCGGCCAAGACCTGGATGGTGCCCAGCATGTTTTCCCCGAGAAGAGAAACAGTGCTTGTTTTGATTTGACTTAGTTTTGGTGAATGCCGAGATCATTTGTATGCGTGTGAAGCCTGTTTAAAAGTGCATTCAATAGACTTGCCATGTGTTTGTAGGACTTGGACTCGCCCTGACCCCGACGTTCAAAGAGCTATGTGAGTGGTATTTTAATAAAGTTATGTTACAATGTTTTAATAAAAGTCTTGTTTTGCTTTGTTTGGAAAGTATTTGTAAGCATGAATGAATATTCCTATTTGTGTATTAAACATTATATCTTGTTTCGATGACATTCTCGGGAAGTCCGTATGTGCTAGGGGACTATAAGCATTTGTAGCACAAAGTTTGGAAGTCCGTATGTGCTAGGGGACTATAAGCATTTGTAGCACACAATTTGGAAGTCCGTATGTGCTAGGGGACTCTAAGCATTTGTAGCACAAGTCCTTAGTGTCCGGGGACTATAATGCAACGACACCATTGTTTTGAGATCTCTCTTGTCTTGTCTTGCCTTGCCACTGACGGTTTTACCACGTGGGTTTGTTTGTCCGGAATGTCATCTCTTGTATTATTTTGATGTTAGTAAGCATCCCTTGAAGCTTCGAAAGATTTGATAGATGAACTTGATTCATCCCATGTATTGTTTTGCTAAAAGATCTCGGATATCATTCATGTAAACCCTTTATTACTTATACCATTCACTGAGTATCCAAGCTCACCCTCTCTATATATATATGTAGGTGATGAGCAGGGCGGCGGCGACGCCTAGATGTGTTTTGCCGATGTGTTTTGGATTCGTGTTTTGTAACATCTTGAAGATCATGCTTCTTGGTTATTTCATTGTATTTTGTATTCGATGGCTGAGAAGCCTTTTGGTCAAGATGTAATTTTTGTACTCCATTTTGTTGTACTAAGCTATTATAAGATGTATGTCATTTCATTTAACCTAAGCACTGCTCTTATGGACTACTTAGCCTTTATTTATTGCTTCCGCATTTGTAGGCCCCGTATGTTTACTCTGATTCGTGTGTGAATTCTTGTAAGTGGCCTTTGGTAATCTCGAATTACTGGCCATCATGGCACCATTCTTCTAGGGGCGGAATGGGGTCGTGACATTTCCCGTTTGGAGACTAGTTTCCGATTTTCGGAGCCTTCGGTCGCGCGCCTTGTCTTGGGAGCGTTTAACGTTCTCCATTTGGCGTGGTTTTTGAACCACACCTTGTTTCCTTGGCCTAGAGGGCCACTGTGGTTTGGGAGACCACTTTTGTGGTCGCAAACCACTTTTGGTGCTTGTCAGCTAGTTCGAGGCTCCCGGCTGTGCGCTTTGCCTCCTGAACTTTCGTTTTGCATTCATTTTGGTTTGTTTTTCGTACAAACCTTGTTTTCCTTGTTTGGAAGGTGGTACAAGGGTGGGAGACTAGTTTCTCTCCTCGCAAACCACTTTTCTTACTGCCAGCCAGTTTTCTGGTCTAATAACTGGTTTCCCTGATCTTTGGACCATCAAAAGTGGTCGGCCACCACACCATTTGCTTGTTTTCATGTTGCTGACCTTCTCCTACGATGGCCGACCACTTTCATTTTTGGGAGACCACTTTTAGTGGTCGACTGACCACTTAAAGTAGCTGGCCGACCACTTCAAGTGGTCGGCTGCTTTTTGTCACCTCTTTGGAGATATTTTTAGCCAGCTGGTACAACTGGAGAGGACTAGAACCATCCTCCATACACATGTATGAAGGGATGGCCTTGGACCTTAGCTTCCTCAAGAAGCTTAAGCTTTTGGTTCTCTGTAAGAGAGAACCTCCTCCTCCCTCCTCTAAGTTCAGAAAATTTGGCCTTGAGTGATAGATATACACTTGTATCTATTTTTCCTTGTTTGCTCTTGTTTTGTGCCTTAAAGTGTAGTTTTGTGTCACTTTTGTACACAAGCACACACTCAAACACCATACTCTAGGAGCTGAGGTCCCTTGAAGTTGTTTTTGGGAGTTCTTGGACTGGTTTGAGCTTAAAGAAGCTGCTGGAGTTGCAGCTTTGAAGGTGGTCTTCAAGGGTGAGCTTCTAACCTTTTAAACCCCTATTTTTTCTTAAGCTTTTAGCCCTACTTGCATGCTGTTTTAAGCTTAACTCTTAACTACAAAAAGTTCTGATTTTTGGTGCTTAAGATCTTTGTTTGAGGTCACTTTTGTATTTGGGGTTGTTTACCCCCTCTTAGGCCTTGTTTGGCCATGCTTTTGTGCCTTCTTTGTGAGCTTTTGGGGCCACCTTGTTTTGGCCTTCTCACCACTAAAATCCAAAGGAATTTCAGTGGTGGGGGTGGTGTTCTGAAGTCCCAAAAAGGAGAGGGTCCCTCTCCTTATCTCTTCAATACTTGTCTTGAATGCCTCATGTGTGAGCATGGTTGTTAAGTTTATGTTGACCATATCTTAGCTTGTATTTGGGCTTATTTTTCTAAGGCATACCACTGTTTTTACTTGGTTTGGTCACTCCATGCATGGTTTATACACTTGTAGTGTAAATCTCATAAACTAGCTTTGTATGCTTCATGAAGTAGCATGTCATTCTAGCTTGCCTTGAGTCCATTTCAGCATGTTTTTGGTGATGTTTTGCCATGTCATACCTCTGTTAGGGTTTGGTTTGGTCACCTCTTGCATGCTCCATGCACTTGTAGTGTATTTCCATGAATTAGCCTAACATGCATCATGCTCTAACATGTCATTCTAGCATGCTTTTGGCTTAACTTCAAGAATCTTTTGTCCATGTTTTAGGATGCTCTAGCTCTAATTTGTATTGTTTTGGCCATGCATGACTTGCTTTGCATAGCTATAATGCATTCTAGCTTGTTAGCTTTGTGCATCAAGTCCACTAGCATGCCTTACTTGGACTATTTGAATGATTTGGCATCATTTCATATGTGATTTAAGTCCGTGTTTCATGCTCATGCACTTGCATTTATCACTCATTCAATACGTTGGAGGGTTTGCCCCTTTATGCCTTAACATGAATCATTGTGTATGCCTTCATGCCTTAGCCTGCGAGCCATCATTTCAATGTGTTTTTGGGGTTATCTTGCCATGATATAACTCTGATTTTTGTTGGTTAAGTCATCTCATGCTTGGTCTTAATAGGTGTAGTGTAATCTACCTTATTTGCCTTGTATGCATCATGTCTTATGCCCTTCATGTTAGCTTGTTTTGGCTTCTTTCAATGCATGTTTTAGTATCATTTTGGCATGATCTAGGACTGTTTTAGGTTGCTCTTGCCATATGCTTCATGTTTTGCATAGCTATAGTGTAAGTGCTCTTGCTAGCTTCAAGCTATGGCCACCATAGCATGCTTCATTTGTGTTGTGTACATGATTTGGCACCATTCATCATGTTATTTCAGAGTGTGTAGCATCGCCATGTTCCCACTTCTTTCATGCTTTGAATGCCTTTAAGTGTTATGCATTGTTGCCTTACTTATGGCCTAGTGTCTATGCTTGCATGCCTAAGCCTTTGAGCCTCCATCTTAGCATGCTTTGGTCCATGTTTTGACCTACTTGAGCTCTATTTGTGGTTGGTTCATGCATATGTGCCATGTATTGCATGTCTCCTTTGTAGTCCTCTTTGCTAGCTTTCATGCTTTAGGACCTTTGCATGCTATACTTGTGTTTGTTTGAATGATTTGGCATCATTTCTTACTTAATTTCAGTGCATTTAGTGTTTTTACACTTCTGCATTTATCACTCCTTGAGCCTTCTTGAGGGTTGTGCTCTTAGGCCTACTTGGTTGGCCAATGCATTGTGCATGCATGCTTTGTATTTTATGCCTTTATTTTGGTGTTATGGCCACTGATTTGGGCATGGCTGAGGTCTACCCACTTTCGGTTTAAGTCCATTGAGCATTGTGTATGCCATGTTACATCGCATCGTGCATGTTATGTTATTGTTTGCATTGCGCATGCAACACTCTTGATTTGCATTCAGTATGCCATGATCATATCGCATTGAGTGTGCTAGTTGATATTCGCATTGTGTATGCTAGTTGCATTGTATCATATTGTTGCATGCTTATGTTGTCTTGCATTGAGTATGCATGCATTAGCATTATCCATGTCATTAGCCTTGTTATGTTGTTCATGTTGCATTGCATGTTTGCATGCTCAAGTCATATTGCATATTTGCATGCTTGTGTTGCATTGCATTTTTTGCATATTCCATGTTACATAGCATTGTGCATTCCATGTTATGTGTTGCATTTTGTTTGGAATAGGTGTTAGTCCAAACACGAGAAAGGAGGGGCGTTTCATACTTAAAGTGATGAAACTTGCCTCAATTCTCAGTCGCCGACGCTCTTGATCATACATGATAGAGTTCTAGGCCTTATGTGTTTACTTGTGCATTCATTTTCATATTGAATTGTGCAACTTCGCCTCTCAACCATCATGCATCGAGATGCGTGATTGGTGGCCCGAGGGTTAAGAACCACACCCCCTTGAGCTTATGAAATGATAGGGAAGGTGGTTGTGCACACATACCTTGCAAATATATTGCCATGCCCTTTCTTGCTCTCTGTTGCAGCAAACTGGAGGAGTGCAGCAACAACTGGTCGGCCAACTTTTTCTGGTTTGTAGTAGCAAAAAGTGGTCGGCGGGTGGCTGTAAACACCAAAACTGGTCAGCCACCCTCCCACAGGTCCCCAAGATGATTTAGAAGCTATCTGGAGCTTGGTGTAAGTTTCTGAGAGCAGTTGCAAACAGAGGCAAATTGGGGCATCGTGACAGATTTCTGAACGAGGTGACCGGGCATGCATGCACTCTTCTCCCTCTGAGGGCCTTGTTTTATTGCTTTACTTAGCTAATTTGCTTAGCTAGTTTATGCTTTGGTTTGTACCTTAAGTAGTTAATGCGTTTAGCTGCTTAATTGTTTTGTAATAGTTAGTTAACTAGGATTAGTTAATTAGCTTCGTTGTGCTGTAATAATTAGTTTAATTAGCTTAGATTAGCTAGTTAGCTTCTTATTCGGTCCCTCTGTCGAGAGGGCCAATTGTTGTAATAAGCGTGCGTGTGTGTGATGCATGTCTTCCAACCCCCATTTCTTTCTCCCTTTTACTTAATTGCTTTCGATGGTTAGTTTTAAGGCATATTTCAATTAGCATACCTTATGCTTGCATGTGTGCATCCATTCATCTGTATTGCATGCACCGGGCTCGGTGCATCATACTAACTGCATAGTATTTCAATACTTACTTGAATACGTGTTCAAACATGTTATCAGGTTGCACTTCACATGACATCTTAGAATAGCCGTGTCATGACCCGAACCCGCCCCTATGGGTTAAGGACATAACAGGCCAGTAATCAAGGGATTACTTACAACCTCAAACCCTTTCAGACATAACTCAATAGAGTAAAGGGGCCAAACGGAAGCAATTTTAAACTTTTGTCCATAGAGCTGTGCTTATATGGCACATCACAACAAACCATACATACATATGTTAATAACCCACGTCAAAATATGCACTAACACAAAGTTCTGTACATACAGGATCATTCAAGTCTAAGTCAGCCAATCAAAACTATATACAAACGTATCCAAAGTCCTCGCCAACGTGACAAAATATAATAAGGTAGCAAAAGGGCGAAGACGAGTCTCGTGTGTGAGACATAAGGGCTGGCTCTTCAAAACTTGGTTGTTCCACACGAACTTCACTGTGGCTGGGTTTGGACCTCTCTTGGCTCACCCACAAACACATGAATGAGCATGAGCGAAAGCCTAGTGAATAATATCAAATGCGGAAAATACACGAACAGTATTTAGAACAATATACACCAAACGGCCTTGGGCCCAGTTCATATTTCTAAAAGGCATATATATAAATATGTATAGGTCAAGCGACTGTGATTCCAAACACATCAAACGGCTTGGGGCCCAATTCATTCTTGTCTGGCAGCATTTGGCTCAATCATTTGTGTCATACGACCTCTGGCCCATCCATTCATGTCATACGGCCTATGGCCCATTCATTCTTGTCATACGGCCTCTGGCCCATTCATTCGTGTCATACGGCCTCTGGCCTATTCATTCATGTCAAACTCATTCATTCTTTCATTCATGTCAAACTGGCCTTTGGCCCATTCATTCTTTCATTCATGTCAAACTGGCCTTCGGCCCATTCATTTGGCATAGCAAACATTGTCCACCATTCAAATTAACAAACTTATAAGACTTACATAGGAGTAAGAAATTGGACAAACAACATGCGTTAGATATCTTTACGAAGATATTACTTACAGTGATCGGCTGGTTAATTTGCCCTGGAGTTTGACACTACACAGTACATAACACATATGGGTCATAAACGATTCAATTCGTCTATAATTCACACATTTCTCTTTAGGCTTCTTTCTTATTCCTTTAATCCATTCATAATGCTCAATGTATGCCTAAGAGTACTTAGAAGTGAAAGAGAACGGAAAAAAGAAACACATAACGCATTTTCAAAATTTCAGAAACAGAGGTCCCCGCTCGAGCGTGGACTTCCCCGCTCAAGCGGACCCATGAGGTCTGCAAAAGTACTGGTTACATCATTTTTATGCTTGAGTGCGAACTCAAATGCTCGAGCTGAAGGTCAGTCTACATATCTCCCCGCTCGAGCATGAACTTCCCCGCTCGAACGGACATCATGTCTGCAAAATATTCTGGGAGCTCGTATTTTACGCTCGAGCGGCGGTTTCCCGACTCGAGCGGGCTTCAAGAATTCTGGGTTTTCCAGAACTTGTTCTTGAGCTCAAATTGACATTCAAAGGTTCCAAAGCTCATGATTTCGGTCCAAAACATGCAAATACATTATATAGCACATGAATGTAAACAACATGAAGCCAATAATCCAAAATCATGGTCCAATTCTTCAAAATTAATCATGGCTCATGCTTTCAACCTCATATAAGCTCCACATTTTTAATAATCAAACATGCATGTCAATTTTGACTTCATTTTTAGTTCAAATGATGCAAATGGTGTTCATTCCCATGAAACTCAACAAAAACATGCTTGCATGTATGAGCCAACCCACAATCTTTCATAATTCACATATTACATGCTAGAATTATGAAATTTTCATGGGAATTCCTTGCATGCATGCACACATGGACTTCAATCTCAACTTAGACAACTCAATTCATGATCTAACTCACCATTATATCTTCAATTCACAAAATTACAACTTAAACTCATGAATCAAGGGTTGATTACTCACCTGGGAGCTTTAATCTTCACAATTTCTAGTTGAATCTTGAGTCCAACCTTCCAATTTTCACAAACTTGAGCCAAACACACAATTCTCCTTCTTTCTCCCTCTCTAGCCGACTCTCTCTCTCTTTCTCTCTCTCTCTCTCTCTCTCTCTCTTTAGAGTTAACATCAGCCAAATATATGAAAAGAGAGGAACTGAACATATAATGGCCCTTATATAGCCCCTCTAAATAACATTATTTTAATATTACATAATTGAGCACTTAATTAATTGTTTTGAATCTAGTTATTTTGATCCGAATCAATTTTCAATTAAATTTCACCGTAGGCTTTAAAAATTACGCTAATCACAATGGCGTAGTCAATTTCGGATTTTGTGGCCGATAAGGCTTTCAATTTAAATTCCAAAGCAGATAATCAAACAGATATTCCTACGGTGAACAGATAGAAATTCAAAACCACATATTTTCACATAAATGGCACACAAAATCATATCAAACACATAATCACATTCATAATAAGGACCAATTAGCATAATAAGGAACAAGGTTATCACAGTCTTCCCCCCTTTAGGAAGTTTGGTCCTCCAAACTTAATTTACCTTCGTCGGGAAACAAATGTGGGTAGCGTAGTTGCATTTCATCCTCTTTTTCCCATGTGGCATCCGTCCCATAGTGTTCTTTCCATTCCACTTTCAGCATTGGGATGGACTTGCTTCTCAATTGTCTCACTTGCCAGTCGACAATTCATTCCGGCCATTCGACGAACTCCATATTTTCATCAAGAGCTACCCGGTGATAATCAATCACATGAAACAGATCTCGAAGATAACCCCTTAACATTGACACATGAAACACATTATGGATTTGTTCGAATCCCGGTGGGAAAGCAACTCTATAAACAAGTGGGCCAAGTCTTTCTAGAATCTGAAATGGCCCAATGTAACGGGGCAACAACTTACCCTTTTTCCAAACTTAACTTGGCCTTTCATCGGAGTCACATAGATAAACACATGGTCACCAACCTCATACTCAAGAGGTCTTCTTCGAACATCTACATAATTCTTTTGTCGGTCCTGAGCCGTTTTGAGCCTTTGCTGAATAGTTTTGATCTTCTCAGAAGTGTCTTGCACGATTTCAGGCCCAAGTAAAGCTCTATCCCCGACTTCTGTCCAACAAATTGGTGATCTACACCTCCTACCATACAAAGCCTCATATGGTGCCATGCCAATGCTGGAGTGGAAGCTGTTATTGTATGCAAACTCTGCAAGTGGCAAATAGTCTTCCCAACTCCCCTGAAAATCCAAGGCACACATCCTTAGCATATCTTCTAACGTCTATATAGTTCGTTCTGATTGCCCATCTGTCTGCGGATGGAATGCAGTACTAAATCTCAGTTCTATTCCCATGGCTTCCTGCAAACTCTTCCACAATCTAGATACAAATTTCGGATCTTTATCCGACACAATAGATACCGAAACTCCGTGTAAACGGACAATCTCATCAACATATATTGTAGCCAGTCTATAAGCATTAAATGTAGTTTTAACAGGTAGAAAATGTGCAGATTTAGTCAGTCTATCAACTATAACCCAAATAGAATCTATACCTCGAGGTGTCCGAGGTAGGCCAACAACAAAATCCATAGTCACATGTTCCCACTTCCATTCGGGAATAGGAAGAGGTTGAAGTAGACCGCCTGGTTTCTGATGTTCAACTTTAACTTGCTGACATTGAAGACATTTGGACACATATTCTGCGATCTCTTTCTTCATTTTAGGCCACCAATAACTTTTGTTTCAAATCCTGATACATTTTGTTATTACCCGGATGCATAACAAACACTGATTTATGGGCTTCATCTAAAACTCTTTTCTTTAATTCCGAAATATCTGGGACATACATTCGGTTCCGAAATCTTAACACTTCATTTTCAATGCTAAACTCCGCTTTCGGACTTGTCTCAAATTCATCAATCACTTTCTTGAGGAATTCATCCTCTTTTTGTTTCTGTTTAATTTCATCAATGATTGCCGGTTCGGCTGAAATAGCGGCTATCAATCCGCCCTGTTCACACAATACCACTTCAACTTCAGACTTCTCAAAATCTTGCAAGATCTCTTTCTGCTCAGTAAGCAACCAAGCCATACTCCCCGTTGATTTTCTGCTCAAGGCATCAGCAACTGTATTAGCTTTCCCGAGGTGATACTGAATCTCAAGATCACAGTCTTTTATCAATTCGAGCCATCTCCTCTGTCGCATGTTCAACTCCTTCTGCGTAAAGAAGTATTTCAGACTTTTGTGATCCGTGTAGACTTCACACTTTGCCCTATACAAATAATGCCGCCAGATTTTCAAAGCAAAAACGACTGCGACCAATTCTAAATCATGTGTTGGGTAGTTCTTCTCGTGTGGTCTCAACTGTCGGGAGGCGTAAGCAATAACCTTTCCATTCTACATTAGTACACAACCCAAACGTTTATAAGACGCATCACTGAAAATTACAAAATTTTTCGTACTTGTGGGCAATGTCAATACTGGTGCAGTGGTTAGTCTCGTTTTCAGTTCATGAAAGGCAGATTCTCTTTCGTCATTCCATTCAAACGACTGTCCCTTGCGTGTCAACTGGGTAAGAGGTACTGCTATCCTTGAAAAGTTTTTCACAAACCTCCTGTAATACCCGGTTAAGCCCATGAAGCTGCGAACTTCTGTCACATTTGTCGGTGTAGGCCAATTCACAATTGCCTCTATTTTCTATGGGTCCACTGAAATCCCCTCTTTGTTGATAACATGCCCTAAGAAAACAACTTCATCCAACCAAAACTCATATTTCTTTAGTTTAGCAAACAATTTCCTTTCTCTAAGTATTTGCAGGACAGTTCTCAAATGATGTTTATGTTCAAGTCTATTTTTGGAGTATATCAAAATGTCATCAGTAAAAATCACAACAAATTCATCAAGGTAGGTTTTAAAATTTTGGTTCATTAAGTCCATAAACGTTGTCGGAGCATTAGTTACCCCAAACGGCGTAACAAGAAATTCAAAATGACCATACCTCGTTCTGAATGCAGTTTTCTCAACATCTTCTTCCTTTACTTTCAACTGATGATACCCATATCTCAAATCAATCTTGAAAAACACTTGTGATCCCTGCAACTGGTCAAACAGGTCATCAATACGTGGTAGGGGATATTTATTCTTTATTGTTACCTTGTTCAGTTCTCGATAGTCGATGCACAAATGCAAAGTTCCATCTTTCTTCTTTACAAACAACACTGGTGCACCCCACGGTGAAGTACTAGGTCGGATAAACCCTTTGTCAAGTAGGTCTTGCAACTATTCTTTTGGTTCTTTCATTTCAGCAGTAGCCATTCTGTAGGGAGTTTTTTTCCTATTATATTTATCTTCATGTTGCTGAAGAGTATATATTATGCTGATACAGAAACTATAGTTTTGTTTTTTTAAATCTTTCTGTATTTTAACTTCTATACATTTTTCTCTAAGTCTATGGAGTGTAAAAACTATTATAGGTCCTATTCCTAAAGTTCCTCTTACGCTTACTTCTCCTGATGCTATTTTTGCTGGTAAGTTTGTATAATAAATTGACCATTTATTTTCTAACTCTCTTCCTAATTCTCCGGGTAATTTTTTAAAATATTTATTTCCTATTTCTTCATCAAAACTTTTTCCCGTTCTAGCTACTATGGCTAATATTCTTTGCTAAAGGGTACAACATATCTCCAACTTCCTAATGCTATCTGATCTAACTGGGTTAATGCTATGCTTTGAGTATAATCATTTCTTCTAGAAGGGTCATATCCTATAAGTATTTCTTTTATAAAGCCAGTAAAATTCCATGAATTATCTCCTAATCCTTTAAGCTGTCTAATTGTCTCTTCATATGTTCCTTTAAAAGTTTAATATATATTAAAAGCTGAATCTCCTAAAAGTGTTTCCATATATTCCCACATATCAGTTGATTCAAAGGGATTACTCATCCATGCTTTTACCGCATCTTTTTCCCATTTTTCTATCACTTCTTGCCATATCTGAGGGTCGAATCTTGCTATATCTACAAGGGTTCCTTGGTTATTAGCTGACTGTAATTGTATACTCATATCTGGTTGTCAACACTTTCCATGAAACCTATACCTTTTATTCGGATTTGCTTTACTACGTCCTGTATTGGTTAATGGTCTTCTTCCTCCTACTGCATAATACATTGGTTCTACTGGATCTTCTACCTTATGTTGTGGGTTACTAGTTCCTGTGCTTTCTGTTGTTTGAGTGTTCATATAAAAAGTGTCTTCTAAATTAGATTGCTTTGGTATTCTAAATATTTTGCTAGGATGTATTTTATCTTCTATGATATCGTCTACATATTCAGTATGAAATTCTTGGTCTAAAAATGACACTGCTTCATCATGGGTATCTCCTCTAGCCATATATTCATAATAACTAGTAGCTAATATTTTATTCATGTCGCTGAGGGTGCAATTTTCCAAATCTATCTCATCAATATTTTATATTTTAGTTTGTGATATTGTTTTTTCTTCTGTCATTACATAAAGCTGATTTATGTCACTATGATTTTCTTTCCTGTCTATACTACTAAATTCATCATCTTCAAATTTTTCTGGTGCTACATATGTATATTGAGTAAATCTTACTGCATAGCTTCCATCTGCTTTTTGATATAGTAAATTATCTTCACAGGCTAGCCTCTTATGTCCTAGAAAATCTCCTAAATTCCAATCTGGTGCTGCATTATCTTCAAAATTATATTTTTTAGCTGGTAGTGCCTTTATTCCTTTTGTGCCTAATAAATTAACTATCTGATCATTTGTAAATCTATATTGAATATTGCTTTCTAGGACTGTTAAGCCTAAAAATCCTGTGCAAACTAATAAATTCTTTTTTCCCTTCTTCATTTTATATCCTCTACATTTTATTCCTATTTTTATCTTTTTATGAAAGGTCGAGGTTGGTAATAGGAAAACTAGTGTAAAATAAACTATTTCTCCTTTTGAATTCATATCTAACTCATAGTTGCCTAAGATACTTTGTCCTACATCGTTAAACCTATCATCATAAAGACATACAAAAACTTTAGTTCCTAAATTTTCTCCGGTTAAAAGCCTTAACTCCTACCACAATTAATCCTAAGTGAGTCATTTTGAGGTGTTCATTTACAGTATATTTATAACTCTCTCTATTTATTAAATTTAGCTCTATTTTTTCATCTTCATGAGTTACACTAATCATTTGTTCACCATAAATATTGTTTTTTGTGGATTCTTCCTAACTTATATACATATTTAGCTAGGATTAACTCTAATTTTTCTTTTTAAAATTTTTCTATCTGTTGTTCTACATCTATAAATTCTTCCACCTTAACGTCTTCATCCTCATTACGCTTTTTACTGCTACTTCCTTTTACTAGCTATTTAAACATTTTTATTTTCAGTAAGTTCTACAGGCGGGTCTCTTTGGTAATTTAAGCTTTTCGAAATATTTAGCTATATCTTCTTCGTTTATCTGAGATTGGGGTTTGTTTGTTTGTCCTTCTACTCCTTTTCCTTTTCGAAGTATTATTTTTTCTAAAGAAGCTAAACGATTTTCTAAACTGTGTAGTTGTTCTGATAGTTCTTCAAATTTTTCACACAATCGGATTAGAAATAAAATTTCTATATTATTTTGTCTTACTGATATTTTATCTGACTGATTTATTCCTTGATAGCTACCGATTCCCTCTGGATTATTATGAAAGTCTTCTGCTTGTTTTAAAATAATCAGGTACTCCCTATTAGCCTTTTTATCACTGCTCAAAAATTAAGATCTTATTAGTTGTTCTAAAATTTCTAATTTCTATTTTTAATTATCTTGAATTTGGTTGATCTATTCTATTTGTCTAGCTATTTAATTTATTTGACTATGAATTTTTTTAATTAATTGCTTAAATTCTAACTGTATTTGTTTCAAGCTATTAATATTTATGGTTGATATTAGAGTTTCTATTTCTAGCTTAGTCGGAAATTTTTCTAAATTCAACTCTATTTGTTTTTGTAGGATTGAACTACACTGATCTTGGATATAATCTAATTTTTTATCTTGATTTTTAATTATACTACGAGCATTACAAAGATGGTCTATAGATGAAGTAAAGAGATTACTAATTTTTTCTACATCCTTTTTAATATTTTCTGCTAAATTAATCTGATGATCTATGATACTATTTAGCTGAGAATTATGTTCGCTATGGAGCTGATGTGTAAAAGTACCTTCAAAATTAAAATGAAATTTATTTTTGTCAATATTAAGAACATGGTTATGATTGCTGAGTTCTAAATCTAAATATTCTACTCTTTTCATACACAAAATTAAATCCTTCTTTAAAATTATTAAAAGCTACTATAATATCAAATTTATAACTAAATTGTCCAAAAATAAAAACTACTCTATTTTCATAAGCAAAATGCATGAACTAACTTAAATTGTCCTAAAATCGAACATTGCTCTGATACCATTTTTGGGTTGGAGGGTTAGTGGTCTACCACTATTTTGAAATTGGGCTGAGAATTATCTAATTAATTCTACAGTTATGCTAATAAATCTTCAAGCAGTTGTATAGCTAGCTGTAAGGCTTCTTGTTTTATAGTTATCTATCTATTTATTTGAGTAATTTTCAAACTATAATTTCTAGGGATCTACCGGAAGCTAATGATAATAGAAATTGATATCTTCTAATTTTTGTATAAGCTTAGTACTGGATCTGATTTTAATTCTAAGTTCTTCTTCTAAAGGCATAAAATTTTGATTTTTAAAATTCTTTTATGAACAATATTTCCTTGATATTTCTATTCAGGTTGCTCTCCTTATATTCTAAAATTCATTTTCTTTGGCAAAACTATTTTTAGGCAATGTTTGCTTTCATCACATGTACTCCCACCTTGAAGCTAAGCCTCGTTCAACATAGTATGTTTTTATTTTCTATTCTTTACCTTTCCCTTTCTACCTACAATTTGCCCTCAAACGCCTAACCACGGCTCACACGGGCTCTTCAGCTAAGGTCACTTAGTAATAAAATAGAAAACAATAGATACTGCGAAGGTTCAAAGCATGTAATATTAATAAGCAAGCAAGCATTCCATAAACTTAGTTTTTCCAAAAAAATAAATAAATTTTAGAACCGAAGAGTTACCCTTTTGAAATATCTAAGGAAAAAGAGAGACTACTCACACTTCATATTTATATCTATTATACTTACAAAGATTATCTTACAGACTTTGAGATTCTTAAAGACTTGGAACACTTAGAATTTTTGAGAGTTTGAGAAGTTGGAGAGGATTTTTGCAAGGAAGAGTGGAGGGAAATTTTTCATTGCTTCATCCGTTGGCATGAATGCCAATTTATACACATATTTGATAGATACAAACAAACCTAAGGATTTATCCATATGTCAAATTTTTGAACCAAAAATCCAAAAGTCTAGGTAGGCCTAGCTATAGACTTTACAAAATTTCTATGCAATAAACGCATAGACTTTGACACCAACTACTATTCTAGATACGGATAACAAAATTTTATCAATAAGAGATTACGATAATGATATCGAGTACTGCTTTGGGCCCCATCGCATATCATTCAATCCTCATTTTTTGATAAAATTTTGACACTATAATTTGTTACAAGACACGTGTAAGGATTTTCACAGCTTTTCTGGGTACGGGTCATCTACTCTATTAAAGTAGTGAGTGAAGGAAAGGCCTTACTACTGAGAAAAGACCTTAAACCCTATATATACACCTTAGTCTAACATAGCAGAAATAGGGAATTAGTCACTATACAGCAATTTCTTCAGGACCTCTCCATAGCAAGAGTTCAATGCCCTGGTATGGCGTATCAGTGAACTTATCTCTACGAGAATGAAGAACAACATTGTTTACAAGAGGAAAGATGTATAGACAGGCTACAGTATTTCGATAGATGTCAGTGTAATTTAGATTTCAGCATCTGCCTTTGCTAGATAAATCTAGCAACGTTTGAGCCATTCGAGATAGAAATTGAAGGCAAAAGCACGTTATCTAATAGCACCAGAATTGTTAGATTATGGTTTTGTCTCAAGAATAATTTTTTCAGATCCAGATCAGACAAATAATTTTGGAAATAAACTTGCTCATTCAGTACTCTGTGTAATGGAAGAGCACCATTCTTTTGTAGAAGCGTTAATTGATAGCAAGCTACCAGAATGGAAAGGAATAAGGTGCATTCCCACCAAGCATAAAATGTACCTTAGAGGAACTTCAACATTTTCAGGATACCCATGACTTCTCAATCAGAGACCCTGGCCATGCAGAAAGTTTTCACTCAGAGATCAGCTTAATAAATGGAGAAAATTTGCTGATAATCCTCTATTAGCGTATAATGGAAATTATGGTCATCTAGTTTGTGAAGATAGAAATAAGAAGATATACTGCACTTTAGCCATTCCAGGTTTTCCCTTCAGCAAAGAAACATTTGTAGATGAAAGTTAGTACCTCGACTATCGGCACAGTGTCTCTCATGACTCACCATTAATGGGAGAAGGAGATAACCAATGGAAAAATGAACCAGATAATGGAGACTATTTTTACGATCAACTCTCGGCAGTAGATCTTGAAGACCTTTAAGATATAATGTATGGGTGAAAAAAAAAAAGAAAAAAGTGCACTCCATAATTGGACTCTTGTAATATTTTGGAAGTATTATAGTCACAAAAGTCCTTCTTTCTAGACTTAGATTTTTTTACTCTTTGAAATTTTGTAAATTTTCTACGAAAGATCAGCCTTGAAGATTCATTCCACCATCCAAGTGTCTACATCAATTATTGGCATCAAGACACTCAGAAGAAAAAGACAAAATCTGTAAAAGATAAGGCCTCTCTTCAACGATCAACGAAATTCATGCCAAGAATCAACAATAGCCATTGTAAATATTTGTGTCTGTAATTATTTACGTCTGTCAGTAGTAAGGCCTTTCCTTCACTCACTACTTTAATAGAGCAGATGACCCTTACCCTGCTCCTTTAAAGAAAAGCTGTGAAAATTCTTACATGTCTCTTGTAACAAATTATTGTGTCAAAATTTTATCAAAAAATGAGGATTGAATGATATGCGATGGGGCCCAAAGCAATACCCGATATCATTATCCTAACCTCTTATTGATAAAATTTTGTTATCCGTATCTAGAATAGTAGTTGGTGTCAAAGCCTATGCATTTATTGCATAGAAATTTTGTAAAGTCTATAGCTAGGCCTACCTAGACTTTTGGACTTTTGGTTCAAAAATTTGACGTATGGATAAATCCTTAGGTTTGTTTGTATCTATCAAATATGTGTATAAATTGGCATTCATGCCAACGGATGAAGCAATGAAAAATTTCCCTCCACTCTTCCTTGCAAGAATCCTCTCCAACTTCTCAAACTCTCAAAAATTCTAAGTGTTCCAAGTCTTTAAGAATCTCAAAGTCTGTAAGATAATTTTTGTAAGTATATTACATATAAATATGAAGTGTTAGTGGACTTTCTTTTTTCTTAGATATTTCAAAAGGGTAACTCTTCTGTTCTAAAATTTATTTTTATTTTTTTGGAAAAACTAAGTTTATAGAATGCTTGCTTGCTCATTAATATTACATGCTTTGAACCTTCGTAGTATCTATTGTTTTCTATTTTATTACTGAGTGACCTTAGCTGAAGAGCCCGTGTGAGCCGTGGTTAGGCGTTTGAGGGCAAATTGTAGGTAGAAAGGGAAAGGTAAGGAATAGAAAATAAAAACATACTATGTTGAACGAGGCTTAGGTTCACGGTGGGAGTACATGTGATGAAAGCAAACATTGCCTAAAAATAGTTTTGCCAAAGAAAAAGAATTTTAGACTATAAGGAGAGCAACCTGAATAGAAATATCAAGGAAATATTGTTCATAAAAGAATTTTAAAAATCAAAATTTTATGCCTTTAGAAGAAGAATTTAGAATTAAAATCAGATCCAGTACTAAGCTTATACAAAAATTAGAAGATCAAAAACTAAGATATCAATTTCTATTATCATTAGCTTCCAGTAGATCTCTAGAGAATTATAGTTTGAAAATTACTCAAATAAATAGACAGATAACTATAAAACAATAAACCTTACAGCTAGCTATACAACAGCTTGAAGATTTATTAACATAACTGTAGAATTAATTAAATAATTCTCAGCCCAATTTCAAAATAGTGGTAGACCACTAACCCCCTAACCCAAAAATGGTATCAGAGCAGTGTTCGGTTTTAGGACAGTTTAAGTTAGTTCATGCATTTTGCTTACAGAAATAGAGTAGTTTTTATTTTTGGACAATTTAGTTATAAATTTCATATTATAGTAGCTTTTAATACTTTTAAAGTAGGATTTAATTTTGTGTATGAAAAGAGTAGAATATTTAGATTTAGAACTCAGCAATCATAGCCATCGTCTTACTATTGATAAAAATAAATTTCGTTGTAATTTTGAAGGTACTTTTACACATCAGCTCCATAGCGAACATAATTCTCAGCTAAATAGTATCATAGATCATCAGATTAATTTTCTAGAAAATATTAAAAAGGACGCAGATAAAATTAGTAATCTCTTTACTTCATCTATAGACCATCTTCATAATACTCGTAGTATAATTAAAAATCAAGATAAAAAATTAGATTATATCCAAGATCAGTGTAGTTCAATCCTACAAAAACGAATAGAGTTGAATTTAGAAAAATTTCCCACTAAGCTAGAAATAGAAACTCTAATATCAGCCATAAATATTAATAGCTCGAAATAAATAGAGTTAGAATTTAAGCAATTAATTAAAAAAATTCATAGTCAGATAAATCAAATAGCTAGACAAATAGAACAGATCAACCAAATTTAAGATAATTTAAAGCAAAAATTAGAAATTCTAGAACAACTAATAAGATCTTAATTTATGAGCAGTGATAAAAAGGCTAATAGAGACTAACAGATTATTTTAAAACAAGCATAAGACTTTCATAGTAACCCAGAGGGAATCAGTAGCTATCAAGGAATAAATCAGTCAGAGAAAATACCAGTAAGACAAAATAATATAGAAATTTTATTTCTAATCCGATTGTGTAAAAAATTTGAAAAACTATCAGAACAACTACATAGTTTAGAAAATCGTTTAGCTTTTTTAGAAAAAAAATAATACTTCAAAAAAGAAAATGAGTAGAAGGACAAACAAACAAACCCCAATCTCAAATAAAGGAAGAAGATATAGCTAAATATTTCAAAAAGCTTAAATTACCAAAGAGACCCACCTGTAGAACTTACAAAAAATAAAAATGTTTAAACAGCTAGTAAAAGGAAGTAGCAGTAAAAAGCGTAATGAGGATGAAGATGTTAACGTGGAAGAATTTATAGATGTAGAATAGCAGATAGAAAAATTTTAAAAAGAAAAACTAGAGTTAATCCCATCTAAATATGTATATATAAGTTAGGAAAAATCAACAAAAAACAATTATTTTTTTGAACACCACGGTGAACAAATGATTAGTGTAACTCATGAAGATGAAAAAATAGAGCTAAATTTAATAAATAGAGAGAGTTATAAATATGCTGTAAATGAACACCTCAAAATGACTCACTTAGGATTAATTGTGGTAGGGGTTAAGGTTTTAACTAGAGAAAATTTAGGAACTAAAGTTTTTGTATGTCTTTATGATGATAGGTTTAACGATGTAGGACAAAGTATCTTAAGCAGTTATGAGTTAGATATGAATTCAAAAGGAGGAATAGTTTATTTTACACCAGATTTCCTATTACCAACCTCGACCTTTCATAAAAAGATAAAAATAAGAATAAAAAGTGGAGGATATAAAATGAAAAAGGGAGAAAACAATTTATTAGTTTGCACAGGATTTTTAGGCTTTGCAGTCTCAGAAAGCAATACTCATTATAGACTTACAAATGATCAGATAGTTAAGTTATTGGGTGCAAAAGGAATAAAGGCACTACCAGCTAAAAAATATAATTCTAAAGATAATGCAGCACCAGATTGGAATTTAGGAGATTTTCTAGGACAGAAGAGGCTAGCCCCTCAAGTTAATTTACTATATCAAAAAGTAGATGGAAGCTATGCAGTAAGATTTACTCAATATACGTATGTAGCACTAGAAAAATCTGAAGATGATGAATTTAGTAGTATAGATAGGGAACAAAATCAGGATAATCATAGTGACATAAATCAGCTTTATGCAATGACAGAAGAAAAAACAATATCACAAAATAAGATATATAATATTGATGAGATAGACTTGAAAAATTTCACCCTAAGCGACATGAATAAAATATTAGATATTAGATACTATGAATATATGGCTAGAGGAGATACCCTTGATGAAGCAGTGTCATTTTTAGATAAGATTTTCATACTGAATATGTTGACGATATCATAGAAGATAAAATACATCCTAGCAAAATATTTAGAATACCAAAACAATCTAATTTAGAAGACACTTTTTATATGAACACTCAAACAACAGAAAGCACAGGAACTAGTAATCCACAACATAAGGTAGAAGATCCAGTAGAACCAATGCATTATACAGTAGGAGGAAGAAGACCATTAACCAATACAGGACGTAGTAAAGCAGATCCGAATAAAAGGTATAGGTTTCATGGAAAGCATAGACAACCATATATGAGTATACAATTACAGCCAGCTAATAACCAAGGAACCCTTTTAGATTTAGCTAGATTCGACCCTCAGATATGGCAAGAAGTGATAGAAAAATGGGAAAAAGATGCAGCAAAAGCATGGATGAGTAATCCCTTTGAACACCTGATATGTGGGAATATATGGAAACACGTTTAGGAGATTCAGCTTTTAATATATATTTTACTTTTAAAGGAAAATATGAAGAGACAATTAGACAGCTTAAAGGACTAGGAGATAATCCATGGAATTTTACTAGCTTTATAAAATAAATGCTTATAGGATATGACCCTTCTAGAAGAAATGATTATACTCAAAGCATAGCATTAACTGAGTTAGATCTGATAACATTAGGAAGTTGGAGAAATGTTGTACCCTTTAGCAAAGAATATTTAGCCATAACAGCTAGAAGGAGAAAAAGTTTTGATGAAGAAATAGGAAATAAATATTTTAGAAAATTACCTGGAGAATTAGGAAGAGAGATAGAAAATAAATGGTCAATTTATTATGCAAACTTACCAGCAAAAATAGCATCAGGAGAAGTAAGCATAAGAGGAGCTTTAGGAATAGAACCTAGAATAGTTTTTACATTCCATAGACTTAGAGAAAAATGTATAGAAGTTAAAATACAGAAAGATTTGAAAAAACAAAACTATGGTTTCTGTAGCAGCGTAATATATACTCCTCAGCAATATGAAGATCAATATAATAGGAAAAAATATAAAAAAATATGGAAAATACAGAAAAGAAAAATATTGGAAGAAAAATATAGGAAACCATGGAAAAAACAAAAATTCATTAGAAAGTGTAGAACTTTTAATAGGATAAATTATAAGCGACTACCTAAAGAAGAGAAAGATAAAGGAAAACAAAGATATGTTAGAAAACCTAATAGTAAAAAATGCAATTGTTTTCCATGTGGAGAACCCAATTATTATGCAAAAACCTTCCCCAAATGACAAAGTCCTAATACTAGTAAACAAATAGAAAGACTACATATTATAGAAGATTTAGAAGAAGATATAGTTAGCATAAACAGTGATGATTCAGAAGTCTATAGCATAGTCAGTGATTATGAATACCAAATAGAGGCCATAAGTTCAGATAGTGATTCAAAAAGTGATACAGATATAGACAATCTTTTAGGACAACTTAACCAAGAAATAGGAGTACCCCCTTCTCATGACAATTTCTTTATGACGGAATGTAATGCAGATACTGAATGTCGGCATAATTTTCAGATAAGACTAGGATTTGATACCACTAGATGCAGTTATTGCAATTGGTTTCCCACTAAAAGTAAAAGAGCCCAATGTTTATTATGTAATATAACCTATCGTATAATTTTTCTAGAAAAATTAAATATGACTCACAAGATAATATTAGAAACTAATGAAGAAATACGAGAAGATTGTAGTATAGAAAACAGAGAATTACACTTAACTATTAGAGAATTAGAAGTAAAAGTAAGAGAACTTAAACTTCAAATACGTGCGATAGAAACTAAGGCTAGTTTTGACATAGAATGTTTAGAAGTAGAAAATAAATAGCTTAAATAGCAGTTAGAACAATTTCATACTAAGTACCCCTTAAAAGATAAACTTGTTGAAGAACATATGAATTCATTAGAATTAGTCAACCTAATTGATTCTCAACCCTTTAGTTAATACTCCAAAGCACAATCAGATAATACGTATTTACCATTTAATTACCCTATTATACCCAAGCCAAATTTAGTTGAGATTTCTTGTGTCATTAAATTCGCAGAAAAAAAAAAAAAACCTTAGTATAGATGCCATGATAGATACAGGAGCTAGTAAATCATATATTGAACAACACATAGTTCCACCAGGATGGAGCACAGCTTTAACAACCCTAGCTTTAGTTAGAATAGCTTATGGCACTAAACAGACATATACACATTGCATCAATGGAGCCCAAATCAGTTTTCAACACATAGGATCTTAGACTCAACATGTAGAATGGTTTCCTTTACCCCAAGTTTGGATTGGCAATACTCGACAAAACCATCCCTTTATCTTAGGACTTAATTTTATACTTAGTCTACAAGGTGGCATGTTTATCAGCCATAGCAGCAGTAGTTTCTTCAAACGAACAGTGCATACACCCACAGCCTACGCCCTTAGCGCTATTGCCCATTCATAAGAGTTGCGTGCAAAGCTTGGTGGTACCATAGGAGTAGATTCTATTCCCACTAGTTTTTTATTTCCTAGTAGAAACATTTTTCTCAAGCTAGCCCAAAAGTACATACCTGATGAGATAGCAAATAATTCTTTAGAAAATGTAGACATGGACATAGAAAACTCTAAATCAGAAGACATAGAAGATTTTGATTTTGAAGAAAAACGAGACTATTCGAACCTAGAAGATTTTCAACAAATTGTTAACCTAGAGTTAATTTTTGCAAAAATAGGAAAATTGAAGAAAAAACCAGTATACAGAAGAACAGAAGATGATTTAGATGAAATAATAAGATTAGCTAAAACAACAGAAATTTTAGGTGAACGACCTATGAAATACTGGGAAAGAAATAAAGTTTTAGCTAGTTTAGATATAAAAAACAAAGATTATAGGATTACATCAGCACAAATAGATATACGCCAGCAGACATAGAAGAATTTAGGACACAGATTAAGGAGTTGTTAGATTTAGGAGTAATTCAACCTATTAACAGCCTACATAGGAGCACCGCATTTATAGTTAGAAATCATGCAGAAATAAAAAGAGGGAAAGCTAGAATGGTTACAAATTATAAAAGATTAAATGATAATATAGAGGATGATAAATATAATATACCAGATAAAGATCATCTTATAAATAGAATACAGACATCAAAAATATTTAGCAAATTTGATTGCAAATTAGGATTTTGGCAGATAAAAATGAAAAAGGAAAGCATACCATGGACAAATTTTTGTTGCCCACAAGGACATTATGAATGGCTAGTCATGCCTTTTGGACTAAAAAATGCACCTTCTATATTTCAGCGTAAGATGGATAGTATATTTAATAAATACAGTTTTATACTGGTATATATAGATGACATATTAGTATTTAGCCCAGATAAAAATAGTCACATAGATCATTTATATATAGTATTAGAAGAATTCATAAACAATGGAATAATAATAAGTAAGAGAAAAATGGTATTAAATAAACCCCGTATTGAATTTTTAGGAATGGAGTTAGGAGATGGAAAAATTAGGTTACAACCCCACATAGTTAAGAAAATTTTAGATTACCCAGATAAATTAGAAGATACAAAACAATTTCAATCATTTCTAGGAATTTTAAATTACGCAAGAATGTACATTCCTAACCTTAGTAAAGTAACACCTCTATATAGTAAGACCATACCCACAGGACAAAAATATTTTAACCAACAAGATATAGCTCTAGTAAGAAAAATTAAAGATATTTGTAGAAGTTTACCTGACCTACAACTTCCCCTAGAATCAAAATATATAGTCGTAGAAATAGATGCAAGTCAATTAGGATGGGGAACAGTATTATTAGCTAAACCTAGTAAGTATGATAGTAAAAATAAAGAGCGCATTTGTAGATATAGTTTTGAAAAATTTAAAGAAAATGATACAACCAAGACCAACCTAGATTTTGAAATATTAGGAATAGTATATGCAATAAACAAATTTAGATTATTTTTGCACAAGCCCTTTACGATTAGAACAGACTGTGAAGCTATAGTTAGATTTCATAATAAACTTAATGAGCGTAAACTAAGTACCAGAAGATGGGCAAAATTTTTAGATTGTATAGTAGAACAAGGATATAAAGTAGAATTTGAACATATTAAATGGAGTGATAATAAATTAACAGATTGGCTAAGTAAGAAGATTTATTTAGAAAAAGAAAATAACCAGTTTAATTTTTGTGCAGATAATGGAGAACAGCAAAACAATGAACTTTGGGGGATTTGCCCTTCCCATTTATGAAAGCAGAAACAAATTCAGGCCATTAACAGGAATCGAGCTAGACTCAATTCAATAGTGTCTTTTAGATAACCTTTGGAACAACCACAACCACCTAGCTAAACATCTATCAGCCTTAAATTCTCTTAGTATATATTTTTCAAAAATCCAAAATAAACCTTTGTCCAAAAGCTTTTCTTTTTATGTAGTAGCTAAAGGAACCAAGCTTGGTATTTACCATGATTTGGTAGAAGTTGAACCCTTAGTTAAAAATTTCCCATACCTCAGTTTAAAGGATTTTATGATTTCGAATCAGCCATTACCTACGCCCACAGACAGATAGGAACTAGTTACTTCATCAGCCAAATAGCTAAAGATTATCTGGATACATTGAGCAAGCTGCAGTCAACAACTCTTGCTACTAGTGGAGTTACAGTTAGCCAGATAGCAGGAAGCAGTAGTACTAACCCTCAGCCAGATTCTCAAAATCCTCTCCAAATGTGCAGACATGGTGAAGGCCTTACCAAAAATTTCAAAAAAATTATGGATAAAGGCAAAAAAGTCAATGAAGAGCTAGACCAGCTCTGAGACGAAGAAAAACAATTGAGAGCTACTATTCAAACCCTAACCAACTAGCTTAAAAAACTAACTCCAGAAAAAGCACTTACTCCATTTCATGACCCAAAAACTAGACAACTCACCAGTGAGGAATTTGAACAATTGAGTACTAGAATGTATTTCTTCAGGCATTCTATCATTCAATCTTTTTGGGAGAAAAGCCAAGAAAAAGAAAACCTTAAACCCTATATGTACACCTTAGCCGAATGTGAAGAAGTGGTTTGGAAATACTGTTTTGATCCAATGGGACGCTTGAGATCCTCAACTAGTAACCTGAAAATGAATGAACACTTCGGTGGGGGGTGCCGGAATTAGCACTCCGACGGATAAGTCAGTGTATACTCTCTTGGTTGCTTGTATCTTAAGTTAAGCATACTAGTTCTCACATACCTTTCTCTGGTTGATACTTGTAACAAGCCCGCGATGGGGGACCGCTATAGTTCGGACTCGATTTGTGTCACGGTTCTCAATCTGAACCAAAGAGTCCAAATCCGGCAAATCGTTTTTGAGAAAAAACAAATTTTTAGAAAAGAAGTGCCAAACATGGACTGCTTTGCCAGATACAGAGTCGCCACCTAAATATTTTTTATGGGAGAATTTAGGAAACCCTGACTCGGTGCCAAAGGCCACGTGTCCGTCATCACCAAAGTTGCCCCGGCTCAGGAACTCGGGTACTATTGGGGAAGGTCAGCTATGAGCACCCCCTCTCGCCCGATCCGAAGATCGGCCTCTACTAACCATGATATCTCGTTTTTGAAAACACATGCGTTCTTATTCCGATTAATTAGCTAGAATTACTCTGTGGTGTGCACAGCAAAACAAGTATAGACTAGATCGCCTAATTTGGAACAAAGCATTGCATATCCGTTTGTTTGGAAATGTTTTGAAATTTGCTACTCGCAAGTAGGCTAAAATACGGATTTCAATGAATTATCCCAATTCAAACAATCCAACCTTCACCTACATGCATTCAAGCAGTTATAACACATAAGCAGCTAGCCTCATGGTAATCATGCTATCATGTTTATCATTCACACTCATGCGAAATGCTAAAGCATAAAGAGCTCACCTCGTACTCCGCGCCAAAACAAGAACATGTTAGCAATCATGCATGATCCAAGTCCACGTTAAATGGCTAATGCAGCGCATATGGAATGCCATTAGAGTAGGCTCGGCTAGTCTATAAATGACATGTGAAAATGCACAAATAGCATGTATTGAAGTTTAGATTTGAAATACCTATGCAGTTAGCATGATGCGCCGAGCCCAGTGCATGAAATATTGATGAATGGATGCACGCATGCATAGCACAAGGTATGCTAAAATAAATATGCCATAATACTAACCATCAAAGCAGGTAAGTAAAAGGGAAGAAAGAAGTGGGGGTTGGAAGACATGCACCCACACACCCACGCACCTACACTTATTACAAATTTGCCCTCGCTCGGAGGGGCCAAAAGAATAATACAATTTAACTAACAAACAAGCTAATTAAATATTACAGACCATTAAATTAATTAAGCAAATTAATTAATCTAAGAAAGCAGTAAACAGTAGCCTCGGGAGAGGGCTTGATGCATGCGCGCTCGGTTTCGCTCAGAAATCCACTGCCACGCTCAAGTTGCCTCCGCTTTGACTATTCTACTCCTCTGAAAATTGCACAACTCCCAAGGTATGCTCTCTGGGCACTGTGGAACACCACCGGCTGGGAGGGATGGCCACCGGCCATGTATGATGGTCACCGGCCACAAATTAAATTATCGGCCACTGATGGATGGCCGGTCGGCACTGTATATGGCCGGTCGGCCAAAACTCCCTGCAGAACCTGCAGTTGACAGCAACAGAGGGCAAAACATAGCATGGCAATGCATTTCAAGCCATGTATGCACCAATCACACCCCTTATCATGTGTACGACTCAAAGGGACATGGGCCTCGATTCTTGGACCACCAATCACGCATTTCCATGCATGATGGCCCAAAGAATCAAGTGTGCATTTTAATATGGAATGCAATGCACATAATCAAACAATGGGGTTTAACCTCTATCACAAGCAATTCAAGAGGCCGAGCATGCATGCCAATGCAATGCAATCTAAGCATGCGAACTAGTATGCAACATGGACAATGCAAGCAAGCAAAGCATGCAACAAGCGAGGGGATGGGCTTAAACTAAATTAGGTAGCCCTCAAACAAGCCTAAAACAGTGGCCAATGCTATGGAAGTGAGGTCCAAAACACACACTCACATGCATGCGAATATGGTCCAATTCCTAAGCATAATGGGACAACTTTTAAGCACACTTAAAAGAAGGTAAACATGGACAATTAGCATGCTATGGAAAGCCCTGAAATCATGCTAAACTGGTGCCAAACCAAATGAACAAGACAAGCATGGCATGCAATATGGTCCAAAGTCCAAGGCTAACAAGCCAAAATGCAAAGGGGCTATGCAATGCATGCTATGGTCGACCAAAACAACTAAGGACAGACCTTGAGCATGGCAAAACAAACATAAAGGCTTCACAAAGCTAGGCCTAAACATGCTTGAATAAGGACTCAAAACATAAGATATGTTAAGGCTAAAACAAGGCATTAGAAGGCATGTATGCTAAGCAAGCATGGTGTACCAAAACCAACTCAACACAATGCTATATTATGACATAATAAGCATGAAAAACAGCTAAGGCATGGTCAACATACTCTTAAACATGGTGCTCTCTCAAGAGGCAAAAATGGTCCTTTTCAAGGACAACAAGGAGAGGAAGTGGCCCTCTCCTTCCTAGGACCTCAAGGCACCATCCTCACCTCTGAAATCCCTCAAGATTTCAGTGGTGAGGAGGCCCAAACTCAATGGTCCCGGAGCTCACTCAAAAAGGCACAAAATAAAACCTTACAAGGCTTAAGAGGGGTCAAACAACTCCAAAGCTTAAAGCAACCTTAACCAACTATTTAGAGGGCTAAAAAATAGAACTTTTATATGTTATACACTAAGCCCAAAAACAGATGCAAGGTAGGTAAAAAGAGTGTGCAAAAATGGGGAATAAAGGGACAAACTTCTTACCCTTGAAGACCCTCTTCACCAATGGAGCTCCAGCAACTTCTTTAGGTTGAAATCAGTCTAAAACCTCCAAAAATAACCCTCAAGGGCCTCAGCTCCAAGGGATGGTGTAATGGTGGGTGTTTGTGAGCAATACTAAGCCTAAACACACACAAGACAAAGAGAAGGGGAGAAATAGAGATAGGATACACACAATATTCAAACCCTAGAACTCAAACCCTAAAAAAAAAACTATCTAAAATGTCTAACCCCTGTCTCAAGAGAGAAGAAGCTCTCTTTATAGAGCTTTTTGTCTTGTAAGCTTACAAGACAAGCTTCTAAAGAGAGAGATCCCTCCATACACGTGTATGGAGGGAAGCCAAGTGCATGCCAGCTGTGCCAAAATATCTGCAAAAGCAGATGCATAGTAGTCGGCCGGCCAAAAATGCAATTGACCAAAAAAAGATAGTCGGCCGGCCATCTATAGTGCCGGCCGGCCAAACATTTGGTCGGTGGAAACAAAACACAGCCGGTGGCCTTAAGCCATGGCCGGTGGAGTGTGGGGATGGCCCACAAGCCATTCCCTGCCCCTCCAAGGCAAAACAAAAGTGTTTGGTGCAAAACCAGACACGAAGAGTCGAGAGATCCTGAGGCAAGGCGCGTAGCCAAGACCTCTGGGAACTCAAGACGAACACAAACATGGATAATCACCAAGTTTCAAGCGGTGATGTCCAAGCCTTGAGGACAGTCAAAAATGGGGTGTCTACAGTTGCCCCTCTTTGACAGAACTCAAAAGTGACAAAGTGACGGGAGTGAATGTCAAAGCCCAGAGACGACCCATTTTTGACAAGGCCGAAGACTTAGACAAAGCACGCAAGACAATAAAGGTATGTGCCTGAAGGCAGGGGCAAAATGCAAGACAATGCATAGAGCCGGGCATAACTTATGATCATGCAAAGAAAGCTGTAACGAAGCACATACAATGCAACAGTTCTAAGCAAGCATACACCAAACTACACTACAATGCAGAAAAGGATGCAAGAGAATTATGCAATTCTCAATACGTCTCACGCGGAGGATACAATACCTGTGCGGTTGCAGCCTCAAATTTCAAATGAACCGTACATACAATATCGTGCCTGAAAAGAAAGTAAACTTAACAGGTACAATATTGTTAGCAACACGCATGACAATGCAAAATGATATGCAAAATGATATGCAATATATACAAAAACTATGTATAATAATGCAAATGAAAATGCAATGCAATTGAAACAATGCAAAAGATATGCAATGCATTCGAATCATGATCCAATCATGAGCGGTTCAAAACCACACAAATGTCAAACAGATTGATGGAAGTAACAAGTCCGTCTACCATAGAAAAGGTGCCGCAACCCTCAAAGCGCGTACACATGTAGAACTATGAGTGATGTAGACGGACGCGGGGACAAGTATTGGGTGGAATGACATAAGTAGGGGAACAACCCGCTAACGAAAGAACAATGATCCTAATGCTGGATGCAAAGATTACACTACCATGTAATATATATAATGGATATGGCATGCAACCAACCCAAATCTTGCCTAGGAAGGGCATGCACACATACAAGCCATGTCTAACACAGAAAAGGTGCCGCCACCCTCAAACCTAGTTCATCAAGGAATAGGCGCATACACATGCAGAACTGTGATTCAACGTGAAAAGTATGAGCACATACCAAACCAAGCTCAACAAGGAAAGGTGCAAGCCAAAGATGGAGGTGATGCAATGCATGCAAGCTACAATGCGATATTTACAATATACAATAGAATGGATAGATACGATGGGTAAGGCACGCAGGCCAAGCCAAATCTCGCCTAGGAAAGGCATGTACACAAACGAGACGCGTCTAACACAGAAAGGTGCCGCCACCCTCAAACCAAGTTCATCAAGGAATAGGTGCGTACACATGCAGAACTGTGCTTCGACGTGAAAAGTATGAGCACATACCAAACCAAGCTCAACAAGGAGAGGTGCGAGCCATGGATGGAGGTGATGCAATGAATGCATGCAAGCTATAATGCAATATTTACAATATGCAGTGGAATGAAATAGATACGATGGATAAGGCACGCAGGCCAAACCAAATCTTGCCTAGGAAAGGCATGTACACAAATGAGACGCATCTAACACAGAAAAGGTGCCGCCACCCTCAAACCAAGTTCATCAAGGAATAGGCGCGTACACATGCAGAACTGTGCTTCGACGTGAAAAGTATGAGCACATACCAAACCAAGCTCAACAAGGAGAGGTGCGAGCCATGGATGGAGGTGATGGAATAAATGCATGCAAGCTATAATGCAATATTTACAATATGCAGTGGAATGAAATAGATACGATGGATAAGGCACGCAGGCCAAACCAAATCTTGCCTAGGAAAGGCATGTACACAAACGAGACGCGTCTAACACAGAAAAGGTGCCGCCACCCTCAAACCAAGTTCATCAAGGAATAGGCGCTGCATACATGCGTAATCAGGCTTCGACGTGAAAAGTATGAGGACATACCAAACCAAGCTCAACAAGGAGAGGTGCGAGCCATGGATGGAGGTGATGCAATGAATGCATGCAAGCTATAATGCAATATTTACAATATGCAGTGGAATGAAATAGATACGATGGATAAGGCACGCAAGCCAAACCAAATCTTGCCTAGGAAAGGCATGTACACAAACGAGACGCGTCTAACACAGAAAAGGTGCCGCCACCCTCAAACCAAGTTCATCAACGAATAGGCGCGTACACATGCAGAACTGTGCTTCGACGTGAAAAGTATGAGGACATACCAAACCAAGCTCAACAAGGAGAGGTGCGAGCCATGGATGGAGGTGATGCAATGAATGCATGCAAGCTATAATGAAATATTTACTGGAATGGATGCTTACAGAAAATGCATGACATATGCACTGTATTACAATGAAATGCATGACATATGCACTATATAACATGGGATGCATGACACATGCAGTATTTATGATGATGCATGACATATGCACTTTTTGTTTTCATTTTTTGAAATGCATGACATATGCACTATATTACAATGATGCATGACATATGCATTATACAATGATGCGTGACATATGCATGTGATGCATGACATCAATACACCGAAGGTCTTGCACCTTCCGAGGATTTAAGGTCTCCTTGACCGTACGCTGGGAAAATGCATAACAATGCAAATGAACTTAGAACGCGTGGCAGCGCGTGACTTTGAAATGCATGACAATGCACGTGAGCAGCATTCACATCAATGCAAGTTGTACGCGTTACGATGCGTGTATGCATGCATAGCGATTCAAGGGATGATGAGCGCTATAACATATGCAGACATGCAAGCACCAAAGGTTTTGCACCTTCCGAGGATTTAAGGTCTCCTAGACCGTACGCGCACAAGACTATGCAAGTGAGGTGCGCAAAATAGCGCGAATGATGCGATGCACAAAACAGCGTGATGCGCTAGGCAGTGCAAGTGCACGAGACAGTGTGATAGAAGTGAAATGCACGAGACAATGCGGTGCGCTAAACAATGCAATTGAATTGAAATGCACATGGGGCAACTTTTGAATCTTGTAGAGGATATAAAAAGGATACGCCTTGCACGAATTTGAGTGTCATGCACAGAAGACATGGTCCGAGATCAAAACGGAGGCCGGTTGAGCTTCGGAAATGCCTTTTCTTGTAGTATGTTGAACAATAAAGGTGCCAAACCACTCATCTGACCTAAACAAGGTTGTAGGAGCGTCACCGGCCACATGGGAAGGCCACCGGCCACCAACCGGCCACAAAAAAACATCACCGGCCAAAAATGTAGCCGACCGGCCAAAAGTGCCTAAATCGGGGCAGTTTTGTCCTTTTGGCTTGGGTCTTTTAAAATAGGGTTTCTAACCCTATTTTCCTTATTCTCCTTAGCTGAAAATCTATCCCCTCTCTCTCTAGGGCATTTTCCTCTCTTCATTTCTCCGTTTTATCGCGTTTTACGCCCGTTTCGTCGTTTGATTCGCGATCCCCTTCGCGTTTCGAACACTTTGAACTGAACATTTCTTTGTTTCAGTACTTCCTTTGCTATTTCCGCTTTTTGGGATTTGTTCCCCTCGTATTTCTCCCAATTTCCGTGCCTTTTTCACTTCCCGGCTTCTCGGGCCATTTTCCACTCTCTCGGGGTTTGACTTCTGTTGACCTTTCACATTCCAGCCGATTTCCACTTTTCCGGCCATCCTCTCACGACCATTGACATGGCGGATGATATTCCATGGGGCGGGACTCCCCCGGAGCACGAGATGGACCCAGAGGCCGAGCTCTTTCCCTTGAGCGTCCACCCATTCGACCCGGCGACCTACGGGCCGGCAATTCACGTCTTGCCTCCCGATGGACTTCGCCAGTTTCGGAGCTTTGACAGGGCGATGCCACCAGAGCTCCTCCTGCGTGAGCCTACATCTCATCTGTCCTTCGGCGCTTCCGAGGTAACATTCCTTCCTCTGTCTTATTTTCCGCAATGTAGAATATAAAACTGCCGTAGCTGATTACATTCTTTAACTGCTTAACTCAGATACACTGACGCACTGTACATTGTAGTTGATCACAACCATACTTGCAACTGATATCTGTCTGAAACTGTCACGTGCACCGCACTGGCCTTGAACCATTCGAACACATGGCACACCATTCACTGTAGTTCATTATGAGCTCACCGGCACCCGATACCTGTTTGGATCTGAAAACACGCACACATGCTATATTTGCACTGAACCACTCAAACATGCTGACACATCACACATTGTAGTTCCCTGTAAGCACACTGGTACCCGGTATCTGTTTGAATCTGAAAACACGCACACATGCTATATCTGCACTGAACCACTCAAACACGCTGACGCATCACACGCTGTAGTTCATTGTAAGCACACCGGCACCCGGTATCTATTTGAATCTGAAAAACTTGCACACATGCTATATTTGCACTGAACCACTCAAACACGCTGACGCATCATACGCTGTAGTTCACTGTAAGCACACCGGCACCCGGTATCTATTTGAATCTGAAAAACTTGCACACATGCTATATTTGCACGGAACCACTCAAACACGCTGACGCATCACACGTTGTAGTTCACTGTGAGCACACCGGCACCCGGTATCCATTTGAATCTGAAAAACTTGCACACATGCTATATTTGCACTGAACCACTCAAACATGCTGACGCATCACACGCTGTAGTTCATCAGAAGCACACCGCACCAGATCTATTTGAATCTGAAAAACTTGCACACATGCTATATTTGTCTGAATTCTGAATGCCTTTCAAAACTAGTATATTTAGCATTTCTTTGCAATTATTTGCTTGAAAACAGGGAGATTCCCATACCATCCGAGGGTATGGGAACATCGCTACTCGAGACTGGTACGCAGAGCTACCCGATGCGGTCCGCCACATCGTGGATCACGCCGGTTTTGGTGCATTCTGCAGAGGACTATCCAGACTCACTGCGAGTAGGCCTCTCCTCGCTGCTCTAGCGGAGAGGTGGTGGGACACCACCGACTCATTCCATCTTTCTGCGACGGGAGATATGACGATGACTCCCTATGATTTCTCGATGCTCACAGGCATCGGGGTAGGGGGTGATCCGATCCCCTTCGACACTGATGTGGACGAGTGGACGGCTGCTCAGATCTATCTACTTGGCGAGGTGCCACCTCTCGCCCGCCTAGGCTTCGTCCGATATTCCTAGTTCGAGGTCCAGTTCAGGGTCCATCCAGCTTTGGTGGAGGAGACTCCGATGACTCAGGAGGCGGTGGAGCGGTACGCTCGCAGCTTTCTGATGTTCCTGCTGGGGACCACTATTTTCTCCGACCGGGCGAATACCGTGCCCCTCTGTCTACTCAACGCCTTAGTGGATGTCACTCAGATCCTGCACTACGACTGGGGTGGCGCAGCTCTGGCTACACTTTATGGATACATGAGCTCGGCTTCCCACGGCAGTGGACAGTTGCTCGGGGGCTATTGGCGTGCTTGGGAGGTACGTTTCTTTTCTCTTTTACATTTTCTGTACTCTGCACACTGCACACACTGTAGTCTGCTTTCCACTAACTATATTCTGTACACACGGCACACACCTGTACTCTGCTTTACATTGACTGTACACTCTGCACAATACACTGCACGATACACGGCTCTGTTATTCCTGCTTTGTCCTGCATTCTGCTTTATCTGATAAGCATACTGGTATTTGCTCTGCAGGTGTGGGTTTACGCCTACTTTCCCAGACTAGCCCCAGTGCCAGATACGGAGACCCCTCTCGTCGTCCCGTTCTCGCGACGCTTCGACGGGAGGTGTGTGCGGAGGCCCCGGGAGACGTTTAGCTTCTTCCGTCGCTACTTTGACACCATCACTCCCGCAGAGGTACGTTTAACTTTATGGTTTATTTAAGCTTCACTTTTCACTGTATAATTTCAATAACAGTAGATAACAAACTATATTTCATTTTCAGATCACCTGGCAGCCTTGGGCTCCGTTGCCAGCGACGATTCGAGACCGATTTACCGGTGTTGAGGAGACGTCGTGTTTTCGGATTCTGCTAGAGGGCCTGATCTGTCGGGCTTGGTACCTAGGTGAGCGTTTCCTACGCCAGACCCTGGGGTTACCAGAGCAGATAGTTTCGGTTCACCCTCCGGAGGACATGAGGGAGACCGAGAGATTCACCGTTGAGCAGATGGCCGAGTACACTATTGGTTGGGAGGCGATCCGCTTCAGAGGCATCGACGATTATAGAGAGTACGTGCAGATGTACATCATGCGGCCTCTGAGCGGTGGCCGTCGAGCTGAGAGAGAGAGGCCCGTGGCACCGGCAGCCAGGGCAGGAGTGGGAACATTGAGGAGAGCCCGGGTTCGTGGCAGGGGTGGAGCTCAGAAAGGGCGGGGGGCTGGTTGGCCCGTACTACCTTCCTCGCTGACGTACAGAGGGCAGGGTGGGGCAACCTACCAGATCCCCTTTGCCCCTCCCCCGGCTGATCACGAGTTGGTCAGTGTCCTTGACTTGCCTCCGGTATGTATTATTGTATTTCGCATCTTGCATTGTCATTTCATTTCATTTCATTTCTTTGATACTCTGCAGAATACTGATACATCTAATACTTTTGCAGGCTTCCTCTGAGTACACCTGGCAGTCCCTGGAGTTGAATGCCTCCATGATGGGGATGCTACAACGGACCTTCGACCTCCTGGCCCTTTACAGCATTCCGGTATGTTCTTCAACCACAGTCTCAAACCATACATAAACTGCTTCACATAATCTGATGCACACAACACAACTCTTGACACACTGATCTCACAAAGATTCATACATCAGGAAGCGCTCACAATATTCACACACTGTACTCATACACTGCATTCTGCACTGATAAACTGTTCACAGTACACTGATGCATTTGCCTTTTGTACTTTTCAGCCTCCCTTCCAGATTCCCACTGTAGGACGTGCTCCAGCCGGACCTTCCGTTCCTGTCCAAGGGAGAGATGAGGAGGGCAGAGTATTCCCCTGCACCAAGGCGGGGCGCACTCATGTCGGGAGTAGCTCTCGGGCGCCGGTTCCGGATGATGACGAGGAGTCGTCCGAGGCGGAGACAGAGGCAGAGGCAGAGTCATCAGAGGAGGAGATCGGAGATGGCTTGGACTCGGGCTCAGATGACAGTGCTGATGATGCTCCTGGACCTTCGTCCAGGAAGAGGACTAGGACGGACTGATAGCCCCCGGAGCCACTTTGACGTTTGATACAGATTTTTGCTGTTTTTCTTCTTTTTGTACTTTTCCCTTTTTGTTGGTAGTTAGGATACTTTGTACTGCTGCAGACAGATTTTGTTTCCCAAAACTTGTACTTGAAAAGATGATGAAATGAAACAAACTTTTTGTCTGAAAAAGTGTTTACTTCTTTACATTTCATACTTTGCATTGCATCACACCATATTACACCTCATAGCAATGGGATTAATATGCATGTCTGAAAATTGAACACTTGCATTGTAATAACCAGATAACGAATCAGCCAACAACAAAATAACCCAGGCAACCTACTGCCCCATTCTGAACACACAGCCCATACTCTGATGAGGATTAATCTGCATACAGCCTATAACACAGTACTCGGTTTATTCTGCACACGGCAAATCTTGAACAAACAGCCCAATCTAACAAGACGGAATACGAAGGTGGAATTGGCTGAGAGTGAAACACACTCAGATGCCCCAAATTCTCCCATTTCTTCCTTTGCTTCGCATAAATGTAGAGAATGGCACAGCACTTTGAGCATAAACGATTTTTGTAATTGAAAAAGGGTTTCAACCTGGGTATCGAGCCTATAACTGAACACAGCGGAAAAAGACTCAAACAAAAGGCACACGACCTAATCACAACGAGACACGCTCGGAAAAGACCCAAAACGAAAGTTGGGCTAAACAAGACAACAGACACGACACACAGGCGTGTTTACAAAAACGAAAGACCTTAGATCTCGGAGAGCCAGTCCCTCCGGGTATGTTTCCCACCTTTTCTGATTTGTGATTCTCACATCACTCGGCCCTCAGACTCGGCTTTTCTCTTAAAACCTTTTTCTTACTTTTCTCTCAACTTACACCTCTCTATTCTTTATTCTCTCATTTTCCATCCCTCTCTAAGGTGATTGGTAAATGAATAGGAAGTTGCGGATTCACGCCCAACACTATTGGCTCACGGCTATTTCTTCCGGTGACGTCTAGTCGATGTTCCAGACAGGAAATGGTATATCTTAATCCATTCCGATTTGTGCTTCGCACTTGGCTTAATACCTCGTTGTTTGGAGGATGTTGAGAGCTTTCAGCCTCTTACGGACGGCTTTAGCTGTGCCCTTTTCTGGTGGATAGAGTGCCCTTCTGGCAAGTATGTTGATGACGGGGGGAAAAGACAGAACACCTGACTTGACTGTGCCCCTAGTTCATTATTTCGACCATTCTTTTTTTTGGTTTTTCTACTAAAACAGTTTTGACCAAAATGAGAGTTAAATTAACAGGCTTGTTCAATTTTTGATTTGAAATCATGCAAGTTAGACTATAAGCATTGAAAATTTCCGTTTCTAGGTCCGAGGAATGGTCTAGTTTTGGAAAATGAAATAGTTTTCGAGAAAATAGTCAACCTCAGTAAAAATTTTCAAAAACTATTTTTGCAAACGGCCAATGCTCAACGAGCACGAAACTTACCCTCGAGAAGCGCAACCTTGGATCGGAGGCAATGGAAAATTGCCCCTTGCTTGAAAGGGCTACATGGCAACGGAAAGTTGCCCCTGGTTTAAATGGCGACTCATAGCAACTTATGGCGACGGAAAGTTGCCCCCTGTTTGGATGATGCTGCAGCATGCTGAAGACCAGTCCTCATCGGTGATGATTGCAAACGAACTCTCAGACACGGAGAAGACGATGATGGTCAGGACCAATATATGGACACAGCCACTGTGACAGCGTTGGTGGCTGGACTTCAAGAGGAAGTTGACTGCGTGGTTCCGGTTGTCACAACCGGACTATTGGATTCAGAGGAGGCAAAGGTGATTAAAACCATGACATGGACTATGACGTTATGAGAGCGTTAAGGGCTGGACTTCAGGATGAAGTTGCCTACGTATCCCAAACATGGGAATCAAGCCTTACGTAGTTCCGGTTAAGGTACACTCGGGTATTTTAACCTTCACTTTTTAGGCTCTAACTTTTGCCAAGGCGCCCGTTACGGGTTTTCGACCTTGCGAGCTTCTTTTCTTTTTTCTCTTTTTTTCTTCTTTTTCCATATTTTTTGCTTTTGTATATTGTTTTTTACATTTTTTGTATGTTTCTTCTTTTTTTCTTTTTTCTTTTCGCTTTTCTCTTTTTTTTTTCTTTTGCATATTTTTTTCTTGCTCTAACTTTTGCCTGGGTCGCCCTTTGCGGGTTTTCGACCCAGCGAGCCTCTCAAAGGGTAAAAGTGTAACAAGTCCATGCCAAATGGTTTTGAAGTTGAAGCCCTCTGTATCCAGGAGAGTGGCTGTTGTATTGATCTGCAGAAGGATTCATCACGGTTGCTTCACGAGCTTCTTGCGGTGAGATCCGACCTTCTTGATCTGATTTCGGTGCCTCTTGCTCGAGGGCTGCTTCAAATCTGGCCACACGGGCTTCACATGATGGTTGACCGTTGCACGTTCTGAATAGGTTCAAGGTTCGCAAGCAAATGGACTGAATCTTGAGGTTGAGAGCGATCCTAGGCTGCACAATCCCAAGAGTGATTCCACACAGGTCTTCACAGGACCGCGCAAAACATTTTGTTTTCGAAAGTTTTTACGAAAACGACACATCGCTCGTGCTGAAGATAGTGTGGAACCAATCTGGGTCAAGCCAGGGTCCTTCTTAGTACTTACGCTAACAAGCATGATTTCATTCATTAAGGGCTTAGCATGCCTATCTTTCTCTCAAATTGATCAAAGTTTTGTAAAAAACCCGACGAATTCCTTCCTCTTCGTTTTCACCGCAGTGTTCAAAAAGGTTTTTGAAAAGCTTAGGTCATTACAATGATTTTCAAGGCACAAGAGAGCAGGTAGAATGTATTGTCGTCCCATCCAAATCCTCTGGCATAACTAGCTCAAAATAGCAATAAGCACGGAAACATGATAGCTGCAGCTGTTTCATTCAAATTTCCTGGTTGCAACTGGCTCCACAACAGAGACAGACTCAAAAAGAAAGCAAAAGGGTAATTACAAAACAAAACGGTGTTTGAGGCAACAACCCCGGAATCACCTGGTATTCTATACAAGGGGACCGACTCGCTACAACAAGACAGACCCTTAAGCAAAAAGGACTAACTCACGACAATGAGACAGACTCAAAACAAAACAAAAGACTGACTCGACACCCAAGCCAGAATTTACAAAACTAACATTCGCGGATGCTCAAAAGTGCGTGCCAGACGTCACATCAAAAATACCGGGTGTTGCCTGCAGGTGGTTCACTTCCCGATCACATACTCACAGTATCAGTATCCTCAAAATCCAACAGCTGAGTGGTAACGGACTTGGCTGAGGTGGGCGGGAGGATAACCTCGTTGTCGATCAAATCTTGCACCTCATGACAGAGGCGGAAACAATTATCGGTAGCATGACCTGTTTGCTGGTGGTACGCACAGTACTGAGTAGCATCATGTGTGGGAGGGAGATTCTTCGGGAGAGGCCTGGGCTCCAGGGGTTTAAGGTGCCCTCTTTCGGCTAGGATCTGAAGTGCCTTGGACAATGGCATGTAAAGAGCGTGAAAGACCCTGCGCCCTCGGGGCAGGTACTTTGAAGGCTGAGTATTCTTGCTGGACGCACTAGCGAAAGGGTCGGCAGGCACTGTCTTAACTTTCTGATCCTTTCCAGGTGCAAGGTTGGGAACGGGAGGAACTGTTCTGGCATGACGGGGCCTATCTTGGTTTTCTGATTGGCTGGTACTGCCTTCAGTTGGAGCGGGGAAGACATCATCCACAGTCTTGGTCAGGACTGCGAATACTTGTTGCTTACTCATTCCTCCGGCTTTCAAAGCCTCGACTGCCCACAACAGTTGTTCCATGGGATCGACATTTGCCTTTACTTTGTCTTTACCTCTGGCCTCAGCCTGATCGAGGGTTTGGGTTGATGCTGATACGTCATTGTTATAGTTGGAGGCCATCTCCGGTTGGCTAAGCTCGATCACAATCTGTCCCAATAGTGGGGGTTCCTGGGGTACAAAACTCCTGGCATATGGTGCAGTTAGTGGCGAAGCTGACATTCCGTAGGCGAGATCCGCCACGGACCTCTGGAGGTCACCTATCATCCCCATCAACTTAAATGTGGTGGGCTCACGAGCCTGATACAACTGAGGGGTCCAAACCGGGTGCGCGGCAGGTGACCTGGGTGGATGCGGCATATCGGCATTGGTCTCACTTTGCAGAGTGATTCCTTGACCTAATGCGGCTGTCATAACCACAGTCTCTTCCAAATTCTGCGTCATCATAGGTCCACTGTTCTGAGTGGTGACCAACAGATCATATATCTATCTTGCCTCAGCAAAGGGGGGAACGCTGACTATTCTGGATCACATCCTGAACTAAAAGGAAAAACAAGCAGCATTTCAGCCCAAACGGAACGAACACATGTATAGCCGAACGACTGTACTCTACTGCTGATCACCGTTTCCCAAAATCACTGCCTCAAAATACTGAATCGGATACCCACGGATATAACTGATTCCCCCAAACTGACACTGGTGCCCTCGGGCCTGATACTCAAACTTGCAAACTGATATGCGCGTTCATGTAGAGATACACTCTAAAAGCACATAGCAAGTAAAAGAGAAGCAAAACACCCCTATGTTGGGGTAGGGTTTCCCTGTCCTATTTTGTCAGGAGCTAGGGTTTCACTACGCATGTAGCAGTTTTAAACAACCTATATCGGGTAAGCAACCTGTCCTAGTTTGGAATGGTCACTATGGATTCTGAACATGCACTAGGTCGAATGGTCAAAAGGGGTGCCCCGGTAAAACCGGGGTTTGTGTTCCCATACTAGCAGAGCCCGCAACCGGTCAGCCTTATGGCATGCTTTGACAAAGTCAAGCCTCTGGCAAACCGCTCAGGAATAGCAGATGGCCAACACGGTGTCCTAGGCGCACCAATGCACATGCAATGCAAAGAAACACATAAGTGAAATCAAAACAGGATATCATGAGTTCGAGTCAAGCTCTCTAAATCCCCAGTAGAGTCACCAGAAACTGTAACAAGCCCACGAGGGGGGACCGCTACAGTTCGGACTCGATTTGTGTCACGGTTCTCAATCTGAACCAAAGAGTCCAAATCCGGCAAATCGTTTTTGAGAAAAAACAGATTTTTAGAAAAGAAGTGCCAAACATGGACTGCTTTGCCAGATACAGAGTCGCCACCTAAATATTTTTTATGGGAGAATTTAGGAAACCCTGACTCGGTACCAAAGGCCACGTGTCCGTCATCACCAAAGTTGCCCCGGCTCAAGAACTTGGGTATGATTGGGGAAGGTCAGCTATGAGTACCCCCTCTCGCCTGATCCGAAGATCGGCCTCTACTAACCATGATATCTCGTTTTTGAAAACACATGCGTTCTTATTCCGATTAATTAGCTAGAATTACTATGTGATGCGCGCAGCAAAACAAGTATAGACTAGATCGCCTAATTTGGAACAAAGCATTGCGTATCCGTTTGTTTGGAAATATTTTGAAATTTGCTACTCGCAAGTAGGCTAAAATACGGATTTCAATGAATTATCCCAACTCAAACAATCCAACCTTCACCCAAAAGCATTCAAGCAGTTGTAACACATAAACAACTAGCCTCATGGTAATCATGCTATCATGTTTATCATTCACACTCATGCGAAAGCTCACCTAGTACTCCGCGCCAAAACAAGAACATGTTAGCAATCATGCATGATCCAAGTCCATGTTAAATGGCTAATGCAGCGCATATGGAATGTCATTAGAGTAGGCTCGGCTAGTCTATAAATGACATGTGAAAATGCACAAATATCATGTATTCAAGTTTAGATTTGAAATACTTATGCAGTTAGCATGGTGCGCCGAGCCCGGTGCATGCAATACTGATGAATGGATGCACGCATGCATAGCATAAGGTATGCTAAAATAAATATGCCCAAATACTAACCATCAAAGCAGGTAAGTAAAAGGGAAGAAAGAAGTGGGGGTTGGAAGACATGCACACACGCACCCACACTTATTACAAATTTGCCCTCGCTCGGAGAGGCCAAAAGAATAATACAATTTAACTAACTAACAAGCTAATTAAATATTACAGACCATTAAATTAATGAAGCAAATTAATTAATCTAAGAAAGCAGTAAACAGCAGCCTCGGGAGAGGGCTTGATGCATGCGCGCTCGGTTTCGCCCGAAAATCCACTGCCATGCTCAAGTTGCCTCTGCTTTGACTGTTCTACTCCTCTGAAAATTGCACAACTCCCAAGGTATGCTCTCTGGGCACTGTGGAACACCACCGGCTGGGAGGGATGGCCACTGGCCATGTATGATGGTCACCGGCCACAAATTAAATTATCGTCCACTGATGGATGACCGGTCGGCCAAAACTCCCTGCAGAACCTGCAGTTGACAGCAACAGAGGGCAAAGCATAGCATGGTAATGCATTTCAAGCCATGTATGCACCAATCACACCCCTTATCATGTGTATGACTCAAAGGGACATGGGCCTCGATTCTCGGACCACCAATCACGCATTTCCATGCATGATGGCCCAAAGAATCAAGTGTGCATTTTAATATGGAATGCAATGCACATAATCAAACAATGGGGCTTAACCTCTATCACAAGCAATTCAAGAGGCCGAGCATGCATGCCAATGCAATGCAATCTAAGCCTGCGAACTAGTATGCAACATGGACAATGCAAGCAAGCAAAGCATGCAACAAGCGAGGGGATGGGCTTAAACTAAATTAGGTAGCCCTCAAACAAGCCTAAAACAGTGGCCAATGCTATGGAAGTGAGGTCCAAAACACACACACACATGCATGCGAATATGGTCCAATTCCTAAGTATAATGGGACAACTTCTAAGAACACTTAAAAGAAGGTAAACATGGACAATTAGCATGCTATGGAAAGCTCTGAAATCATGCTAAAATGGTGCCAAACCAAATGAACAAGACAAGCATGGCATGCAATATGGTCCAAAGTCCAAGGCTAACAAGCCAAAATGCAAAGGGGCTATGCAATGCATGCTATGGTCGACCAAAACAACTAAGGGAAGACCATGAACATGGAAAAACAAACATAAAGGCTTCACAAAGCTAGGCCTAAACATGCTTGAATAAGGACTCAAAACATAAGACATGTTAAGGCTAAAACAAGGCATTACAAGGCATGTATGCTAAGGAAGCATGGTGTACCAAAACCAACTCAACACAATGCTATATTATGACATAATAAGCATGAAAAATAGCTAAGGCATGGTCAACATACTCTTAAACATGGTGCTCTCTCAAGAGGCAAAAATGGTCCTTTTCAAGGACAACAAGGACAGGGGGTGGCCCTCTCCTTCCTAGGACCTCAAGGCACCATCCTCACCTCTGAAATCCCTCAAGATTTCAATGGTGAGGAGGCCCAAACTCAATGGTCCCGGAGCTCACTCAAAAAGGCACAAAATGAAACCTTACAAGGCTTAAGAGGGGTCAAACAACCCCAAAGCTTAAAGCAACCTTAACCAACTATTTAGAGGGCTAAAAAAAAAACTTTTATATGTTACACACTAAGCCCAAAAATAGATGCAAGGTAGGTAAAAAGAGTGTGGAAAAATGGGGAATAAAGGGACAAACTTCTTACCCTTGAAGACCCTCTTCACCAATGGAGCTCCAGCAACTTCTTTAGGTTGAAATCAGTCTAAAACCTCCAAAAATAACCCTCAAGGGCCTCAGCTCCAAGGGATGGTGTAATGGTGGGTGTTTGTGAGCAATACTAAGCCTAAACACACACAAGACAAAGAGAGGGGGAGAAATAGAGATAGGATACACACAATATTCAAGCCCTAGAACTCAAACCCTAAAAAAAAACTATCTAAAATGTCTAACCCCTGTCTCAAGAGAGAAGAAGCTCTCTTTATAGAGCTTTTTGTCTTGTAAGCTTACAAGACAGGCTTCTAAAGAGAGAGATCCCTCCATACACGTATATGGAGGGGAGCCAAGTGCATGCCAGCTGTGCCAAAATATCTGTAAAAGTAGATGCGCAGTAGTTGGCCAGCCAAAAATGCAATTGACCAAAAAAACATAGTCGGCCGGCCATCTATAGTGCCGGCCGGCCAAACATTTGGCCGGTGGAAACAAAACACAGCCGGTGGCCTCAAGCCATGGCCGGTGGAGTGTGGGGATGGCCCACAAGCCATTCCCTATCCCTCCAAGGCAAAACACAAGTGTTTGGTGCAAAACCAGACACGAAACAGTCGAGTCGAGAGATCCTGTGGCAAGGCGCGTAGCCAAGACCTCCGGGAACTCAAGACGAACACAAACATGGATAATCACCGAGTGTTCAAGCGGTGACGTCCAAGCCTTGGGGACGGTCAAAAATGGGGTGTCTACAATACTCCTCTGTTTATATCTTTTTCCTTGGGCCTTAGGGTCGGTCCCACCCTTGATCCATTCCACGTTTATTTATTCGGCCCTTGTTTTGCTGGTCGGAATGCTCATTATCCTATTCGGCTCTGATGTCAACTAGGATCAATGCCGAGTACAAATTCTGTCTTTTACTGATCTCATACCTGTATCCGGTCTTACTATTCCCGAAATATTTGGCTCCCACAATTGCCCCCCAAACATCCTATTAATGCCAGTTATTCGGCGTGTTTGGTTTCGTACGACATGTTTATTTTCGAATTTGAGAGGTCACAGAAAGAATGGCGGCTAACCTCATCCCAACGTATGTCAGAGCAGACGCTTTGTAGGCATTATTATATCTTCATGTCTCTTCGTACGCATTCTTCATTTAATGCGATTTGAAACTACGTTGTCCCTTCGTGTGTAAGTTCTTTTTGAATACTCAAAGCTTCTGGTTTGCCTTTCGATATACCTCTGTTTCGCGACTTCTGCAACTTCCTCTTGTCTCTCATTATCTGTTCTGCTTCTTGTAAGTTTTCTTCTCCTTCACTTCGAATCTCATTTCCACATTTATTTTTAGCTTCGTACAATCCTTAGGCTGGCTAGGATGGCAAAACATTTGAAAGAACTCCTTTCTGCGGGTCGAATTTCCTGCTTCCGACACCACTATTTCATCCCCGAGAATGCCCATCTGTCACTCGTAGCAGACAACACTACTGATATGGAGAGGACTGATGAGAGTACAATCATCTTTCCTCTCTTATCAATTGCTGAGGGCGGAGTTCGTTTTCCCCTTCACCCATTTCTAAGGGCCGTCCTTCGGCACTAGGGTCTAATCTGTTCCTAGCCTAACGTAATTTTTTTTCGAATCATAATGGGGATTATAGAGTTGAATCGATGCCTTAGGATTAACCTAGGTATACCTGCTATTCAGCATTGTTATGCCTTTGCCAAGTCTACTGGCCGGCTGGGACGTTATTTTCTCAGGGCCAAGGTTACCGATCATCACTTAGTGACCATGCTTGCCAGTTCCGGCAAGCGTGTTGACGATGTAATGGTTGTTGTCCGAGGTAACTGGGAATTCGTCGAGGGTGAAGATCGCCCAGATCCTGTAACAAGGCGAAAAGGTGAACCAGGTGGCCATATAGCTCATTTTCGTTAATTTTTTCTATTTTTTATTATCACACATGTATTCAGCTTTTCTTCTATGTACTAATCGTTTTGTTCATGCAGGCAACGATTTGAAGAAAGTGTTGGCCTTAGCCGACGATGCTGTGCTTGCGAAAATTAAAATCGCTCTCCAATTTTTTAGCCGTCAAGTCTTCAGAAACAAGGGAGGGCGACCCACATTCTCTTGAGATATGTGCCGACTTATGCAACATTTTCGGCGGCAGACAACATTCCTGTTCCGTGGGGCGAGGAGCAGCTTACGGCCTTTATTTTCCCCAATTACAAAAACATAAGGGTGGTTGGTTTGGAAGCCTCTGATTCCGAGAAAGTGGAAGAAGAAGTAGCCGAAGAGGTCATCGAGGAGCCGAATCAGTCAGAGGCCGAGGTAGACGAGGCTTTAAACTTGGCCTTTGAAGAAGTCAGCCTCAATCCATCCAACCCTCCGTCCACCTCAGGCCGAGGGGACGCATCCTTTGAGGACATTTTTACAAGCTTGGAAGACCTTCCCGGCGCCTATCCTGAAAATATGACTGGGGAGTCGCTCATGCAACTTGCCAGGAGAAAAAATGCCAAAAGGATGGCCGCTCGGAGGAGAGCCGAGGCCACTCGATAAGAAACTCCACCCGCCCCGGTAACCGAGTCGTCTCCACCTGTTATTATGGAAGAAACGACTCAGACAGAAACGGTCGCGACAGAGCAAGTAGAACGAGTGGATGAGGCTGAGAATAGGGGGGAAAAGCGCCCTGTCGAGCAAGAGGCCATCCAGGGTGAGAACCAAAGCGACAAACGGCCCTGTATTGAGGAATCATACTTGGTTGTTCCGTTCACCATTCAACCAAGGATAAGGAATATGCTAGTTGCCTCTGATGCGTCGACTTTGAAGGACCCAGCTATGGCCTTGAGCATGGCCTCCTCAATTACCCTGCCAATCGACAGAGCTGCATTTCGAGCGGAGCCAGACTTAATGCTGATTGCTTTAGCCACTCAATCAACCTTATTGGTACATCACTTGCCTTATTTGCAGTCTTCCAACTGAATATATATATTTATTATTTGTTTGCTGTAACTCTATTTCCTTGTTTTGTAGACGGTGGGCAAGATAGCCGAAATCGACTGCCGACAGCATGACACCATAGAACAGATCGGCTTTTTGAAAGCCGAAATTGATAATGAAAAGAACAAGTCTGCGGTAGCCTCACAAAGGGTTGATTCTGAGGCATCGTGAGAGGTGAAGGAATGTGCAAGAGCCGACTCCGAGGCCGAGCGAGTGAAGAATTCGGACCAATTAAGGCTTACCGTCGAAAAGAGGGCAAGAGCGAGCAAGGATGCGCTGAAATTAGCCAAGAAGGTGATCGCCATGCTGGAAACCGACTTGGATGAATCGAGGAAGGCAAAGGAAGTAGCCGACTTCGAGATTTCCAAGGCGTTCCAAGTTGGGAAGGACGCCGCTTTGGACAACTATGTGGAAGGGGTCCCCAAGTTTGAGAATCGGGGCTTCAAACACGGCTGGCTCAAAGCCCTCACTGCTGCGAATATGACATTGGCGCAGCCAATTCCATATGAACAGGTGGACGTTAAGCCACTGGCGTCTGACCCTAAAGATTGATTTAGGGGATATTTTTGTTTTTGGTAGGCATCTTAGATGAATAGTAGTTGTAGGCTTTTGTTAGTAGATTTTCATTTCTTTAAATGTAATCTAATTTTCATGTGTAAAATGACTACTGTTTGCGCTCAATTTATTAATGAAAATTTTCTGTGCTTTCCAGTTTACTGCATATACTATTTGTCATCTGTCTTTAATTTATTAATGACAATTCCTTACACTTTTCTGTTTGCTACATGAGTAAATTAAACATCCAACAAATTAACCGAATCAGTTAAGCATCCCTTGCCTTTTTGCTATGTAGCCGAATGACTCAAAATAATCGACAGTTAACAACTTGGAAAGGCTCATATTCGATAAACAAGTAAAACGGCTCAAGGCCCTGACGTGTGGCCGATCATCTTAATGAATCTACCCTTGCGCCAGCTGGTGCATGAACAGGGATGCTGAATGACATTAGGTCATGGAGCGACTGGGGCACATGAGATGATCGGCACCAGGTCAGGAATTTGCCGATTAGATTAATGAATTTGCCCTTGCCCCAGCTGGTGCATGAACATGGATGCCGAATGACATTACGTCATGGAGCAGCTGGGGCACATGAGATGATCGGCACAAGGTCGGTAATTTGCCGATTAGATTAATGAATCTGCCCTTGCCCCAACTAGTGCATGAACTAGGATGCCGAATGACATTGGGTCGTTGAACGATTGGGGCACATGCAAGGATCGACCAGGTCTGGACATTTGCTGATTAGATTAATGAATCTGCCCTTGCCCCAGCTGGTGCATGAATAGGGATGCTGAATGACATTGGGTCGTGGAACGGTTGGGGCATATGCAAGGATCGACCAGGTCTGGGCATTTGCCGATTAGATTAATGAATCTGCCCTTGCCCCAGCTGGTGCATGAATAGGGATGCCGAATGACATTAGGTCATGGAGCGGCTGGGGCACATGAGATGATCGGCACCAGGTCGTGGAATTGGCTAATTAGATTAATGAATCTGCCCTTGCCCCAGCTGGTGCATGAACTGGGATGCTGAATGACATTGGGTCGTGGAACGGTTGGGGCACATGCAAGGATCGACCAGGTCTGGACATTTGCCAATTAGATTAATGAATCTCTCCTTCCCCAGCTGGTGCATGAACCGGGATGCCGAATAAGGTCATGGAGCGGTTGGGGCACATGAGATAATTGGCACCAGGTTGTGGAATTGGGCATTGAGGAGGTCACCTCGGGGATACTGCTCCCGTAGTTAATAAATGGGGTGGGTGCTATGTGCGTGTAGGTGTCAGTTTTGCATTTAAATCCAATAATTTGTGGGAGGGAAAAAGCATTGTGTCAAGCTAAGCCGGACGACTGTTGTGGCAAGAAGAGTATTCTTCAACAGTAGAGGAGAAAGGAGGACACTCACTGACTTAGACGCAAAGATGAATCGGGGTGGCGAGTCAACGCGTACAGGGAGCAGGACGTTGAGGGAACGTGAAAAATGCCAATCCCCACGTCGTCGATGTCGTGACCCGAACCCACCCCCATGGTTAAGGATATAACCGGCCAGTAATCCTGAGATTTCCTACGGCCTAAGACCAAACCAGACATAACTCATCAGAGTAAAGGGGCCAAATGGAAGCAATATTTCAGACTTTGTCCATAGAGCTGTGCTTACATGGCACGTTATAACAATCCATACATATACATGTTAATAACTCACATAAAAAATATGTACTAACACAAAGCGCTGTACATACAGGATCATTCAAGTCTAGGTCAGCCAATCATACTATATACATATATGAACCAAAGTCCTCGCCAACAAGACAAAATAAAACAGGAGAACAAAAGGGCGAAGACGAGTCTCGTGCGTGAGACGTAAGGGCCGGCTCTTCAAAACTTGGTTGTTCCTCCCAAACTTCACTGAGGCTGGGTTTGGACCTCTCTTGGCTCAACTACAAACATATGAATGAGCGTGAGCGAAAGCCCAGTGAATAATATCAAATAAAGTAGATACATTGGAACAACGTGCATCAGATGGCCTCGGGCCCAACCTATTCAGGTCAAGCTGGCCTTTGGCCCACTCATACTTTCAATCATGTCAAACTGGCCTTTGGCCCATTCAGACTTTCATATCGGACTGGCCTTTGGCCAATTCATTCATTCGTATCAGACTGGCCTTTGGCCCATTCATTCATTCGTATCAAACTGGCCTTTGGCCGATTCATTCTTTCATGTCAAATTGGCCTTTGGCCCATTCATTCATTCCTGCAAACTGGCCTTTGGCCCAGTCATTCATTCATGTCAAACTAGCCTTTGGCCCATTCATTCATTCATGTCAAACTGGCCGTTGGCCCATTCATTCATTCGTCTCAAACTGGCCTTTGGCCCATTTATTCATTCGTATCAAACATTTGTCCATAATTCAATTCAACAGACTTATAGAAAGATGTGAAATTGGACAAATGGCATACTTCAAATATCTTTGTTAAGATATTACTCACAGTGATCGGCTGGATGATTTTCCCTAGAGCTCGACCCTATACATTCCATGAACACAATGGGTCACAAACAGTTTAATCTATTCTTAATTCACATATTCCTCTTTAGGCTTCCTTCTTACCATTTTAACACGTTTACAATGCCCAATGCATGCCTCAGAGTGCGTAGAGGTGAAAAAGAACGAAAAACAAAACACAGAACGCATTTACAAAAATTCAGAAACAGGGGTCCCCCGCTCGAGCATGGACTTCCCCGTTCGAGCGGACCTATAAGGTCTGCAAAAGTACTGGTTACATCAAATTTACGCTCGAGCGTAAAGTCGGGCGCTCGAGCTGAAGCTCAGTTTACATAGCTCCCTGTTCAAGCATGAACTTCCCCGCTCGAGCGAACATCATGTCTGTAAAATATGCTGGGAGCTCGTATTTTATGCTCGAGCGGCGGTTTCCCTGCTCGAGCGGACATCAAAATTTCTGGATTTTCCAGAACTGTTCTTAAGCTCAAATTCAACATTCAAATCAACATATCTTGCATATTATGGCCCAAACTTCACATATACATGTACTAACATGGTACAAACACCAAATTACAACATCATGAAGCTCAATTCCATGAATTACTTACATGCAAGTTCCAAATAGCACCAAACTTGTTTCCATCATAACAATTCTATGTATTTCAAACCCATTTTCTTATGGATGGTACATGCATGTGGAACACAACTTCTATTCTTAACTTAGATGATGAAGAGACGGTAAAAAATATGAGCTTCAACTAAAATCTCACATGGATTATACATTTTGTGCTCAAACATGCAAATTCAAAGTAATTTCTCACATGCATGTGCATATTGACTCCCAATTCAACAAAACCAACTCAATTTCATCATAATCAATTTAATTCATGTTCTTGATCATTATTCAACCTTGAATTCACAAAATTTCAATTTAAAATCCATGAATTTACTTACCTAGAGGCTTTAATCTTCAGAAATTCTAGTTGAATCTTAAGTCCAACCTTCCAATTTCTCAAACTTGAGCCAAACACACAATTCTCCTTCTTTCTCCTCTCCTCTCTAGAGGCCCTCACTCTCACAAATGTGTACTTCAGATTTGAGTTCAAAACAAAATGATCAAAGTGTAATAGGGCCCTTATACCAGCTCTCTTTCACATATACTATTTTAATATTAATTGGTTGGGCACTAATCCATAATTTAATCTATTTAATTTGATCCGAATCAATTTTCAATTAAATTTCATCGTAGGCTCTAAAAATTACGCCAATCACCATGGCGTAGTCAATTTCGGTTCCTGTGGCTGGTAAGGTCTTCAATTTAAATTCCAAAGCAAATAATCAAACAGATATTCCTACGGTGTACAGATAGAAATTCAAAACCACATATTTTCACATAAATGGCACACAAAATCACAGCAAACACATAATCATATTTGTAATAAGGACTAATTAGCATAATATGGAACAGGGTTGTCACAGTCTTCCCATCTTTAGAAAGTTTGGTTCTCCAAACTTATTTTACCTTCGTTGGGAAACAAATGTGGATAGCGTAGTCGCATTTCCTCCTCTTTTTCCCATGTAGCATCCATCTCATAGTGTTCTTTCCATTCCACTTTCACCATTGGGATGGACTTGCTTCTCAATTGTTACACTTGCCAGTCAATAATTCGTTCCGGCCATTCGGCGTACTCTATATTTTCATCCAGAGCTACCCAGTGATAATCAATCACATGAAACGGGTCTCGGAGATAATCCCTTAACATCGATACATAAAATGCAATATGGATTTGTTCGAATCCCGGTGGCAAAGCAACTCTATAAGCAACTGGACCAAGCCTCTCCATAATTTGAAACGGCCCAATGTAACGGGGCGACAGCTTGCCCTTCTTTCCAAACCTGACTTGGCCTTTCATCGGAGACACACGAATGAACACATAGTCACCAACCTCATACTCAAGAGGTCTTCTCCAAACATCTGCATAATCCTTTTGTCCGTCTTGAGCTATTTTGAGCCTCTGTTGAATGGTTTTGATCTTTTCAGAAGTGTCTTGCACAATTTCAGGCCCAAGTAAAGCTCTATCCCCGACTTCTGTCCAACAAATTGGTGATCTACACCTTCTACCATACAAAGCCTCGTATGGTGCCATACCGATGCTGGAGTGGAAGCTGTTGTTGTAGGCAAACTCTGCTAGTGGCAAATAGTCTTCCCAACTCCCCTGAAAATCTAAGGCACACATCCTTAGCATATCTTCCAATGTCTGTATAGTCCGTTTTATTGGCCATATGTCTGCGGATGGAATACAATACTAAATCTTTGTTCTGTTCCCATAGCTTCCTGCAAACTCTTCCACAATCTAGATACAAATTTTGGGTCTCTATCCAACATAATAGATACCGGGACTCCATGTAAACTGACAATCTCATCAACATATATTGTAGCCAATTTATAAGCATTAAATGTAGTTCTAACTGGTAGAAAATGTGCCGATATAGTCAGTCTATCAACTACAACCCAAATAGAATCCATACCTCGAGGTGTCCGAGGTAGGCCAATAACAAAATCCATAGTCACGTGTTCCCACTTCCAATCAGGAATAGGGAGAGATTGAAGTGGACCGCCTGGCTTCTGATGTTCAGCTTTAACTTGTTGACATTGAAGGCACTTGGACACATATTCTGCAATTTCCTTCTTCATTTTAGGCCACCAATAGCTTTGTTTCAAATCCCAATACATTTTATTGTTACCCAGATGCATAGCAAACACTGATTTATGGGCTTCATCTAAAACCCTTTTCTTTAGTTCCGGAATATCTAGGATACACATTCGGTTCCGAAATCTCAACACTTCATTTTCAATGCTAAACTCTGCTTACGGACTTGTCTCAAATTCATCAATCACCTTCTTAAGGAATTCATCCTCTTTCTGTTTCTGTTTAATTTCATCAATGATTGCCGATTCAGTTGAAATAGCGGCTATCAATCCGCCCTGTTCACACAACACCACTTCAATTTTGGACTTCTTGAAATCTCGCAAGATCTCTTTCTGTTCAATAAGCAAACAAACAAGCCATACTCCCCGTTGATTTTCTGCTTAAGGCATCGGCAACTGTATTAGCTTTCCCGAGGTGATACTGAATCTTAAGATCATAGTCTTTTATCAATTCGAGCCATCTTCTCTGTCGGATGTTCAACTCCTTCTGCGTAAAGAAGTATTTCAAACTTTTGTGATCCATGTAGACTTCACACTTTGCCCCATACAAATAATGCCGCCAGATTTTCAAAGCAAAAACAACTGCGGCCAATTCTAAATCATGTGTTGGGTAGTTCTTCTCGTGTGGTCTCAACTGTCGAGAGGCGTAAGCAATAACCTTTCCATTCTTCATTAATACACAACCCAAACCCTTATAAGACGCATCACTGAAAATTACAAAATTTTCCGTACCTATAGGCAATGTCAATACTGGTGCAGTGGTCAGTCTCATTTTCAGTTCATGAAAGGCAGATTCTCTTTCGTCATTCCATTCAAATGATTGTCCCTTGCGTGTCAACTGGGTAAGAGGCACAGCTATTTTTGAGAAATCCTTCACAAATCTCCTATAGTACCCAGCTAAGCCCGTGAAACTGCGGACTTCTGTCACATTAGTCAGTGTAGGCCAATTCACAATTGCCTCTATTTTCTGTGGGTCCACTGAAATGCCCTCTTTGTTGATAATATGCCCTAAGAAAACAAATTCATTCAACCAAAACTCACATTTCTTTAGTTTAGCAAATAATTTCCTTTCCTTAAGTATTTGTAGGACAGTTCTCAAATGATGTTCGTGTTCAAGTCTATTCTTCGAGCATATCAAAATGTCATCAATAAAAACCACAACAAATTCATCAAGGTAGGTTTTAAAAATTCGGTTCATTAAGTCCATAAACGCTGCCAGAGCATTAGTTACCCCAAATGGCATAACAAGAAATTCAAAATGACCATACCTCATTCTGAATGCGGTTTGCCCAACATCTTCTGCCTTTACTTTCAACTGATGATACCCGGATCTCAAATCAATCTTGGAAAACACTTGTGATCCTTGCAACTGGTCACACAGGTCATCAATACGGGGTAGGGGGTATTTATTCTTTATTGTTACCTTGTTCAGTTCTCGATAGTCGACGCACAAATGCAAAGCTCCATCTTTCTTCTTCACAAACAACACTGGTGCGCGCCATGGCGAAGTACTAGGTCAGATAAACCCTTTGTCAAGAAGGTCTTGCAATTGTTCCTTCAGTTCTTTCATTTCGGCAGTAGCCATTATGTAGGGAGTTTTGGAAATAGGCTGGGTGTCTGGCATAATCTCAATTGTAAACTCTGTCTCCCTGTCTACCAATTCCCCTGGTAATTCACTTGGAAACACATCTAGAAATTCTCTAACAATAGGGATATCATTCAATTCAACATTTACAGATTGTTCAGACAACACATAACACAAATAACCCTGGCACCCTTTCCTGATCAGTTTACATGCCTTCACTGCAGATATTAAATAAGGTGGAGGTACTACCCCGTTACCCACAAATACAATTTCTTCCTGCTCTGGTGGTCTAAAGACAACTCGTTTTATCACACAATCAATGGTGGCACAATATTTAGTTAACCAATCCATGCCCAAAATTACATCAAAGTGCCTAAAGTTCAAGGGCAACAAATCCACATATAGAATGGCATTCCCAACACGCATGTCACAAAAACAATATACAGATTCACATAACATAGATTCCTTGGATGGATCAAATACACATAGCAGGTATGGCATTAATTCTAGAGGTCTACTCAGCCTAGATGCAAATGCACATGCCACAAAAGAGTGTGTCGATCCGGAGTCAATTAACACAAACGCATCCTGATTACATATAGAAATAGTACCTGAGACAACTGCGTTGGCATTCCATGTATCACTCGGAACAAGCGCAAAAACTCTCTCTTGTCTCACGGTGTCTCCGGTGGTAGTAGATCTCATAGCATTCCCCGGCTTTGGGATCAATGCAGTGGAACTAGCAGCTATCTTCCCATTGTTCTGATTACAATCTCGGGCCATATGCCCTTGTTTCCCACATTTAAAACAGGCTCTTGACACACGATAACAAACCCCACGGTGCCTTTTACTACAAATGTTGCACATGGAGGATGTATCTTGGGAAGAATTCGAAGTACTTGAGGAGCCCGTGTTTTGCTTTTTCAGAAATTTCTTCTTTGAAAAGAAGCCTTGCCTCTTGTTACCTTTCCAGTCAGTTGTTGACTTAGTCTGTCTAGCTATGTTAGCTTCTGATATTATGGCTCTGTCTAGCACCCCAATGTAGGTTTCCAGCTTCAAGACATTCACCCTTTCTAAAATGTCGCTTCGAAGCCCACCTTCAAAATGCATCGTCTTTTTATAATCAATATTAATCACATGTGGTGCAAACCTGGCCAATTCAGTGAATTTGGCTTCATACTCCACTACAGTCATACTGTCTTGCCTAAGTTCCATGAACTCTGACACTTTCCGGTCCCGTACACATTTCTCCAAAAATTTCGCCCAGTCAACATCTTTATGATTTTCACGTATTAACATCCACCATCTTCTTGCTTCGTCTTCTAGCATAAAAGTAGCTAGAAGCACCTTCTGTGTCTCCGAACAAGGGAACACCTCAAATAGCTTTTCGATGCCGAGGACCCATGCTTCGGCTTTCAACGGATTTAATCCCCCGTGGAACTGTGGTGGTTTCATTTTCTTAAACTCTTTGGTGAGAACTATTATTCGGTCATCATTCTGATTATCTGGCACAGGTGGTGCCAGAGATAGAGATGGAGGATGTGGTTGCTGCCACTGTTGTTGCCACTCTTGTTGTTGCCTTAATGTTTCTGCCATTTCCTGAATCAATCTTTCCATTCTATCCATTCTGGCAGTAGAGGACTTCTCTATCTCATCACCTCTTGTTCTCATCATCTGATTAAACTTGCATTATACTTTAAACAAAAGATTCACAAGTATGCGTACACTAGAGAGCATACATATTTAAACAATTTACAATGCAAGCAAAGCACAAACTTATAGCACATAATTCTTCATATCATAACATTTAAGCATATTCTCGATGCTTTCAAATTCATACATATAACATAAATGCATCCTAGATCTTTTCTAGACGCTTATTGCTCTTTTGGACAAATGTGTGAGTTATTAACTTGTGTTCTGATACCACTCTGTCGTGACCCGAACCCACCCCGATGGGTTAAGGACATAATCAGCCAGTAATCCTGAGATTACCTACGACCTCAAACCAAACTAGACATAACTCATCAGAGTAAAGGGCCAAACGGAAGAGATATTTCAAACTTTGTCCATAGAGCTGTGCTTACATGGCACGTCATAACAATCCATACATATACATGTTAACAACTCACATAAAAAATATGTACTAACACAAAGCTTTGTACATTCAGGATCATTCAAGTCTAGGTCAGCCAATCATACTATATACATACATGAACCAAAGTCCTCGCCAACAAGACAAAATAAAACAGGATAACAAAAGGGCGAAAACGAGTCTCGTGCATGAGACGTAAGGGTTGGCTCTTCAAAACTTGGTTGTTCCTCCCAAACTTCACTGAGGCTGGGTTTGGACCTCTCTTGGCTTACCTACAAACACATGAATGAGCGTGAGCAAAAGCCCAGTGAATAATATCAAATAAAGTAGATACATTGGAACAACGTGCATCAGACGGCCTCGGACCCAACCTATTCAGGTCAAACTGGCCTTTGGCCCACTCATACTTTCAATCATGTCAAACTGGCCTTTGGCCCATTCAGACTTTTGTATCGAACTGGCCTTTGGCCCATTCAGACTTTCGTATTGGACTGGCCTTTGGCCCATTCATTCATTCGTATCAGACTGGCCTTTGGCCCATTCATTCTTTCATGTCAAACTGGCCTTTGGCCCATTCATTCATTCCTGTCAAACTGGTCTTTGGCCCATTCATTCATTCATGTCAAACTGGCACTTGGCCCATTCATTCATTCATACCAAACTGGCCTTTGGCCCATTCATTCATTCGTATCAAACTGGCCTTTGCCCCATTCATTCATTCCTATCAAACATTTGTCCACAATTCAATTCAACAGCCTTATAGAAAGATGTGAAATTGGACAAATGGCATATTTCAAATATCTCTGTTAAGATATTACTCACAGTGATCGGCTAGATGATTTTCCCTGGAGCTCGACCCTATACATTCCATGAACACAATGGGTCACAAACAGTTTAATCTGTTCTTAATTCACATAATCCTCTTTCGGCTTCCTTCTTACCATTTTAACTCATTTACAATGCCTAATGCATGCCTCAGAGTGCTTAGAGGTGAAAAAGAACGAAAAACAAAACACAGAACGCATTTACAAAAATTCAGAAACAGGGGTCCCCCGCTCGAGCGTGGACTTCCCCGCTCGAGCAGATGCATAAGGTCTGCAAAAGTACTGGTTACATCAAATTTATGCTCGAGCGTGAAGTCGGGCGCTCGAGTTGAAGCTCAGTCTACATAGCTCCCCGTTCAAGCATGAACTTCCCCACTCGAGCGGACATCTTGTCTGCAAAATATGCTGGGAGCTCGTATTTTACGCTCGAGCGGCGGTTTCGCCACTCGAGCGGACATCAAAATTTCTGGATTTTCCAGAACTGTTCTTAAGCTCAAATTCAACATTCAAATCAACATATCTTGCATATTATGGCTCAAACTTCACATATACATGTACTAACATGGTACAAACACCAAATTACAACATCATGAAGCTCAATTCCATGAATTACTTACATGCATGTTCCAAATAGCACCAAACTTGTTTCCATCATAACAATTCCATGTATCTCAAACCCATTTTCTTATAGATGGTACATGCATGTGGAACACAACTTCTATTCTCAATTTAGATGATGAAGAGATGGTAAAAAATATGAGCTTCAACTAAAATCTCACATGGATTATACATTTTGTGCTCAAACATGCAAATTCAAAGCAATTTCTCACATGCATGTGCATATTGACTCCCAATTCAACAAAACCAACTCAGTTTCATCATAATCAATTTAATTCATGTTCTTGATCATTATTCAACCTTGAATTCACAAAATTTCAATTTAAAGTCCATGAATTTACTTACCTAGAGGCTTTAATCTTTAGAAATTCTAGTTGAATCTTGAGTCCAACCTTCCAATTTCTCAAACTTGAGCCAAACACACAATTCTCCTTCTTTCTCCCTCAGAGAGGCCCTCACTCTCACAAATGTGTACTTCAGATTTGAGTTCAAAACAAAGTGATCAAAGTGTAATAGGGCCCTTATACCGGCTCTCTCTCACATATACTATTTTAATATTAATTGGTTGGGCACTAATTTATAATTTAATCTATTTAATTTGATCCGAATCAATTTTCAATTAAATTTCATCGTAGGCTCTAAAAATTACGCCAATCACCATGGCGTAGTCAATTTTGGTTCCTGTGGCCAATAGGGCCTTCAATTTAAATTCCAAAGCAGATATTCCTACGGTGTACAGATAGAAATTGAAAACCACATATTTTCACATAAATGGCACACAAAATCATAGCAAACACATAATTATATTTGTAATAAGGACCAATTAGCATAATATGGAACAGGGTTATCACAGTCGAAGTAGGTCACCCAGAAGGGAAAAACAGCAACGGGGCAACTCTCCTCAACCACGCTCGAGGGGAGAAAACAATGCGACTCCGTGCCCATTGAGTTTTGTGGTTTTTGTGGAGAACAAACCGATGACGGAAGCAGATTCAATTGTGCAAGACCCAAATGTGGCAGTCCAGTCGGTGGTCGGTCGACCTATTTTTGAGGTGTTTTGGGGAGGGCATCCATATTGTGAAAGGGTTGTATACCGCCTATGAAGTCAACATGCATCTTCGCACTACACAGCGGAAGATGGAGCAGAAGGATGAACGCATTCGAAGCCTAGAAGGTCGAGCGGAGAAGGTCGAGGGCGAACTAAGAAAGGTCAAAACCACCGAGACACAATCGACCGAACAAGCTAACCTGATTGTAGAGGAAAGGGTGACCCAGCGTCTTATAAGTCACGCGATTGCCGATCGAGATACGGCAAGCATGTTTGCAATAAAACCTGCAAAGGGCCGGGCTTATGAACAAGGCTTCCATGCGGGCTGAAAAGTTGGGATAGAGAAGACGAAAGAAAAGCTCACCGAAGAGGTTTGCCGATGTGAGAACCGTGGATTTAAACACGGGTGGATCAAGGCTGTCCAGGCCGCAAAGTCTCTCCGGGTAACAGGCGTTGATTCGGTGTCGCTATTATACCTGTCATCATTTTCCTTTCGTGGCTTTTGAAGTCAAGAAAAGTGACGACGAGGGGGCTGCTGAATAAAACTTAAGACAAAACATCATACCACCCTAACGTAGATTGGGAGCGAATTATGTACTATCGATTAATTCAATAAAACTTATTATTTTAAACGTTGTCATGTTGTTTTAATTTCTCTCAATCGATATATTTGGTGTACCAAACATATTCTTTGAATTTTCATGCTGATAGTTACTGTTGCGTATACGATCCCTGATTTTAAGCTCATGTGTAATTTAACAAATTTATATACTAGATGGTGGGTTGTTTGAATTCATAATTGTACTGGAGTGGTTAAATTCAATCAGAATGATCTTTCTCTTTTGCGTAATTTGCATGCTTGTTTAGTTTCTAGTATAATGTGGGCAATAATGCCGAACGAAGCTAAAGATAAAACAGGATCAATTTTCCTCCATTTTTTGTCAACTGTGCTTATGTTTGTTATTCATAATATTCATAAAAAGCGTGCAGAATCAGGAGTCGTTTTGCCTCGCCCCTGATGGCGCTCCGAATGCGGAGGCTTATTCGGCCTAAATGTGTCATTCATGGATGGGGCTCTGAATTCGAAGGCTTTTTACTTGGCCAATCGTGAAATCCACGAAGGGCACTCCGAATCCGGAGGCTTATTCGGCCCAAACGTGTCATTCACGGATGGGGCTCCGAATTCAGAGGCTTTTTATCTTGGCCAATTGTGAAATCCACGAAGGGCGCTAAGAATCCGCAGGCTTATTCGGCCCAAACGTGTCATTCACGGATGGGGCTCTGAATTCAAAGGCTTTTTAACTTCGAACTACAATTCCATACAGTGAGATAAGAAGTCTTGCATTATAAAAGTGAAAGTTATACACGGTGAATACACAAAACAAGTCGTACCCCACATGCTGGGTTAATGATAAACTTTACGCAAATGCGTGGAATTCCAAGGACGTGGCAGACTCCTCCCAGACATGTCTTTGAGCCGATATGCCCCTGTACCCGCGTTTGAATCGATCTGATAGGGGCCGTCCCAATTGCCCGGGGCACGAGGTAATGGTCTGACGATGTCAAGTCCCCATTGGGCGAATGGCCAAGGACTGGTGATAGAGCTCAACTCTTCTACAGGCAAATGGGTTAAAGGGGAAAAATTCTGGCACCGTTCACATTTCTTGATGTAATTCTCGATCACTCTCATTGTTGGCCAATAATGCCCTTGTGTCACAAATCGATGAGCCAAAGAGCGCCACGAATGGGCACCACAACTACCTTCATGTATTTCACCAGAGTTCTTTGACTTTATCCGGATGAACGCATTCTAGATATGGACTAGAAAGGGATTTTTTGTAGAGTTTTCCTTGCAGATCCAAGTAATATCGTAGGGCTTTCTTTCGTAGTTTGTGAGCTTCTTTCTTTTTCGTCGGGAGCTGTTCAGACGATAGGAATGCAGTGATGGGGTCCATCCAACTTGGACCTGATTCTATGACATTAATTTAAATTGACTCTGAGGGGGAAATGCTCGGCTCAGGGATAAATCCCACTTCAATTGTCCGTTTGATTTCTGAGTTGATAGCGGGGGCTACGCAGGCCAGGGCATCTGCATGTGTGTTCTGATCTCGGGTTATTTGATTTTGTTCATGATGGTCAAATTTTTCCAGCAAAGAGTTCACTGTTTTCATGTAAGTTGCATTCGGTCATTTTTGGCTGCGTATTCCCCTTTCAATTGGTTAATGACTAGCTTTGAATCGTAGAAGATAAGCAGACACTGAGCACCAAGGAGATGTGTATTCCATAGGCCAGTTAACAATGCTTCGTATTCGACCTCTTTGTTCGATGCATCGCCCAGTTTGACAACCTGCTCGATTATTGCCCCGTCAGGAGCCATGATCACAATGCCCGCCCTACTGTCACGTTGATTGGACGATCCATCACAGTACAACTACCAAATGTCCCCAACATAAATTCCCCAGTTCAGCTTAGGTTGAATTTGATCAGACTTGAAGTCGGCAAGACCCCCAGTGAATTCGGTCACAAAATCGGCAGCACTTGCCCCTTGATTGAGGTTCTAGGCAGAAACTAAATATCTTACTGGCCGAGTTCAAGAGCCCACTTTGAAACGCTACGAGCATACTACGTACACTCTGATCTTGACCGTAGGGGGTAGTCCGTTAGTACCCCGATGGTATGCCCCTGAAAGTAATGCATCAATTTTCTTGCTGCCATGACGAGGGCTAGGATGGGTTTTTCCAACAGAAGGTAACATGTTTCGGTATCAACCATTGCCTTGCTCACATAATACACTGGTTGCTGCTCCCCAAGCTCTTTCTTTAATAGTACGGCGCTGACGGCCCGGTTAAAAACGGCTAGATATAAAATGAGCAGGTCACCTGCCGATGGTGTTGTCAATAGTGGAACTGATCGGAGGTAAGTTTTCAGATCGTTGAAAGTGGCTTCGCACTCAGAGGCCCATTCAAAAGCTTCACCCTGCCATAGGGTATGAAAGAATTGTCAGCAGCGATCTATGGAACGACTGATGAACCTGTTAAGTGCGGCGGCCATCCCCATCAACTTTTGAACCTCCTTGACCTATTGGGGGGAGGTGAGTTCCAGGATTGCTATGATTTACCTCGGGTTGGCTTCAATTCCTCGGTGGTTGACAATGTAGCCAAGGAATTTACTGGATCCGATCCCAAATGCACATTTGGAAGCGTTCAACTTCATTCTGTACTTACATGAAATGCTGAATGTCTCTTCCAAATCGGCTAGGTGAGTTTGCTCTTCTTTGGACTTGACCACCATATCGTCAATCTATACTTCCATAGTACGGCCGAGTTGCTCCTTGAACATAGCAGTGACTAGTCTTTGGTAGGTTGCCCCTGTATTCTTCAGCCCAAAAGGCATAACCTTATAGCAATAGGTTCCTCTTAGGGTGAGGAATGCAGTTTTGTCTTGGTCTTTTGGATGCATGGCAATTTGATGGTAGCCTCTGTAGGCATCAAGGAAGCTCATACGTTGATGACGTGTCATGGCGTCTACGAGTTGGTCTATTCTGGGAAAGGGAAAACAGTCCTTGGGGCAAGCTTTGTTTAAGTCCGTGAAATCCAGGTAGACACGCCAAGTCCCATTTTTCTTCTTTACAACCACAGTATTTGACAGCCATGTAGGATAGGTCACTTCCCGGATTGCTCCGGCATCAAGCAACCGGTCAACTTCTTCAACAACGACGACAGTGTGTTCTGCGGCTGACCGCCGGCTTTTCTGAATAATCGGCTTACATTTGGGGTCAACATTTAAACGGTGCTGAGAAACAGATGGATCTACCCCTGGCATCTCATACGGTGACTATGCAAATACATCAAGGTTGCCGAGTAAGAAGGTAATTCGCTGCTGCATGTCAACTTCATTCAGGGAGGCGCTGACCATGAAGAACCTGTCAGGATTCCCGTCAATTTCAACTCGATCCTCGGCTTCCATGGCCTTTCCACTTGGGAGTCGTCCAACATCGTCGAGGCTCTCTCGATCCAGCACCTCAATAGAATTCACTTCCAGCTCTCTTGGTGTCTTTGCAGCAAGGAGATAACATGCTTGTGTCAATTTCTGGGAACCACGGGTTTGTTCAATGCCGCGTTCAGTTAGGAAGTGGAGCAATTGATGATAGGTGCTTGGCATGGCCTGCATGGTATGCAGCCAAGTTCGTCCCATGATGAGATTATATAGGGAAAGCAGCTTGACAACCAAGAATTCCACATCCACTGTTCGGGAGCCCACTCGAACTGGTAGTGTGATTTTGCCCAATGGGTATTCTGGATTAGGGTTGAAGCCGAATAATGGATAAGGAGCCGGAGACAGGTCCGACTTGGTGAACCCGAGTTTGATGAAGGTCTTGTAGTACATGACTTCCGAAGTACTCCCCTGGTCAATGAGAACGCATTCAACGGTGAATCGGTTTACGAATAGTTCGATGACCAATGGATCGATGTGGGGGAGCGTTACGCCGATCAAATTAGAATCGTCGAATGTAATACTCGGAGCTTCATGGGGCCATTTTGCTGGTGTGATATGCTTTTGAGGGTCAGGATGCGACTAAATTGTATGTACCGCGGATGCCGTCGGTAGGTTGTATATCATATGGATCACGCCGAGTGGAGGTGAATCCTGCCGTAAAGCTACTGTTTTGGTTGAGTTGTCTTTTCGGACGTACTGCTTAAGCCGACCATCTTGTACCAATTCCTCAAGGTGATCCTTCAACGCATAACAACTTTCGGTATCATGGCTGTGGTCCTTGTGATATTTGCACCGCCTATCCCGTCTCCTCGTGTTAGAAGGTCCTACCAGTTTGGATGGCCATTTGGAGAACGGAATGTGTTGAACTTTAGACATAACCGTGCTGATCGGCTCTGACAACTCCGTATATTTCTTGTCCCCGCGTCTTGTGCGCCTGCCATCCACTTGAAGTTGTTCACTAGCTCGGTGGGAACATTGGTCATTTGATCAGCGCGAATCCCGTCTTTTATCTTGTTTAGCCCAATTTCGTGGTGCAGGGCTCCGCGATGGTATAGAATTTATTGGCTGGACAATTTCAGAAGGGGCTGTCTTGTTGGCCTTGTGCCCGATTTTAACCCACAGGGCGTCATCTTCCACTTTACAGTATTCCTCGACTTTCTTCATCAACGACTAGACTGTTTTGGGGGGCCTTCTGGTCAAGGAAATGTGGAGAGCACTATCAGGTTGCAACCCCATTTTAAAGGCGGTAATGGCCATGGAGTCATTGCAGGCATCATCCACAAGATTAAAGCATTCCCAATAGCGCACCGAATACACCCATAAGGTTTTCCCTGGCTGGATTTGCATTGCCTAGAGAGAGTCGGCTTGCTTCGGCTGGACCTCATTGGTGATGAATCTTACCCTGAAGGATTTCTGTAATTGATGGAAGCTGTTAAACGATGCCGGTTCCAACTTATAATACCATCTAACAGCCAATGGTCACAAACTGCTCGGAAATATTTGGCATATGAGAGCCTCGTCGTCTGCATGCAGTGTCATGGCCTGCTTATAATGACAAATGTGGTCAGTGGGATCCGATTTTCCATCGTATATGGTGAACGATGGAGCCGTGAACTTTTCGGGTAGTACTACCCTTGCGATCCGTCGCACAAAGGGGTCATGTTGGTCCTTATCGCCTGAATCAGTTCTTTTTCTCTTATTCCGTGCATGCGGACTTCCTTTAGAAGAACTGGAAACTTCAACTCACCCCTTCTTTTTGGGTTCTGGGGATGAGGAGTCAGAATCACTGCCACTATCTTGTCTCCGAACTCGAGGTCGTCGACCATCCTTTCTTAGAGGTTGTACCAGATCTTGGCGCGCGGCCTGTTGGGATTTTGCCACTTCCAAGGCTAAATCCTGTCGAAGGCGCTCGTTCTCAGCCATCATATTCTCCAACCTCTGTTTGTTTTCTTTCGCCTGATCCATAATCACTTGCATTGTTTCATCAACTGAGTTGAAGTTCAAGGCTCTTCGTGCGGTAATGTTTTCTGGTCCCAGCATGGTGCTTGTAGTGGTGTTAACTCGTGGTGTAAGGCTGTCAGTGACTGCCGAAGGATCTTCCGTCACGCCCGCCATGGATGTGCTAGAGTATTCCCACAGATGGCGCTAATTATGGAGAAGTGGTTTGGAAATACTCTTTTGATCCAATGGGACGCTTGAGATCCTCAGCTAGTAACCTGAAAACGAATGAACACTCTGATCGGGGGTGCCGGAATTAGCACTCTAAGTCAGTGTGTACTCTCTTGGTTGCTTCTATCTTAAGTTAAGCATACTAAATCTCACATACATTTCTCTGGTTGATGTTCCTCTATTTATATCCTTTTCCTTGGGCCTTAGGGTCGGGCCCACCCTTGATCCATTGTACGTCTATTTATTTGGCTCTTGTTTTGCTGGTCGGAATGCTCATTATCCTATTCGGCTCTGATGTCGACTAGGATCAATGCCGAGTACAAATTCCATCTTTGACTAATCTCATACGTATCCAAATTTATTCCCTCGAATATTGGCTCCCACAATCAAGATAGTACAAATAGCGAATTAGTCACTATACAACAGTTTCTTCAGGACCTCTCCATAGCAGGAGTTTAATGCCCTAGTATGGCGCATCAGTGGACTTATCTCTACGAGAATGAAGCACAACCATGTTTACAAGAGGAAAGATGTATAGACATGCGAGTATTTTGATAGATGTCGAGTAATTTAGATTTCAAGATCGCCTTTGCTAGATAAATCTAGCAATGTTTGAGCCATTGGAGATAGAAATTGAAGGCAAAAGCGCGTTATCTAACAGCACCACAACTATTAGATTATGGCTTTGTCTGTAGAATAATTTTTTCAGATCTAGATCAGATAGATAATTTTGGAAATAAACTTGCTCATTCAGTACTTTGTGTAATGGAAGAGCACTATCCTTTTGTAGAAGCGTTAATTGATGGCAAGCTACGTAATGAAAAGGAATAAGGTGCATTCCCACCAAGCATAAAATGTACCTTAGAGGAACTTCAACATTTTCAGGATACCTAGGACTTCTCAATCGAAAACCCTGGCCATGCAGAAAGTTTTCACTTAGAGATCAGCTTAATAAATAGAGGAAATTTGCTAATAATCCTCTATTAGCGTATAATGGAAATTATGGTCATCTAATTTGTGAAGATAGAAATCAGAAGATATACTGCAATTTAGCCATTCTAGGTTTTCCTTTCAGCAAAGAAACATTTGTAGATGAAAGTCAGTACCCCGACTATCGGCATAGTGTCTCTCATGACTCACCATTAATGGCAGAAGGAGATAACCAATGGGAAAATGAGCCAGATAATGGAGACTATTTTTATGATCAACTCTCGGCAGTAGATCTTGACGACCTTTCAGATAGAATGTATGCGTGAAAAAAATGTATATATATTTTGTTTAATATCACTTTGTCCCCTCAACTAAAACATGATACTCTTTGCCACTTTGAATTATAAATTTATATCAATGTAAATATTTTGTTAAGGATCTATCTCTTAAAGAGATGAAAAATCAACATCTGACTTATACATGACATCTTGAATGGAATGCCTAAAATGACATTATCAATGTATCTGGTTTAGTTTTTAAAAATAATTTTTTAGTGTTTTCTTTCTTCATATTTTTATCTTTTAGGTGCATCTAATCTAAATCCACCTAAAAAGTACATTTATGAAGAAATTTTAAAAAAAAAAAATTACTAACAACAAAAAATATAAAAATATACTAGTTTTTTTTTTTTCTTCTTATTTTTCATCTTTGCAGGTGAAGTGTAATTTAGCTTAAAAACATACCCAAAAATATTATAAAATAACAAAACCCTCAAAAATTGTATTTTAGCTTTAAAATAAAAATAAAAATTGGTTAAGGAGGAAGATTGATGTTGAATGACAGTTCAATAGGGTGAAGTGTAATTTACTCCTATAGTTGAAAAGGTATTATCGTTATTAAGGTCCAAAATAAATAAATAAATTTAAAAAAAAAAGAAGATAATTTAATGGCTTGCGCTAGCATATGATTGGGTATTCTTCTTAGTGTCAACTTAGGTAGTTAGGATTAGGAAGTTACACTATGATATTCTTTAATCTTGCTTATTCTTTTCATGATGTAATTTCATATATATTGTATGTTGATTTCATCAATAATTTTTTTTTTACTAATAAAAAATTAGTATTATAATTTTAAAAAAATTAGTGATAAATCCATATTCTCACCCTTATAAGTCATTAAAGACAATCGTGAAATTATACATAAGAGGTCCTCTCTCTCTCTAAAAACCTCTGGCCGGCCTGGCCGGCTTAGCTTCTTCTTGTGTTTGGGCGTTTGTTTTTTTTTATTATTATTAATTATTAAACTTGAATCCCCCATTGTTTTCCCATCCATATGTGCTTTGTTTGTTGTTGTTGCTGTTGATGTTTAATTTTTGGTTTTTTGGTGCACCAAAACATCAAAACATCTATCAAAATCATTCTTTTATCTATTCAAAACCCAACTCTCTCTCTCTCTCTCTCTCTCTCTCTATTAGAAAGCAAAAACCACAAACCCACTAGTTGTTCAAAACCCAGAGATGAAGAATTCAGAGTAGTGTGAGATTTCAAGTAGTGGTCAATGCTACTGAAAAAGGAACAAATGTGGAGATATATGAATTAATCTTTGTTGTTGTAAAGGATGTTTCCACAAACCCACTATATGTATGTATTCAAATCTGGGGCCTATCCGGTTCAGGATCAAGATTGAGGACCTAGCCAGAGAAGCCCTAGATCTATGGTTTGGGGCTAGCGGTGGTGAGAAGGTGGCAACCCGAGCAGAGACGGAGGGAAGAAGGAGAAGAAGATGAAGAAAATATTTCAGATCATTGTTCTTTGCTGTCTCCAGTTTTGTGGGGCGACAGAGGTGGTAGTAACGAGGTCAAAGAAGGAGAAGAAGACGATGATGATGATGGTGATGGTGATGAAGATGATGATGGTGGTGGTGGTGGTGGTGGTGGTGGTGGTGGTGGTGGTGAACCCAGCAGGCCTGGTCTTGAGATTTTCGAGGCCCAAAGCTGATAATCAACTACTAAATTTCTGGGGCTCTTCATATTCTTTTTTTTATTAAATGAAAAAAAAATTATGGTAAAGGACAAAAGATTTGTATTAAAATCACAAAAAATACTTAGCATTACATTATAACAACTAATAACTATCACTTGATTCTCGCTCTTCTTGCATTTTTAGAAGCAAATAAATCAATCATACTTGCATAATCTAGTTTTTTTGCAAAATCATTTGTAATTGATAACAATGCTAATCCATTCAATCTTTCTTGTGACATGGTTGATCAAAGGCAATTTTTGATGATTTTTAACTTTGAAAAGCTTCTTTCCCCCGATGCAACTGTAACCAGAATAGTCAAAAGTATCCTATAAGCAACCCATGAATTTGGGAAACAATTTGCCATCAACTGCAGATGATTGAGCACTTCAATTGGTTTGTTGACTTCTTTTGGCAATCTCTCTTTCAAGACTTTTAGCTCCATCAATAAATCTCTTCCATCAATATCAGAAAGCTCACCATGTTTTAAAAATTCTTCAAGGTTCACACACCCTGCCTTCAACGATTCATCACGCACTTTTTCAAGTCAAACAAAAGCCAAAGTTTGCCTCATATACTTTGAATTGTTTGAACCTATTTTTGAGTGAACAAAGGGCTTGATCAACAAAATAAAGGATGTCACGTCCCAAATTTTAATTACTCGAAATCTTTACCAAAGCCTTTAATTTAGGTCCATTTTTTTTTTTCACAAACATCCATTACCCTTGAGTAATAGAAACACAATAATACTTGTTTTCTCTCTCTCTCAATGAATACTACAATGATAACATTACATGTCAATCTCTTACTGAAAGGATACAAATAAATAAAAATACAAATACAAGATCCATTATATCTACAATGAAATTACATACAAAAGACACATGAACTTCTTAATTCTTCAATCACGGAATCCATACTTTCTTCCTGTAAAAAGATAAAACAACAGAGGTGACCACGAATGCCCAGTAGGAATCTCATAGTTTCAAATCAATAATTAACAAAGATAGAAATGATCATGCATGCTGGGTGATATCATATAGTAGGGTGACATTTTTATAATTTCAAAATATCATAAGTGCCTTTTTCTCAAAAACTATTTAAACACTTTTTAAGAAAAACCTTTATCCATTAAAATCATCCCAAAACTTTAGAAAACCATAGATTCTTGTGAAACAAACATATTTAAGAAACAACATCATTTAAAAGTTATTAACCAATTCTCAAATCATTTATCATTTAATTTCCATTTTTAATGTTCCTCTTTTTCTTTCATTCTCCTTTCCTACTCGTTATTTTTATTTAGAACCCCATAACTTCAAGTTCTAGTTCCCTATTAAATTCACTAACAATTCTCCTATACCCAATTCACTTCATTATTTACACTCTCAAATTTCATTTCAAGATAACACAAGATTAATAAACCTCTTTTCAATTCAACCTCTCATTTATTGACAAAACAACACTCATAATTTGCCTTTATTATCACAACTAATTCATTATATTTACCATCACCAATCCATAATCCCCTTACTCATTGTTGAGTTCCATACATTCCAAAGACGTCTATATACATTTCCTCTTTATATCAATATACACATCAATTTACAATTTCTCAAATTCATCACAAGTCACAAATAGCATCATCAACTTAACACATATATCAACACAATCTACCTTTTGCTGACTTACTACAGTGGGATAGCGGGCACCCAATCCATAACACTTTTCACCTTTTGCCGGCTACTATACGGCGGGAAGTGAACTCCCAAAAACCTTTTCTCAAAAGCCATTTTCTTCCAAAAACCATATTTTTTCGAAAACTATTTTTCAACTTTTTAAAACCATCCCCCACATTTGCCGGCTACTATACGGCGGGATGTGGGCACCCAAAACATTTTCGAAAACCATCTGTTTTTCCACTTTTGTCGGCTACAATACGACAGGACTGTGTGGACACCCAAAAATCATTTTTCCACTTTTGCCGGCTACTATACGGCAGGACTGTGTGGACACCCAAAAATCATTTTCCCACATTCGTCCAGTGATAAGCTTAGACAGGGCAATTGGACACCTTTAATTCAAACCACCCCCACATTTGTTGGCTACTAAACGGCGGGACGTGGGCCCCCAAAAACCTTTTTCAACTCCCCGCGCTGGTACCAACACAACACCACCCAACACAACACAACTCAACCCAAACTCAACACACCCAACACAACTCAACTCAAACTCAACACGACCCAACACAACTCAATTCAAACTCAACACGACCCAACACAACTCAATTCAACATGATTCAAACACAATTCATCATAGTCCAACACAATTCGATTCAACATCATTCAACACAATTCAACATCATCAACACTATTCAACATAATCAACACTATTCAACATAATCAAGGTGAACTCTTAAACCTTTATTTCATCATTTCACCCCAAGGCCCATGTCATCCATACCATTAATAAATTATTTCCCCAATTTTCCTTTCACATTATAGCATGATTTCCCCAATTTTCCTTTCACATTATAACACGTACTTATAGAAATCTGGGACTGCGAAGCTTGCTCGAGCGAAGACTCTCTCGCTCGAGCGAGGAACCAAAAACGCGTGTTTTCCATAAGTGGCTTCGCTCGAGCCAAACAACCTGCGTTTGAGCGTAAAATCATCCTTCTCAGGTTTTTTACAAACGCAACCTTCGTTCGAGCGAGAACTCCTTCGCTCGAGTGAGCAAGGGCGGACATGCAACTTTGAATGCAATTATGAATTTTGCTTCGGGGGCGCTACCCTGAACCCGCCAAGGGGTGTTTCCCCCTCGACCCCCGCGAGCTGACCGGGCAGCTCGATCCCTGTCATAATCAGCGAAGTGGCAATCTTGAAAGAATTAACATCACAAACTTTTCTACAAGGCACAATTCGGATTGGATTCGCATCTAACAAACTCATAGCCTCATCAAATCAAAGTGCGAAAACAAGTACAATCGAAAGGAGTTTTGTCAAACGAGATTGCCAAGAATAAAAACCTAACGCAGTGTTTTTGCTTTCCCATTTTGATTTTATCATCTTACCACTTTTATTATTATTATTTGCTCTTATGCAGCAAGGAAAATAGCATACTTAGCGAGATTGCCTACAGACGAGCACCGTTTAAAAGTGGGGATCAATTGGTTTGTGAAGTCTGCTATGGATTTAGTTACAACCGCAGAAAGTACTCTTGCCAAAGTTGTTTCAGAGCATAGTTCAATTATGCTTTCTCTTTTAAAGGCACACATTGTTTTCTTTTCTATTCTCACTTATAAATTATTTATTAACCATCACGTAATTTGATGTAAAAATCCCAACAAGCAAATGAATTTATGAAAGGAAATAACAATTTCACACTCATAGTTTTAGTGAGCACATACTCAGAAAACCGAGTAGGCATTGCACAATTTATCTTTATATTATTTAGGTAGGTAAAATACAATATATTATTGATCAAACACACAATAACGTAGTATGTAATAAAGTAGTACTAGTGTGATTTGAGTGGTCGATCAATTAGTTGATCCCTCCTAGTTAAATGTTCCACCACAACACCGAAGGCATACAATAATTTGATTTGTTTTTGTGTGTAGTAGAGAGAATGAATGAATTGATCTGAGGGAGAGGCTTACTCACCTTCTTGTTTATGTTTGTGTTTGCTTTTATTGACCTCATTTTCATCTGTTAAAACTCTCTGCCACTTCTCTCCCCTTCCTTGACCAAATTTCCTACATTAATCTCTCTCTCTCTCTCTCTCTCTCTCTCTCACACACACACACACACACACACACACACACACACACACACACACACACACCAATTTACCTTCTCTAAAATGATTTTCAACCACACACAAATATGGTTAGATATCCTTTTCTTGGAACATGGAACTAGGGTAGAATAAAAAACTACTTTGACATTTAGGCACGAAAGGTCCTGGGAAAATAGTGAAATATGTATGTAAAGACCTAGGAAATATCACAAACATCTTGAGACGGAGCAACATAAGTTGTGCAAACTTACGGAAAAAGCACGTGGCTCTCGATTTGAAAACTACTTTGAAATTTGCACTATTCCAATGCTTAGGCACGAAATAAGTCTTGGAGAGGAGGGGAAGCTTCAAACAAGCATGAAAAGTTCGGGAAACATCATGAACAGCTCCAGAGGAACCAATGTAAATTGCGAAAACTTATAGAATAAGCACGAGACTCCCAAAAATTTACCATTGTATTCCAAACTTATAGTAACCAATGTAAGTTGTGGAAACTTATGGAACTAGCATGGGACTCCCGCTTTGAAAACTAAGTAGAAAAATACATTTTTTTAACACTTAGGCTTGAGAATAGGCCATCGATGGGCCAAAATAGTAAAACAATCACAAGAAGGCTCGGAGAACACCCCGAACACCTTGGGGGGGGGACCAATGTAAGTTATGGAAACTTACGGAACTAGCACGGGACTCCCAGTTTGAAAACTAAGTCAAAAAATGCACTTTTTCCAACACTTAGGCTTGAAAATAGGCCATTGGCGGCCAAAATCGTAAAACAGCCACGAGAAGGCCCGAGAAACACCCAAACATCTCGGGAGGGACCAATGTAAGTAGTGGAAATCTATGGAACTAGCACAGGACTCCCGGTCTGAAAACTAAGTCGAAAAATGCACTTTTCAAAAAATGTTAAATTGTATATTTTATTAATAAGATAATAATTGTCTTTCTCTTTTTTTTTTTTTTTTTTTGGTTGTTGTTGCAGATTGGAGATTAGAGATGGACGTGTTTGGTAATCTAGACAGCAAGAGCTTTCTTATTTTGTGTTTTTGTTATAATATTACCTAACATGTATTTTGGTTGCGTTATAAAGTTCATATTTTTGTATATATTAGGAGACATGTTCGGTAATCTACGCTTGATATTATATTTTTGTGGATATTATGAGACGTGTTTTATAATCCGCAGTTGATATTGTATTTTTATGGATATTATGAGACATATTTCAACTGTGGTATTTTTGAAAATAAACAAGTTTTTGTATTGATCTGTAATAAATATTTTATTAAACATATTATTAAAATGTGCAAGAAATTTTTAGTGAAAAATAATTAAAATTTGAAAATATTACCCCATTTTTAATATATTTAATTCTTATTAGCAACGAAATATAAAACCGTCGCTATTAGTTTTCATACAACTTGTCTTGATGATTAATTTTGTCACTAATTATATAGTTCCAACAAATAATTTACACATTTGTCAATATTTCGTCACTAACTTGAAATATTTGGCAACAAAATTGTTTTTGGCATTGAAAAATTTTGTTTTGTACTCATTTTCGTGATTTAATTTTTTCATCATCATAATTTATATCATTGGTGAGGATAAATTTTGTCACTAAAACCTCTATCTTAATATTTTGTGATTTAAATATTTTGTCGCCAAAACAATTAAAAATAAAATATTATTTAATTATAGCTAATTTAAATGGATGTTATAGAGGACGAAAAATTCAACATTTAGAGACAAAAATTTCATCTCCAAAATGAAGAATAGGCGATTTAAACAAATTTTCATCACTAGGTACTTTTTGCAACAACAAATTGACGACGAACGTGGTAACAAAAAAATTTCGTCACAGATCACTTTGGTGACGAAAATTTGATATTTTGAGACAAAATCAGTCAGTCACCAAAGACCATTTTTGTTGTATTGCTGTTTTTATTTTTTGAATCAGCAAGATAGAGACATTTTATTGATGAAAATCAATGTACAAGGATTATTGAGAGCAACATCAATAAAAAAAAAAGGCGAGTGTACAAAGTATTAAAAAAAAACTAATCAATTCCAAATATATTGGCATTGAAATCTGCTGGATTACACCAAACCTGGGTGAGGAACCAACCGAAACAAATAAAACCAAAATGAAATAAGAAAAGCAACTCCAAACAGTCTAAAACCGCATCAATAGGAACCAAATGTGATGTCTTAACTCCACATAGTTAAAAGATAAGAAATGACTCACATAGTGTGAATTACGAATTTTTTATTTGTCAAATATCGCGTACACACTATTGACTCACCTGATATTTCGAAATTATTCAATGATTTTCCAAACCAAAAGCACTACTGACGTAGCTAGAAATGTCTAGGGGAAAAAGTTCCTGCCCCCAATAATAAAATGCCTTGGGTAAGGTGTGTACCATAAATTATTATGCAGTATTATTTATATGTGATATTTTTACTAAGGAAAATAACATTTAACATAAAAATATTTATTATATATAAAGGAAAAGTAATAGGATAGATAAGAGGAGATGTGCCTCGTTTTGTTGAGTTTTTACAGAAATATGCAGCACGGTGTTGCCATGCTCATCTCCTTGACGTAGCACTTGTTGGTTGTTGGTCTTCAAAAACACTGTAAAAGGAGTCTAAGACCATTAGTATTATAATTTTGGGTGAATTATGTAAATGGTCCATGTAGTTTACATGATGTATCAATTTGGTCTCTATTATTTCAATTTGCTCGATTTTATTCCTTAATTTAACAGATTATGTCATTTTAGTCCAATAAATAACGGCAGTTAAGTTTGGTGGATGGAAAATTTATACAATGTGCCAATTTGGTTCCTGTAGTTTACACAATGTGTCAATTTAGTCCCTGTAGTTTTAATTTACTCAATTTTTACAGGGGCCAAATTGACACTGTGTAGATTACAGGGACTAAATTAACACATAGTTTGACTTTCCATCCACCAAACTTAACATCCGTTATTTATTGGACCAAAATGATACAATCGGCTAAATTAAGGGGCAAAATCGAACAAATTGAAACAACATGGACCAAATTGACATATCGTGTAAACTACAGGGACTATTTTTATAATTTACCCTATAATTTTTCACAGCAATGTGCATAGCATTGTTTTCTTGAATTGTCGAATCATTAATAGAAGCTAGGCAAGGATACAGCAATTCTGCCAACAGATCCATTATGTCTTCATTATCTCTTTCAATTGTGCTGGCTGCGTAGTGCGAAGTAGTCATCCCTCCCCTTCCTTTCACACAGACAAGCTCACTGTCCAATGCCACTAGCCATTTCACCGTATCAAAATGCCCATTTTGCAATGCTAGGTGCAAGGGGCTTAGCCCATCTAGATTCAAATTCTTGCCCATTGATGGCTTTAAGCTCATCATTTCTAAGGCAAATTGTGTATTTCCAACAGACGCGGCTACATACAGAGGAGCCTCGACAGAAAGCTTCTCATATAAGATAATTCGTCCCTAAACTTTTGTCTCTAAAATCTTAATTTCTATGCAATATATAGTGTCAAAAATGTATTTTGTCATTTTATAGTTATTATATAACAATATATACATATAAAAATAGTATTAGATACAAATATATAAAAGTGTCTAACGAAAAGTATTAAAGGCATACCTCACACCATTGTTCAAGTATCGAAAGTGACCGATATGAATATTTAATTCATTCTCGAATACACACTCTCAAATGTTATAATTAAAAAATAATAAGTAGTCATAACACCACATAAGGAATAATTAGATTTTTTAATTATAATCAAAATAATAATCACAATAGGTTACAACCAATATCGCAACAACCTTGTTTGGTGCAGTTTATTATAAACTAAAATTAGATAATTAGAAAGTAGTAACTAAAAGCATTCATTTCTCAACTTTTAGATAATCAACTATTTTTTAAACTTATTTAAGATATTTCTGTCTAATAAATTGTAAGCAAAAGTTAACCAACTAGACCTAGCCAGTTGGCCACCTTGACTCTCCTAAGGACTTAGTCTCAAGAGGAACGTTATAGATTCAACTCTCCTTAAAAGGCAGTTGAATTAGGAGGCAAGTACTTGGTGCTTTGCAGAGGTAGGACATCTTACTCTTGTTGGAACAATCTTCTGTGTAAAAATAAATAATTTGAAACCAAATCAAACAAATAAAATGAACTACTTATAGAATTTATTTACCGATATGAATTAGTACAAAAAGATCAAATCGAGTGTATGACACTCTGTCTTTAAGACAGATTCGCCTCGCTACGGTGCTTACGGATAAAAGGCGTTTATCTCCTAGGATACAATGATCTACATAGATTATAGAAGTACTCCAAAAATTTTGTACGGCGAACTACAACCTATGTTCTATACTCTCTAAATTTTTCCATAAAAAAAAAAAAAAAAAAAAAACTAGTATGAAGAACAATGCAAAAGACAGCAAAAACGGAAAGAGCAAATGAATTTTTCTGGATTTCAGGATCTTAGAAATGCTGGAAATGGTCTGCTTTTATAGGTAGATTGCTTACTAAACAGATCTGTCCGAATAGGTAAGAATTTCACATGAACAGATCTGTTTTTGAAATGAACAGGTGTAGTCCAAATTTTGAACAGATAACTGCGGCAGTTACATATCTGTTCATAACTGCTGGGCAATTTTAAACCTGTCCGAAACTGCTGGACTGTTTGTCAATCTATTGAATAGTTTGAACCTGTTGAACCTGCTAGAAAATGAACTGAAAATGAGCACAGTTTGGACAAAAAAAATTGGTCCAAAATTTAAATTAATTTTCCCGTAAGAAATTGAAAAAATTCAAATAAATTTTGTTTAAAAAATTAATGTTAGAACCGACCCAACCTACAACCTACGCCCGCACCCAGCATAGCTCGGCTGGTCGGTCGGAATGACGATGGCAACTGCGCGCGCGCGAGTGTAGTGGTTTGAGCCAAGGTTCACTTTGTCCATAACTCCTCCCTTCTACAAACTGGGGATGCCCCTTGGGGCCCAACCCAAGTGTTGCCACCTAGAACTTATATACTCATATAAGTTTTCTTAAGTTTCAATGGGACAAACCTTACAAGAAAACCCACATTTTATTTTTTATTTGTCCATTCCACGAACCCGAAAACGATGTCAACTTCCCATTCACTCATAAATGGTTTTGACGAAACATTTTCACCGTGTGACTTGCCACGCGGCAAGGAACACATCACCTCTTTTAACCCACCCCAAAAGACGTTTGGGACCCACTCAAATTTGGGCTCAAAGTTGGCCTAAAATAAGCTTATGAAAACCATAAATTCCAACAATCCCGCACATGAATGGAATTTGACGGAGAAAAAATACAACATGATCTAATTACAGAGAGTACAAAAATTGAAAATATTCTGCAAAGGATAGGTAGCTTTTGGCTTTGAACCTTCCCTTGTGAGACACTATCAGATTTACTAGCTAACCAGTGAACATGATGTCTTGAACTGTTCAACCATTTGTGTATACCAAGACAATATAACTCACACAATATATTACTGCATACGCTTTTAGTTCTCACTATTGTGTTCATTTTGGCCCTGAACAACCTAGTCTTTTATAAGTGCTCTAGAGAATTGTAGCTCTTCACAAATCTCATAGAATTGGCCCAGTTCGCACTCATATAGGTGATTCTTATGAAGAGTATCCTGCCATACTCCACTAGGTATACCTAGATATAAGAATCATTAAAAGTATTACTTAACCTAAAATGCTGTAGACATCACTATTTCATTATAGAAATTGGTAAGAGTTTGACTCCCCAGTGATCCTTCTGAGTCATACATAACTCGGTTGTTCCTTTGAACCTAAATCTTGGGATCTCCAGTCAACAAGGTTGGGTTGCCATTGTGGTAACTCTTATTTAATAGGCTTAAGTCTCATCCCCCTTGATGAATTCTCAACTAACTCTCTTGCTAACCCTTTGGTTAGTAGATCCGCTATGTTGTCTTTAGACTTCACATATTCAATGGAAATAATTCCATTAGAGAGTAGTTGTCTCACGGTGTTATGTCGACGACGAATGTGTCGTGACTTACCGTTATATATATGACTCTGTGCTCTACCAATTGCTGATTGACTATCACAATATATGCATATAGCAGGCACCGGTTTTGGCCATATTGGAATATCTTCAAGGAAGTGGCGAAGCCATTCTGCTTCTTCCTTAGCTTTATCTAAAGCTATGAATTTTGATTCCAAAGTAGACCTAACAATGCAAGTCTGTTTGGAAGATTTCCAAGATACAGCCGCACCACCAAAAGTAAAGACATACCCACTGGTGGATTTTGAGTCTCTAGTATCCGATATCCAATTTGCATCACAGTATCCTTCAAATACTGCTGAATATTTAGTATAATTTAACCCAATGTTACGACTAAATAGGAGATATCTTAGAATCCTTATAATAGCTTTCTAGTATTCTATTCCTTGATTACTCATATATCTATTTAATTTAGTTACTGCATAAGCTCTATCTGAGAGAGTGTAGTTCATCAAGGACATTAAGTTTCCAATAATTTGGGCATACTCTAATTGAGAAATACTTTCCTGTACATTCTTAGAAAGAAACAAATTAACATCCACAGGTGTTATAGTAAGATGATCATCATCTTTGCTAAATTTGCCAAGTATTTTCTCAATGTAATGTGATTGTGACAAAGCATAACCTTATGATGTTTTGGTAATTTTCATACCAAGAATTACATTAGCAATCCCCTTGTCTTTCATGTCAAAATGTTTATTCAACATTTTCTTAGTAGTTTTAATGATGTCATTATTACTAACTATGATGAGCATATTATCCACATAAAGACATACTATAATATGACCTTTGTTTGTGATTTTAATATAAACACATTTGTCACATTCATTAATTTTGAATCCATTTGACATCATTGCTTTATCAAATTTCTCATGCCATTACTTTGGCGCTTGTTTTAAACCATATAATGATTTAACCAATTTACACACTTTCTTTTCTTTTCCTAGAACAAAAAATCCTTTTGGTTATTCCATGTAAATTTCTTCATCTAGCTCACCATTTAAGAAAGCGGTTTTCACATCCATTTGATGAATTTCGAGATTGTACAACGATGCAATAGCAATTAGCATTCTAATGGATGTTATTTTGGTAACCGGTGAGTATGTGTCAAAGTAATCAAGACTTTCTTTTTGTCTAAAAGCTTTGACTACATGTCTTTCCTTGTATTTGTCAATTGATCCATTCGCTTTTATTTTTCTCTTGAAAATTCACTTGTACCCAAGAGGTTTACAACTTGGTGGTAAATCCACCAATTCCCAAGTGTGATTTTGTCGGATGGATTCAACTTCGCTGTTTGCAGCTTCATTCCATAAAGGAGCTTTAGGACTGGACGTAGCTTCTTTGAAAGTTAAAGGCTCATTTTCTAACAAAAAAGTTAGAAAATCTAGACCAAAAGACTTTGAGGTTCTAGCACATTTACTATGCCTAGGTTCCTCTTCTTCATTTTGATCTCTTGCTCGTATTCTTGATCTTGTTCTTGATCATAACTAGTAATAGCATCAAAATATCTTTTGTTAGTACTAGTCTGTTGTCCAGCTTTATTTGGAAACACTTGTTCAAAGAAAGACGTATTCCGAGATTCAACAATAGTATTTACATATATTTCGGAATGTTTTGACTTGTGAATCAAAAATCGATATGCACTACTATTCTTGGCATAACCAATGAAAATGCAATCAACTGTTTTAGGACTTATCTTAGTCTTTTTAGGACTAGGAATAGCCACTTTAACCACAACCCCCACACTTTTAAGTATTTGTAGGATGGTACTCTCCTATGCCACAATTCATAAGTTGTTTGATTCACTTTCTTTTGAGATACTTTATTTAAAATATAATTAGCAGAAAATATTGCTCCCCCCCTATAAGTTCTAAGGTAATCCAGAACTTATTAACATGGCATTCATCATTTCTTTTAAAGTCCTATTTTTCTTTTCAGCAGTTCCATTTTGCTGAGTTGAGTAAGGAGCAGTGGTTTGATGAATTATTCCATGTTCTTTCCAAAACTCACCAAAAGATAATTCATATTCACCACCTCTATCACTTGTGAGTTTTTTAATTTTCTTACCAAGTTGATTTTCAACTTCATTCTTATATTGAATCAAAGTTTCCAAAGCTTCATCCTTGATTCGAATTACGTAAACATAACTATATCTAGTACAGTCATCTATAAAAGTGATAAAATATTTTTTCCTACCTCTAGTTTGAATTGATTTAAAATCACAAATGTCACTATGAATTAATTCAAGTGGCTCCATACTTCGTTCAATTGAATGAAAAGGAGTTTTGGATAATTTTGCCTCAACACAAATTTCATATTTATGATTTAAATCAATGTCAAATTTAGGTAAACATTCCATATTAATTAATCTACACAAAGATCCATAATTAACATGTCCTAGTATACCATGCCACCAATTTGAAGACTCAAGCAAGTAAGAAGAACATTTATTTTTATTAACAATTGAAGGTATAACGGTCATTACATTCATCTTGAAAAGGCCATCAGACATGTAACATTTTCTTACATACATCCCGTTTTTGGTAAGTACAAACTTGTCACTTTCAAAAACTAGCCTAAACCCATTTTTGCTCAACAAAGATCTGGAAACAAGGTTCTTACGAATGTCCGGTACATGTAGCACATTGTTGAGAGTGAGTTCCTTTCTAGATGTCATCTTCAAAATAATCTTTCCTTGTCCTTCAACTTTAGAAGTCGAGGACTTTCCCATAAAAACTTGTTCACCATTGTCCATCACAGAATAAGATGTGAACATCTTTTTGTCGGCACAGATATAGCAAGTAGCACCAATGTCCACCCACCATTCTTTAGGGTTTCTGACAAGGTTTTCCTCGGAAACAACTGCAGAAAGATTTATGTCCTCAAAGCCATTGGAAATTGTGTTCACTTCGGTCATATTGGCTTTAGCAAGCTTCTTGCTTAATCTTATTTTGCCTTTGTGCTTGCTACGACAATCTTTGGCCTGATGTCCCACTTTCAGAGTAGGAGCATCCTCACGGAGAAACCGTGCCAGGTTGAGAGTAGTAAGATAAAACAGTATTTTCTGCTGCTATCTTTTAAAATCAGTTCCTAAGAACTTCTCTGGCTTTTCACTATGATTCACTGGCACAGTCACAGCATGAGGAGGGGTTCGCGCAATTTGCAGCCGCTATACCAATATTGGTTTGAACATTAGTTTGACCAGTTTCTGTAGCCATGAATTCTAAATGTGGGAGCCGAATTTCCGACGTTCAATAAGGCCGAATAAATGTATGAAGACGACTCAAGAAGGAGAATGTATTCGGCCATGATCTAATCAGTCGACCACAAAGCCGAATATTATAATCGGCATTTTAACCAGCCGAACAAAGGCCGAATAAATGAACGTGCAATGGACCAAAGGTGGGCCCAAAAGCATAAAGCCCTAGGGGAAGAATATAAATAGAGAAACATAAGCCAAAGAGAGGTATGTGAGAACTTTTACGCTTAACTTAGAACATAAGTAACTAAGAGAGCTGACACTGACTTGACCGTTAGAGTGCTAATTCTGGCACCCCGATCGGAGTGTTCATTCCTTTTTAGGTGACTAGCAGAGGATCACGAGCGTCCCACGGGATTCAAAGAGCATTTCCAAACCACTCTCCCACACTAAATTATAAAACAAAATTATAATTAGAATTTTTATACTACATAAAAAATTAAACCAAAACCACAAAATTAAATTCTTTAAAAATGAAAGAAATAAGAATTGTAACTTTTATTTCTAATTAATTTGAAAATAAAATAAAATTTTTATTTAAACAAATTAATTCCACACAGAAAATTAAATTTCTATAATACTTCAAAAATTAAAATATTGAAATAGAATTTTAATTAACGAAAACTTAGAAATTATTTCTGAAAATCAAAATTAATTTCTGACCAACTTCACAAATAAATATTCTGAATTGTTAATGACTACCAGTATATTACTACTAGTTGTCAAAGAAAATAAACAGTATATTACTACTATTTATTTTTTTAACCAGAATATCATTTTGTAAAACCGCAGAAAATAATTTCTGTAAGAAGAAGAAAGAGAAAAGGAAACAAACGAAAAATTCTGTGTAAACAGAATAATTTGAATCTATCTTAAGATTGTTGGAATAATCTTCTGTGTAAAATAAATAATTTGAAAGCAAATCTGACAAATAAAATAAATTACTTACAGAATTTGTTTACCGATTTGAATTAGTACAAAAAGATCAAATCGAGTGTGTGACACTCTGTTCTTAAGACAGATTCGCCCCGTTACGGTGCTTACGAATAAAAGACATCTATCTCCCAAGATACAATGATCTACAAAGATTATTGTAGCACTTCAAACAATCTGTACGGGAAACTAGAACCTATGTTCTAGTTTCCTAAAATAAAAAAACTAGTATGAAGAACAAAGCAAAAGAGAGCAAAAATGGGAGGAGCAAATGAATTTTTCTAGATTTCAGGATCTTAGAAATGCCGTAAATGGTCTACTTTTATAGAAAGATTAGTGACCAAACAGATCTGTCCTAACAAGTAAGAATTTCAAATGAACAGATCTATTTTTGAAATGAACAGGTGCATCCCAGATTTTGAATAGATACCTGTAGCAGTTTCATATCTGTTCATAACTGCTGGGTAGTTTTAAACATGTCTGAAACTGCTGGACTATTTTTCAATCCGTTGAACAATTTGAACCTGTTGAACCTGCTGGAAAATGGACTGAAAAGGAGCATTGTTTGGACAGAAAAAATTGGAGCAAAATTTAAATTAATTTTCCTGCAAGAAATTGAAAAAATTCAAATAAATTTTATTCAAAAAATTAATATTAGAACCGACCCAACCTACAACCTACACCCGCGCCCAGACGGATGGACGACGCGCGTGTGGTGGTTTAAGCCAAGGTTCACTTTTTCCATAACTCCTCCTTTCTACAAACTTGGGGTGCCCCTTGGGGCCTAACCCAAGTGTTGCCACCTAGAACTTATATACACATATAAGTTCTCTTAAGTTTCCAATGTGGGACGAGTCTTACAAGGAAACCCACATTTTATTTTTTATTTGTCCATTCCACGAACTTGAAAACAACGTCAACTTCCCATTCGCTCATAAATGGTTTTGATGAACCATTTTCACTATATGACTTGCCACGCAGCAAGGAACACGTCACCTCTTTTGACCCACCCCAAACGATGTTTGGGACCCACTCAAATTTGGGCTCAAAGTTGGTCCAATAGAAGTCTATAAAAACCATAAATTCCAACAACTCCCATAAGTGTTAGTCTAACAACCAACAATTGACTTTCGCTGATAAAAAAAATAATTTGTAGGAAAAAAAAAAATTTAGATGGTGTTGTAGGCAAACATTGGTCATAACAACATTATAACTAATATCATAATAGATGATAATTAAATATTCTAAACGTCATAACTAGAATATATAATGCACCTAAAATGAAGGGTGCATTAAAGAATTTTCCATGTAACATAAGCTAGTACAACCAAAATGGTACCCATGATGACTTAAGTAGAGCAATAGTAATGATGAATGCAGATGCTACATTGGAGCAAAAATAAAGAAGGCTCAGATTATTTACATGACAATGAAGTGGGTGTTGACTAGCCAACAAACAATTGAAGACAAAACAGATTGGAACCAGCAAAAGAAGGAAGAGAGATTGGTTTAAAGAGTTTGAGGGACTTGTATGTAGGTTGTGTACATATATATAGGCATGAAATTGCATTTAGATTAGGCCTTCTGTTTTTCTTTTTCTTTTTTCTTTTTTTCTTTTGAGAAATTACAACAACAACAACAGCAAAAAAATTCTTTTTTAACAAATAAATCTTGAATTTTTAATTCTATCGATTTAAATCTAAATATTTCATCTATATTTTTCCTTTTCTTTTTCAAATCCATATTTAAATTCATGATCCAAATACAATTTTAAGTTTTTTTGTCAATCAAATTCAATGGAAGACTTTGTGAACAAAGCATGTGTTCATGACATGCGCTAATTGAACATCAAATTTTTGCAAAGTTGTATTTCAGTCTCTACATAGTTGTGGTTATCTTCTATGGGATTGCATACACAAAATAAATAAATTAATTAATTTAAAGAAAATATTGCATATGTTATACATAATGTGACTAGATTCTCTCTCATTTCTCCTTTATCTCCTTGTTTAAATCTCTCCTTACCCTACAATAAGAGTTCAAATATAATTCAATGCTAAAATACACAATAAGCAAGTCTCATGCGATGCGAGACACAAGATATGTCTCTTTAGTGACAAATACCTAACTTCTCTGCCGTATGGGACAAGAATCCTGTGAGAGACCCAACATATCTTTTTAGCACTAAAGTGTTTGTAAGACATGGATTCCATGTAAAACATAAGATATTTTTTTTTAAATATCAAATATCTTGTCAAATGATTAACTCTTACCACATAAATAGAATAGGAATCCCATGTCATACACTAGAAGTCTCTTTATTAGAAGGAGCCATGATAAATTATTAATTTTTAGTGATAAAAAAAAAGTAAAAGGAAAGATAGAAAATGAAAAATGAAAAACCCTCTTGTTAAAAGGTTAGAGTTAAAATAACTCATCACTACGTTGTAAAATGAGAGTAAATCCCATGTGAGGCACAAAATATATCAATTTTGTACTAGATAACTTGCCAAATAATTAGTTGTTACCACACAATACAGGATATGATTCCCATTGTAAGGCACAAGATATCTTTTTTGTATCAAATGCCTTGTTTGACAATTAACTCTTAATGATCAAAAGTAGTAACAGAAAAATCAAAAGGAAAAAATGGGGTCTCCTAATCACAGTACTAGAATTGGAGTAACTCCTAACTACACGTATATAATCCTAAACAAAGAACTCATGTGGAATATAAAATGTCTTACCAAATGATTGGCCTTTACTACACATGTGAGACATGAATTCAATTGTGATGCACAAGATACGTCTCTTTAGTACCACATGCCTTCCTAAATGATTAACTCTCAGTGATCAAAAGAAGTAGAAGAAAAAGAAAAAGCAAAAGCAAAAGTGGATCCCTTCCTACATCACGGTCAGAGTTAGAGTAACTTATTGCTATCATATAATATGAGACAGAAAACACCTTTGAGAAATAAGATATGTCTCTTTAGTATTAGACGCCTTGTCAAATTGTTAACTCTTAATAATCAGAACAAATACAATAAAAAAGAAAGAGATGAGAACCAAGTGTGCAAAGATTTCTCTTTATACTAGATGCTTCACTTGTTCTCATAGCTCTCTTACATTTTTGTTATAAGCTACTCATTGCTATTACACAATATTATGGGATAGGAATCCTTCTTGAGTGAGACATGAGTTATATCTCTTTAGTATTAGATACTTTATCAAATTATTAACTCTTAGTGATCAAAACAAATAACAAACCAAGTATATGAAAAATAACAGTATGCAACATTTCTTCATTTGTCCTCTTCTCTCTCTAACTCAACCTTCTTTCAAGTATTCAATAATTTAAAAAATTTTAAAAATAAAAAAAAACCAAAAAAAAAGACCTTTTTAAACTACAGCGTGCTCGTTTTATTTGTATCACACACAACCAAAAATTGGAATATATTGACATGGAAATTCATATATCCAGTGATAATATTACACAACACAAATTGGTAAAATTTCTAGATCAAGTTCATTAATCAAAAGTGTAAGTCAAATAAAATTCGGAAATAGAATTTTTATGTATTACATTTAAATTGAGTGTTTTTTTTTCAAAAATAAAAAATAAAATTATGCGAGACATTTGAACCAAGTTAAATGTTTTGTTATTCATATATTTTATTTACAAACAAAATATTTCATCTATATTTTATATGGTCAATAGAAAACTAGTGGAAAAGTTCTGGTTGGGTTGGTGGGTGATGTACTATTCAAGTGTGGTGTTGTAAAAAGTCTCACCACTAAATGTTTACAAATGGAGCGAGGCGGTTGGAACCCAGTGATTCATAGGAGAAAGGTGGGATGGCAGAGGGGATTTCGCAAGGACGTAGGGCTGGTCACCATTTTTGTGGATAACATTCTCAACTCCATGGATCCTAAAGGGTTATTCCGTCTATTTCGCAAGTTTGGCATAGTAAAGGATGTGTTCATTCAAGGGAAGAGAAGGCAAGTAACAAGATCTCGATTTGGGCTTGTCAGATATGACTGTGAAGTGGCTGCAGAGATGGCGATCCAGAAGGATGATGGCCTGCGGTGTGACAATAAGGCCTTGATGGTGAAAAGAGCAGAGTATCAAAAACCCCAAACTCTTGGTCCAATGGAGCATAGATGACCACGTAGAGGTGAAGATAGGTTGAGGATTTTGCAGAGGACTCATTTGCAGTAGAGGTAGAATCATGGAGGCAAGAAGACATTTGCAGAGGCACTAGTAAGTGGTGGATCAAGTGAAAGTGAGAAGGTGGTGATCAAGGCTAATAAGGAAGGTAATGGGTGGTGATATGAAAGATTAGTAGTGAAAATGAGTAGTTTTCTAGCTTTCAAGGACTTTAGAGCAGAGATATGCAATAGAGGGATGAAGGATGTAGTTGGAGGTAGAATAATGCTGCTAACTTTTAGCTCAATTCAGCATATGAAGGAAGGGAAGCCTTAGTTGGGAGATTGGGGTCAGAAGGGGTGTGACTCAGTTGAAGAATGGGAGGAAGGTCAATTTGTAGAGCATGAGAGGTGTGTATGGTTATATTGTTTTGGCATTCGAATTAATCTTTGGAGTGTCACAACCTTTCGCAGTGTAGTTAGTCTTTGGGGAATGGTGGTTCAATTTGAAGAAGACATTAATAACCCTCTCACCTTTCAGCAAGGCAGAGTTCGAGTGCTTACGAGGTGTATGGAAATGATCAATACAAATGTCTATCTGGAGTGCAGAGGCAAGCTTATTCCGGTGAGAGTCTGTAAGGAACTTCCAAGATGTTTATGTCTTAGTACCAGCACTAGCAGGGGTAAAGATTATGTTCAGTTTCAATCCAATGACAAAGAAGAGGTGGACCAATTGTCTAATAATGGTGGGTGTATAAGGAATACTAAGCAAGCTACTTTAGCAAGGGGGAGGAAATAGAGGGAGGCTCTGATGGGATAAGTAGGGTGTTGGAGACAATGCTAGTCAGATCAGAGGTGTTGGGTAGGGGAAATGATGGTAAGCATGTAGCAGCCGTAGTTGACACACAGGAATGCATGGGGAATGGTAATCTAGGTGCATGCTCCAATGAGGAAAGTTTAATTCAAGAAGTCAACTCAAAAAAGGCAATTATGAATGATATTCAAAATCTAAATAGGGCTGTAGGCACTTTAAGGCTTTTAAAGGAATTATGTGGACCAGAGGGAGACAGGATCAACATTAACCTGGAAGTCCTTCTCCAGAGAGTGCAGGTTGGGCCTCAGCCCAGTGGATAAAAAAATAGAGTAGGTTTAAACTTGGGTGATAGTGTGGCCCAGCCTAGACTTAGGCTCAATCTAGTCCAATCTATACAAAAAGAATTTGAGAAAGAGGGTTGCTGGTAGCAGTAAAGGCAAGGAAGTAGCAGTTCACAAAGCCCGCAAAACTTGGAAAAAAGGCTCTATTTCAAAGAGGTGTAGTAGATTAGCAGGTGGTCTTAGCAAACAGAAAGGTGTGGTCGGCAGTCTTGGCTTCCCAAGAGGAGCCATTTTCAGAGCTTCAGCAATAGTAGTGGCTTCCTCTTTATCATCATCCCAGAGTACCTCGAGGATTAGAAGAAGAAATTTGGTAGAAGAGGCAAAGACAACTCTGAAGGTAAGAACAACACTGGGGCTGCAGTTTCATGGTCAAGAAGATGAGGTTGTGAGCAAGATAGTGGAGTTAGGAGAGAATGATTTGGAAAGAGTTGCAGGTGCAGAAGGGGCAAACAGAAATTAGCTGTTTACCAATACGGGAAATGGGAGTGACATGTAAGTTTAATTATGAAGATTCTATCTTGGAATGTTAGAGGGCTGAGAAGACAAGAAAAATTGGGGAAGGTCAAACATCTGGTGAAGGATAGAAAGGTGGATGTTTTATTATTGCAAGAAACAAAAAGAAGTACTATGGATGAATACTTTGTGAAAACCATTTGGCCTCATGAAGAGATATATTTCTTGGGGGTGGATTCAGATGGCAGTGCAGGTGGCCTTTTGTGCATTTGGAGGCCAGATGTCTTTAAGCTCATAGATTGCTGTTGCAGCAAGAATTTTATCCTATTATCAGGTTCCACATGCTTTTCTTTTGAGTGTGTCATTGTCAATATCTATGCTCCAAATGAGGTTTTGAGAAAGAAACAGTTATGGGAGGCACTGGTAAGTGTATACCCTCATTATTCAACTCCTTGGTGTATGGGTGGGGATTTCAATGAAATTAGGTTCATGAGTGAGAGGATAGGGTGCTCAAGAAGAGAAAGAGCGATGAAGGATTCTAATGAGCTTATTGACAAATTGGAATTGTTTGATATGCCTATGCTAGGTAGACAGTTTACTTGGTGTAATGCATTAGACGGGGAAAGATAGAGTAGGATAAATAGATTTATGTTGGATTCAAGGTGGTTGGAAAAGTTTTCTCTCAAGTAATGGGGTCTACCTAGAACCATATCAAATCATTGTCCAATTCTGTTAAAGGAGGATTAAAGGGATTGGGGTCCTAACCCTTTCAAGTTCTTAAATCCTTGGCTGTCACATCCTACCTTTATGTCTGAAGTTCAACAGATTTGGGAGACCAGTCAAGTGTTAGGATGGGCAGGATATAGACTAATGAAAAAACTAAGAGTCCTAAGATCTCACTTAAAGGTGTGGAACAAGGAGGCATTTGGTAATATTGACTCTCTCTTAAAGATAGCAGAGAAGGAATTGCATGAATGGGATTTGAAGGCAGAACTTAGGCCCCTGACCGATGTGGAGCTTAGAAGCAAAAGAGAAGTTAGAAGTTTGGTGTGGAAACTAAGTAGAAATAAGGAGAGGTTGTGGCATCAAAAGTCCATAATGCTATGGGCTCGCAATGGTGATAAAAACACTAGGTTTCTCCATATCATGGCTAGCAGGAGACATATAAAGAATATGTTAGATATAATCCTTGTGGAAGGGGTGAGCCTTGAGGACCATGTTCAGATTAAACAAGCTGTAGTCAGGCACTTTAGGCAACACTTCTCAGAGGATTGGGTTGTTAGGCCAAAGATCTCAGGTTCCTTTGATGTTATTAGCTCTGAGGCTGCAACTAATTTGGAAACAATGTTCTCTGAAGATTAGATTTGATCAGCTATTAAAAATTGTGATGGAAACAAGGCCCCTGGACCAGATGGCTTCAATCTTGCATGCATACAGAGGTGTTGACCTATAATGAAAAATGAAATAATTCAAATGGTTCAGGAATTCCATACAAATGTTAAATTATCAAGTGGGGTAAATAGCTCTTTCATTGTGCTTATACCTAAGAAGGATAATCCTGCAGGCTTGGGTGACTATAGGCCAATTAGCTTGGTTAGTTCTATTTACAAGATCTTGGCCAAGGTTCTATCCAGAAGAATGAAGCAGGTGCTTCCAACTGTGATCAGTGAGGTGCAGTCAGCATTTGTCAGTGGTAGGCATATTCTAGATGGTGTATTAATAGCTAATGAAGTTGTAAATGGGTGGCATAGAGCTAAGAAGAAAGGTATTATTTTGAAGTTGGATTTTGAGAAAGCCTATGACTCCTTAAACTAGGAGTTTTTGTTGTCAATGTTGGGTAATTTTGGTTTTGGCGCAAGATAGATTAGGTGGATGAAGACTTGCATTACAACAGCTAAGGTGTCTATATTGGTCAATGGTGCACCCACTGAGGAGTTCCAACCCTAAAAGGGATTAAAGCAAGGGGACCCTTTATCTCCTTTTATGTTCATTGTTGTAGTTAAAGGTCTTAATCTTTTATTGAAAAGGGCTGTAGAGAAGGGCTTGGTCAAAGGTGCTACAGTAGGCTCTGACCAATTGGGAATTTCATATCTCCAATTTGCAGGCAACACTATCATTTTTTGTGAATGTGGTAAGAAGGAAGTGTTGAATATAAAGAGCGTATTGAGGTGCTTTGAGGTGATCTCTAGATTAAAGATTAATTATAACAAAAGTGTTGTTTGTGGGGTGGGCTACCAAGAAGACCAATCTAAGGACTTTGCTAAGATTCTGAATTGTTTGCCAAAAAAGCTGCCATTTAATTTTTTAGGCTTGCCTTTAGGGTCTAATCCCAAAAGGAAGAGCACTTGCTCCCCGGGCCAGGCTAAGTTTCAGAAGAAGCTCTCATCTTGGAAGAGAAAGTTGTTGTCTTTTGCTGGAAGACTGACTCTGATTAAATCAGCCCTATCCAATTTGCCAATCTATTTTCTTTCTATCTTCAAAATGCCTAAGGGGGTTGTCAAGACTATTTCTAAACTTCAGGCCAATTTTTTGTGGAGAGGGACTGCAATCAATAGGAAAGTGCACCTAGTTAAATGGAAAGAGGCCACCAAAAGCAAGAGTCAAGGAGGATTGGAAGTGAGGGACTTAGGTGAGGTTGATGAGTGCTTACTACTAAAGTGGTGGTGGAGGTATGGTAGGGATGACAAGACTCTGTGGAAATCTGTGGTGTGCTCTAGGTATGGCGAAATTGGAGGGGGATAGAGTTCCTCAGTTAATCAACCAAATGGGGCTTCAATAGTGTGGAAGGATATTTCACAGCTTTACGTGGTAAAACCAAAGAATGGGTGAGTTTTTTGCTAATCAGGTCAAAATCATAATTGGTAATGGGAGGAGAATACAGTTCTGGTATGATGCATGGCTGGGTAACAAAGTTTTGAAAGCTGAATTTCCCAAACTATTTAGTTTATCAATAGAGAATGAAGAGTCTTTGCAACAAATTAGTGCAAAGAAGAGTATCTCAGGTGGGTGGCAGCTTCAATTTAGAAAGAATCTATTAGCTTAGGAAGAGAAGGAGTTGCAGAGGCTGATAGGCATGTTGGATTTATCCCCTCCTGAACAAAGATCTCATGTGGAATGTAAAATGTCTTACCAAATGATTGGCCTTTACTACACATGTGAGACATGAATTCAATTGTGACACACAAGATACGTCTCTTTAGTACCACGTGCCTTCCTAAATGATTAACTCTCAGTGATCAAAAGAAGTAGAAAAAAAAGAAAAAGCAAAAACAAGAGCAAAAGTGGATCCCTTCCTACATCACGGTCAGAGTTAGAGTAACTTATTGCTATCATATAATATGAGACAAAAATCACCTTTGAGAAATAAGATATGTCTCTTTAGTATTAGACGCCTTGTCAAACTGTTAACTCTTAATAATCAGAACAAATACAATAAAAAAGAAAGAGATGGGAACCAAGTGTGCAGCGTTTCTCTTTATAACAAATGTTGCACTTGTTCTCATAGCTCTCTTACATTTTTGTTATAAGCTACTCATTGCTATTACACAATATTATGGGATAGGAATCCTTCTTGAGTGAGACATGAGTTATATCTCTTTAGTATTAGATACTTTATCAAATTATTAACTCTTAGTGATCAAAACAAATTACAAACCAAGTATATGAAAAAGAACAGTATGCAACATTTCTTCATTTGTCCTCTTCTCTCTCTAACTCAACCTTCTTTCAAGTACTCAGTAATTTAAAAAATTTTAAAAATAAAAATATATAAAAAAAAATACCTTTTTAAACTACTGCACGCTCATTTTATTTGTATCACACACAACCACAAATTGGAATATATTGACATGGAAATTCATATATCCAGTGATAATATTGCACAACACAAATTGGTAAAAATTTCTAGATCAAGTCCATTAATCAAAAGTGTAAGTCAAATAAAATTCGGAAATAGAATTTTTATGTATTACATTTGAATTGAGTGTTTTTTTTTTCCAAAAAAAAAATAAAAAATTATGGGATACATTTGAACCAAGTTAAATGTTTTGTTATTCATATTTATATTTACAAACACAACATTTCATCTATATTTTATGTGGTCAATAGAAAACTAGTGGAAAGAGACAAAAATGAAAATCATACTTTTCATTAAAAGTATTGATGCCAATTTCAAAATATATATATCTTACTCTATAGTAATCATTTTATAATATTTGACTTAAAATTTTAGTATAAAGCATGTGGTTTGTAGTTGTAGTACAGTCGCATGCATTTGTATGTAATTTATAGAAATTAAAAGCAACAATGCTAAAACAAAGTCATAGTAGAAAAATATAGCATGCATTAGAAGTATAATATAATATTTTTTCGTACAAGGTTCGTTGTCAATAAATTATATACTATTAGTGGTCAAAAACTTTAAAAGAAAGGAAAAGGAAAAATTAAAAAAGACAAAAAGATGAAAGAAGTGATGTTTTACTGTACAAAAAATGAGAAACCTCTCTAAGAAATTCTAACCGTTCTCTCTTTCTTTGCTCTTTAGAGGAAGAGAGTGGTACTTTTAACCCAAGTGCTCTTGATTTATACCAGTCGAATGTAAGTATTCATCTTGGTAATGAGAGAAGATGTAGATTCTTGATTGATAGGTGACTTAGGGAAGGTAGCCTGAAAGAACTATTTCCGAGGTTGTTTTCTTTGTGATTAGATAAGAAGGGTACAATGTTTGAGTTCTTTGGAAGAAAATCTACTCTATGTGTATGGGATTCTATTTTTGTAGGCAACTGTTTGCTTGGGAAATGGATGAATGCTCTCAGCTCATTCACTTGCTTCATTGTAACCTTGTACTGAGTGAATCAGAGGATGACAGATTGGTTTGGAAAGCTAAAGTAACTGGGCTGTTCACTGTAAAATCAGTTTATGATCAGTTCAATTTGAATCTTGGTCCACTGCCTTCTGTGCCTCGAGCGATATGGATGAGTATTGCTCCTTCTAAGATGCAATTCACCTGTTGGCTAGCTTGGAAGAGCAGACTAAAAACTTCATTGTTTCTTCATAGCATTGGTGTTCTTGATCTTATTATAGATCCTTTATGCATTTTCTGTAATTCTTGTGAGAAGATGTGAACCATGTGCTTCTTTATTGAAGTTTTGCTTGGAAAATATGGACAGAAATTTTGTCATGGTGGGGGTATTATTTGGGTGGCTCCTCAATCGGTGAGTCATTTGTTGGAGTATGGGGTGGATTCAAATTCAAAAAGTTAGAAAAGAGTATTTGGAGGGCAATTCCAGCTGCTGTGATTTGGAATTTACGGAAGGCTGGAAATTGGTGCAAGTTTGCTGGTCTTGGTATTAATTGGGAAGGTTTGTGTGAATCTATATTATTAAATATAGCCTTATGGATTAAATACCACGTCAAAGGGGTGAGTTACTTTCTTTCTGACTTGGTGTTCAGGATCAAAGCTATAAGGGGTAGCTAGCTGGTTGGGTTTCTGTGTTTTGGGTGCTGGTAGTTGTTGTTTTGTTTCTGTTTGGTTGATCCCTTCTCAGCTTTCTTCTGTAGGTGTTGCATATGGTTAGGTGAGTCTTTTTGTGCCAACCTAGTTGGGATAAATGACCTTCACTCTAATGCGTATAGCACCTACTAGGTTTTGTTCTTTATTGATGTTTGATGTAAAGATTTATTCTTGATTCTAATTCAATAAAGTTCTTTTGCGGATCAAAAAATAAAAAATAAAAAAATTGAACCAAATTCGATTGAGGTAGGAGGAGCAAATAAATTTTTTCTTATTTTAGTAAACTACACTAACTTCCCTCTTGAGTTTTTAGAGAAAATACATTGTGCCCACAAGTTTGGTATTGTTTATATTGTGTTTACACATACTTTGCATTAGTTCTTTTATCAGCAAAGGGAAACTTTAATAGAGTACAAAGAGAGTAACATCAATAGAAACATCAATAAGACCAGCCAAATACAATGCAGCAAAGTAGAGAACTAAACAAAACAAGTGGCTTAAACTCCCACACAGAAATTTGCAAAACCATCTCCCTCAAATCAAGACCAAAACAGAGAAAATGAAAGCAAGCTTATGTCCTCAAAACCAAAAACACACCATAACCTCCCAAAAAGAATCTTGAAGAATTCATAAAAGTTAAGAGCTTAATTAATAAGACAGATGTCATATTTGGCTTTGTTGAATCGGAATTTTCGGTGACATGTCAACGGACTCTTTATACAAATCCGCGTAGCATCTGGAGGCGCTTCCACAGTTCATGAGGCATGAAAGGATATCGTCAAATTTTTCAAAAAAGAGAGGTTATACACATGCTATAAACACAAAACCAACCAATATAGGACGCGGCGAAAAAACCTGTAGCATACGGAGGAGTTGGAGATATGGTGTAAAATGCGTACCCATAGCTCACTATCAGAAACAACAGAGATACGTGCACCATTAAACTAGAGAGTTGCAAGGGAAGCACCAATATCATCGCGGTGATTGAGGCAAGAAAGCATATCGTGTTCAGGGTAAAAAAATCAATGAAAAAGGATCCATAAGTCATAGAATTCGTTAACTTGATTTTAGCAGGATTGTCGGTGGTGTTGGTATTCGTATTGGTGTCAGTGGTGTTGGTGAATATGGTGGCGTTAAAATGTGTGATGTTAGTAGAAATAAAATTGGTGGTGGTGATGGTGCCAAGCATCGTAATTATGAGTGGTGTTGGAAGGAGGAGAAGGTGGATTGTAATTGTTTTTACTCCTTTGGAGGTCAAGTATAGCTTGGAATGTAGGCTATGATCGTAATGCTACAACAAGTATTATGTTTCGCATGTCCATTGACATTTCTCTGCTTTCGTAAATGATTCGATCGATTAGAGCTTGGAACCGTCGGCGGTATTTTCAAAATTCTCCAAGGTCACTAACTACCGATGATCTTCTTAAAGCTCTGCATGGCCTAAAGTTTTCTCGATTTCGGTTTGGCGACCGTCGGGAAGTGTTTTACGCAATGCCAAGAGCTGTGAACTGCTCCAAATTCTTTGCATTTTTGTCCATGTAGATTTCCTTCATTAATAACTTCACAATCTGCGTAAACGAAAAATGTACATATCAATTATTTTATATTGGGTGTTGCTCATTGGCAGTGTTCGTTAAAGATCAAATAATATCAAAAAGGTTAGAATTACAATATGCATTTCATATATTCCATACACTTTTATATATGATACATTTTTTTTATGTATAAACCAATAGTTATCACCGACCATTGAACAGTGGTGTTTACTAACAATCTATCAACTACTATGATATTTATGGAACCAAAGAATAGATAGAAGCATGCCTCAGGTTGTGAAGTGGACACCGCAGTATGCAGCACGGTGTTGCCTCCCTTGTCTGTCCAGCACAGCACCTCACGCTTGTAGGTCTTTCGAAGCCATTTCAAGAGGGCTTTAACAGCATTAGGACTACAGCTTTTCACAGCAATGTGCAATGCAGTCTCTTTATGGATCGTCACATCATTTATAGACGATGGGCAAACATGTAGAAATTCAGACAAAAGATCGTCTTGATCGTCTGTTTTGGCTACAAAGTGCAGAGGAGTGAGACCCTCCCTTCCTTCGACACGGATGAGTTTACTGTCGAACTGGACAAGCCGTCTCACAGTCTCAGAATGCTTGTTTTGCAAAGCCAAGTGCAAGGGGCTTAGCCCTTCTGGATTCAACTTCTTGCCGAATGATGGCTTTAATCTGAGGATTTCTAAGGCGAAATCGGTTTGTCCGGTGATCTTGACTCGTTGAAGGAGTCTCCACAAAAAGTTCTTCGTTCATGCCGTTCAAAATGTCCGGTTTCGATTGAATTCTTGCATACAAGTGATTGATATTTCCTGCTCGTGCGACCTCCATCAAATGGGGATCCATTCTGTGCAATGATTTTCAATACTATTAAGCGACGAAAGAAGACTAGGACAAAAATGTACACAGGTTTTTGTTTTTTGTTGTTTTTTTTTAAGAAAGTTCTTTTCATATGGCTATAGACTCAGCTCTTGTAAGGCAAGATTTACATTTTAAATAAATGTCAACCATATAAATATCGGTTTTGATATTTTTGAAATTTTTTTTTGCAAGTGTAACATTTCCGTATAAATGTCAGTTATTTGTGTTTTTCAATTTCTGCCCACAAAAAAAAAAAAAAAAAAAAAGTTCAGTCAAAAAAAATAAATAAATAATAATTGGTATGCTTCAATTAAAAGAACTTTCTAACTCCCAAGTATTCAAGACTATACAGCAAAAATATTAAGAAAATATCTTATCAGAAATAAAAATTAAAATAAATTTGGTACGCATAAGGCAAGTAACAAGAGTAATGATGAATTGCAGATGTTAGATTCAAGAAAGAAAAAAAAAATGCTAAATTGGATATAAAGAAACTCATATGTTTCAGATTGTTTACTTCACAACCCAAGTGGATGCCCTGTGAACAAATTATGGAAGACACAACACGAATTGGGTAATTAAGGAATTATTTGAGATAATTTAAATAAATATACTTTTTAACTCTTTACGAATATATTTATAGAAAAGTAGAGAGATGTTATGACAAAAAATAAAATAAAATAAGGCTACCCAAGTTGGGCCCGGCCTGATTAGGCATAGCCCCGAGACTAGCCTGGGACCATTGGCCTAGGCTTAGGTCGTCATTTTTGAAGCCTGACTTGGCTCGTGAGCTCAATCTGCCTGGCCCGACACATCGACCCACTCAAAACTCACTCAAAGCCCGACTTGAGGCCCAGTGTCATTTTTTGTGAAAAATAATAAAATTTTGGTGGGAAAAATAGAAAAAAAAAAAAAAATTAGGCCCAGCCCGAGCTCGAGCCCAAGCCAAGGCCTATCAGCCCCCCCAAGGCCAGAATACCCCTTGGGCCTGGGCTTGGGCCTAATTTTCTGGCCCGTGGCCTGGCTCGGCCCGACCTGCATTTTAACAAGAGTTTGCGCGGCCTGACATGAGTTGGGCCAGACCGTACCAAATTTACATCCCTACTTAAGGTGAATAATGAAAATGGGGCCCTCATATATATATATATAATAATAATAATAAATCTATGCATAAAATGAAAAGTATCAACAAGTTTTTTTATTTAAGTTTACTTGCACACATAATCATTAAAATTATAAACTAAAATTTACTTTTATATATTAAAATATGAAGAAATCATTACAAATACTCAAAAATATTAAAATTAGGCCAAAACAACACTTGTTTGTATATATTTTAATTTCAATTGGATCATACCTCACTTATAAATAAATAAATAAATAATTCATATGGACACAATAAATTGTTTTGGGCCCTTTAGACTGGCATAAAGCAACGAAAATAAATTAGGACTATTTGAATTTGTAATATACTATAAGATACGACTAAATTTGGGAGCTCTATTTTGGACCATTTTTTTTGGACCTAAGGCATAAACCTTAGCCCAAGACCAGTTTTGATTTAAAATTTTATTAAAAAAAATATTAAGAGATCAATTTTTGTTGTCATTAGAGTGGTCACTAAAATATTGTCCTAAAAGATATAAAATAATAAATAAAAAAAGACCTTTAGCGACCAAATTTTGAAAATGTCACTAATAAAAATTCTTTTAGAGATTAACAATTTCTTGCCAAAAAAGATTTACTTTTTTAGATGAAAATTTTAGTCTAAAGAGATAGTAATTCACGTCTAAATATCTATTTTGCCACTAAAATTACAATAATATATAACACTTTTGCCAACTAAGATAATTCGTCCCAAAATTTTTTTCTTTAAAATCTTAATTTTTATGCAATATATAGTGTCAAAAAGGTATTTTATCATTTTATAGTTATTATACAATAATATATACATATAAAAATAGTATCAAATACAAATATATAAAAGTGCCTAACGAAAAGTATTAAACGCATACCTCACATCATTGTTCAAGTATCGAGTGACCGATATGAATATTTAATTCATTCTAGAATACACATTCTCAAATGTTATAATTAAAAAATAATAATGAGTCATAACTAAACACCACATAAGGAATAATTAGATTTTTTTCAATTATAACCAAAATAATAATTACAATAGGTTATAACCAATATCGCAACGACCTTATTTGGTGCAGTTTATTATAAACTAAAAGCAGATAATCAGATTGTAGTTACTAAAAGCATTTATTTCCCAATAGATAATCAACTATTTTTTTTAACTTATTTAAGATATTTCTGCTTAATAAATTATAGGCAAAAGTTAACCAATTAGGCCTAGCCTAGTTGGCCAACTTGACTCTCCTAAGGACTTAGTCTCAAGAGGAATGTCATAGATTCAACTCTCCTTAAGAGGTAATTGAATTAGGAGGCAAGTATTTGATGCTTTGCAAAGGTGGAGCGCCTTACTCCCATAAGTGCTAATCTAACAACTAATAACTGACTTTCTCTGCTAAAAAAAAAAAAAAAAATTGCAAGCAAAATTTTTTTTAGATGTTGTTGTAAGCAAAAGTTGGTCATTACAAAATCATAACTAATATTATAATAGATCATAATTAAATATTACAAACGTCATAACTGGAATGTATAATACACCCAAAATGAAGTGTGTATTACAAAATTTTCCATGTAACATATGCTAGTACAACCGAAATGCTACACTTGACTCAAGTAGAGCAATAGTAATGATGAATGCAGATGCTAGATTCGAGCAAAAATAAAGAAGGCTGAGATTATTTACTTGACAACGAAGTGGGTGTTGACCAGCCGACAAACAATTGAAGACAAAACAGATTGGAACCAGCAAAAGAAGGAAGAGAGATTGGTTTAAGGAGTTTGAGGAATTGCATGCGGTTGTGTACATATATATAGGCATGCAATTGCATTTAGATTAGGCCTTCCTTTTTCTTTTTTTTTTTTTTTTTGTTTTTTTTCCTTTTGAGAAATTACAACAACAACAAAAGAAATTCTTTTTTAACAAATAAATTTTGAGTTTTTAATTTTATCAATTTAAATCTAAATATTTCATCCATCTTTTTTTCTTTTCTTTTTTAAATCCCTATTTAAATTCATGATCCAAATACAATTTTATGTTTTTTGTCAATCAGATTCAGTGGAAGACTATGTTAACAAAGCATGTGCTCAAGACATGCGCTAATTGAACATCAAATTTCTACAAAGTTGTATTTCAGTCTCTCCATAGTTGTGGTTATCTTCTATGGCATGGCACACAGAAAATACATAAATTAATTAATTTCAAGAAAATATTGCATATATTATACATAATGTGACTAGATTCTCTCTCATTTCTCCTTTATCTCCTTGTTTAAATCTCTCCCAGGGTCGGCCCTGGGCTAAGGCTGGTGAGGCCTATGCCTAGGGCCCCAAAAATTAGGCCTAAAAAAAGGCCCCCAAATTTAGTCTTGCATATATTAAAAACTTAAAATGGCCCAATTCTGTTTAATTAATTTAGGCCATTTTAAAGGGGGTCTCAAAAAATCTATTTGGCCCAATTGATAAAAGGCCCAATTAAAAAAAATTTATAAGTTCTAGTTGTTAGTCCAATTAAAAAAATAAAATATAAAATATATGTATATGTATTAGTCGTTAGCCTAATTTTGTATGGCCTATTTTTATTTTTATTTTTTTTATCTTTATGGCCCGATTATGTGTTTTTTAGTATTTGTTTTTAAAAAATATTTGGCACAATTTTTATTTATTTATTTTGTATCTACATCTAATTTAGATACACTTAAAAACTATAATATATATATTAAATGTTACCAAATACAAAAATATAAAAAAAAATGAATTGAAAACTCAAACAATTATTTTTGAAAACTCTAAACCAAATAGAGTGATTTTTATTTCTATTTTTTATAAATATCTAAAAAGATCTCGAAAAATTATTTCACCTTAGGCCGCTGGAAACTCAGGGCTGGCCTTGTCTCTCCCTACCGTACAATAAGAGTTCAAATATAATTCAATGCTACAATACACTATAAGCAAGTCTCATGCGATGTGAGACACAAGATATGTCACACCCCTAACCCGCCCCTAATAAGGTTCGGGCATGACCTAGGCGGAAACGGACAGAATCAGCCATTTGGTAACAACTCGGGGCCTGAACGGAAGCATTAAATTTTTATATAACAACAAAAAGAGACATCCATTGAGCAACTATCAAAGGCCAGGATCAACTTAACACTTACATAATGTAACATACACCCAAAATGAGGTTACATAACATTTACAGTTACAAAACCAGCCCAGATATTAGGCATACAAAATAATAGTTACAATAACCCTGACCAGTTAATATGGTACATAAGATTACATTAACAACAGACTGGTCTAATGTGCGAGGGTTTCTTCAAGTGCCTGACTGTCCTTGGGCTGACAAAATGCATGTAGTATGCTAGAACGACTCCCCAAGCTGGTTCCTACAGAAGCAGACAAATTACAGAATGAGACAAGCTCAGTGAATAGTAGTGCGTAATAATAAAACCACCATGAACAGTAGTATGTATATCCAAACCAAATGCTAAGTCAACAGATTGGCCTATTGGCCCAAATAGCCTTGCGGCACAGATAGCCTTTCGGCTCAGGTAGCCTTGCGGCACAACAGGTAGCCTTGCGGCACAACAGGTAGCCTTGCGGCACAGATAGTCTTTCGACTCAGGTAGCCTTGCGGCACAACAGGTAGCCTTGCGGCACAAATAGTCTTTCGACTCAGGTAGCCTTGCGGCACAACAGGTAGCCTTGCGGCACAACAGGTAGCCTTACGGCACAAATAGTCTTTCGACTCAGGTAGCCTTGCGGCACAACAGATATATAGATACAGTTCTTACTTTTCATTCCCAGATTAGTACATAATTACAATTATGTCTTACAGAGCAAATACATAAATGTATGTATAATGCACTTTACTCACAGTGTTGTGGTGGCGTATGAGTTCTTTCTGGAGTGTGCCCTGCACACAACATAGCTAATAAATTAGTATTCTTTTCTTTAGAAATCGTTTCATATGCCTCCACACTTTTATAAAGTTATAATCTCTTAAAACTCATCAGAAAAGAATATTCTAATAACACCAAAGAGTCCAGCATGAAGAACAGAACAAAACATATTTTCCTGGCTGAACAGGCCTACGCTCGAGCGTATCTTTGTCCGCTCGAGCGGACAGTGCAATGTTGCCAAAATACTGGATGGTCGATTTCTCCGCTCGAGCGCACCTTTCCCCCGCTCGAGCGGACAGTGTAATTTTTCAGAAACTTCTGGGAGGTGCATTTCTACGCTCGAGCGTTCGACCGCCGAGCGGACGATCAAGGGCAGATTTAGGGCAGTTCGATTTCAAGACAAAGTTTCATCATTCAAGCTCAATTTTCATGAAATCAAGGGTCAAATTCATGCAATACATTCATCTAACAACCCCAAAACATGAATCTAAGCTTGATCATACCAATTGAAACCATGTTAGGAGCTTTATCAAGTCAACACTTCCACAAATTCGATCTAACTTCACATTCTTCAACCATATTGTATGATTTCAACATATATATACATGGATTGATGCAAGGATTTAAGCATATCTTCATACAATACTCAACTTAAGTGTTGACATAATCACTTGATGAGGAACCCTAATGAAACAACATCTCATTCATGAGTCAATACAAATATGGATTGGGATTCTTGAGTAATTATAGCAAGATATATAAGTTACCTTCAAGTAATTCACACAATTTCAACAAGTTGAGATGCTTCCTTGGTGACCCACGATTCCCCAATTCTCCTCTCCTTTCACTCTTATTTTCTCTCCCAAATGTGGTCCACGTTTTTATTCCAACTACCCAAGTCTTAGATAGATATAGCAAGATATTTATGTGGGCATAAAAGACGAAAATCATTCGCTTTAGGGTGCCGAAATGAAAATTACACAGAAAATCTCATTATAACCTAAAAATCATGTAGATTCCAAATACCAAATCAATTTCTGCAAATTAAATCTCTAAGGTGCTCAATTTCGGATTTAAGTAATTCAAATGTGACAGATAGAGTTTGAATTCAACAGATGGAAATTCATTTTGCTAAGTCTCATGCACTTTTACTACATTTTCACATAGGTTTCCACAATAAACATTCAAAAACATCAAACAAAGCGATTGAAAAGATAATGTGAATCAGATATTTAGGCTCGGGCGTTACACTCTCCCCTTATTTAAGTTTGGACGTCGAAACATGTTTTTACCTTAGGACGAAAACAGATACGGATATTGATTTCGCATTTCTCCTCTTTTCCCAAGTTGCCTCGGCCCATAGTGCTCTTGCCACTCCACTTTCACCATTGGGATTTCCTGCCTTAACCTGCTTCACCGAAGGTCCGTAATTCAAGCGGTTTTTTCTTCGTATGTTAACTTATCGGTTAACTCAACTGATGATAGTCAATGATATGGGATGGATCCCAAGGTACTCGAGCATAGAAACATGAAATACATTGTGAACTGACTCGGTGTGGCGGAGGGCGACTTCGGAGGCTATCGACCCAACTTTCGCAAAAATCGAAAGGGCCGACATATCGGGTGTTAGCTTACCCTTCTTTCCAAATCTTGGGTGGCCTTTCATTGGTGTGACTTTCACAAAGACATGACCTTCTCATCAAATTCTAAATTTCGTCATCATATCGCTAACTCTTCACTCGCTTTGGAGCAAGCCACTTTTCCTAGAATAATCTTCACCTTTTCAAGAGTTAATTGAACAAGTTCCGTCCTAACAAAGGCCTATCTCCCACCTCGCCCAAAGACACAGTGAGCGGTCTCCGCACAGGCTTCATAAGGTGCCATTTGAATACTCGAATGGTAGCTATTATTATACGCAAATTCAATCAGCGATAAATGAGTTTCCCAACTTTCCTGAAAATCCAACACACACATTCGTAGCATATCTTCTTGAGTCTCAGACGTTCTTTTCGGATTGACCGTCACGGGGTGGAAAGTCAGATCAACTTTAATTCGCACCCATTGCTTCTTGCAAGCTTTGCCAAAATCTGAGACAAACTTCGATCCCTATCTCGATACAATGGAGACCTAATACCATGAAGTCTCACAATTTCATCTATATAAAGCACCGCCAATTTATCTGCATTATACTGAGTCTTTACCGGCAGGAAGTGAGCAGACTTGGTTAATCGGTCCACAATGACCCAAATTGAATTCATACCTCGGGGAGTTCGTGGTAACCCCACAACAAAATCCATTGTCAAATGTTCCCATTTCCACTCCGGTACAGGAAGAGGCTGCAATAAACCGGCAGGTTTTTGATGCTCCGCTTACTTGTTGGCATTGTAAGCATTTAGAAACAAATTCGCGATCTCCTTTTCATACCCGCCACCAAAAGTTGCACTTCAAATCTCGGTACATCTTGGTACTCCCGGATGTACTGTGAACCTTGAGGTATGTGCATCCTCCATTAATTTCGCTAAGGTTTAACACGTTGGGGACACATATTCGATCTTGGAACTTAAGCAATCGAATCTACTAAATTGAATCCCACCTTCGGATTTGTTCCCGCTCATCACAAATCTTCTTTAGAGCTTCATCTTCGCTTGATGCAATTTAATTTCTTCGAGTAAGGTCGGTTGGACCATCATCATTGCCATTAAAGCTTCTTGTCCTTGTAGTACTAAGTCCACTCCCATTTTATCCAATTCAATCATCAATTCCTTTCTCCTCAGAACTAAACTTGCCAAAATCCTCGCACTTTTCCGACTAAGCGATTCAAGAATCAGTATTGGCTTTACCAGATGATAATGAATTTGTAGATCATAATCTTTAAGCAACTCTAGCCACCTTCGCCGTCGATATTCAAATTTTTTGGGTGAAAAGATACTTGAGACTCTTGTGGTCCGATAGACTTCACAAAGTTGTACCATAAAGATAGTGTCGCCATATTTTTAAAGCAAACACTATCGCCGCCAAATTTCAAGGTCGTATGAGGATAGTTTTTCTCATGGGGTTTCAATTCGAGAAGCATAAGCAATAACTCTTCCGCTTTTGCATCAATACACAACCAAGCCCTTTGTGTGAAGCATCATCAGAATTACAAATCCTCTCTCCGGATGGTAAGGCCAAACGGGTGTCATTGTCAACTTTGTCTTTAATTCGTCTAAAGCAGACTCTCGTTCCTCTGACCAGTCAAATGCAATTCCCTTTCGGGTCAATTGTGTAAGAGGCACAGCAATTTTGGAAAAATCTTGAACGAATCTCCGGTAATAACCAGCCAGTCCCATAAAACTGCGCACTTCAGTTACATTGGTCGGGGTTGGCCAGTTTACGATGGCCTCAATCTTGCTCGGATCGACGGAAACTCCCTCTTTAGTGATAACATGTCCCAAAAATGTCACCTCTGATAGCCAAAATTCACATTTCTTCAGTTTTCCATACAATTTCTTTTCCCGGAGGGTTTGGAGGATTAAACGAAGATGATCCTCATGAGCTTCCATATTTTTCGAATAAATGAGGATGTCATCAATGAAAACCACTACAAACTCATCCAAATAAGGCTTGAAAATACGGTTCATCAAATCCATGAAAGCTGCCGGCGCGTTAGTGACTCCAAATGGCATAACCAAAAATTCATAGTGGCCGTACCGGGTCCGAAAAGCTGTTTTCTCAACATCTTCAGCCTTGACCTTTAGTTGATGGTACCCAGACCGTAGATCAATTTTGGAGAAGACTTGAGCCCCCTGAAGCTGGTCAAATAAATCATCAATTCTCGGTAGCGGGTACTTATTCTTAATTGTGACTTTATTAAGCTCTCAGAATCAATGCAAAGCCGAGTGTTCCATCTTTCTTCTTTACAAATAACACCGGTGCACCCCACGGAGATACACTCAGACGGATGAATCCCTTTGTCTAATAAATCCCGCAACTGCATTTTCAGTTCTTTCATTTCAACCGCGACATTCTATAGGGAGTTTTGAAATGGGTTGAGTGCCTAGTACCACTTCAACAAGAAACTCAATTTCACGGTCTATTAACCGCCTCGCGCTTCTTCAGAAAGACGTCCAAAATCACAAACAACCGGAATTGCATCAATAGTTTTATTCTCTGCCGCCTTCCTGAACACTACATAAATACCCTCGACATCCTTTCTCAATCAATTTGCAAGCCTTAGTCAGCAGAGATTACATATGGTGGTGATGTCACTTCTTGACCTTGGAAAATAGTCTCGATCGACCGGAAGATGAAATTTAATTTGTTTTGCTAGGCGCCTATAGTAGCCCCGATTCACCCAACCAATCCATCCCCAAAATAATATCAAATGAAGTCATATCAAGGGAACTAAGTTAGCATATACACGACATCTCCAATGAGAATTTCACATGTAGGATAAAATGTAAGTACAAATCAAAGAAGTCCCCATAGGTGATGTAACACACAACACATAGGCTAATTCTACTTGTGTTTTTCTAAGTTCTTTGCAAATTGTTTTGACACAAAAGAATGTAGAGCCGTAATCAAACAAAACATAAGCAGAATGGCCATAAACCATAAATGTACCGACACCACGGTTGTTGCATTCTCAGACATTCCTCGAACCAACGCAAATACCCTACCGCCTCATGGCATCCTTACCATTGGTCGGTTTAACAGCTTGATTTGGCACTTGAGTCGGTGTAGACCCAATCAACTTGTGGCGCCTTACTACCGGTTGTTGATTCCTTTGTGGATGATCCCTAATCGGATGTCCTGCTTTTCAAGACCGAAAACATGCTCCAACCAACCGATGACAAACCCCACGATGTCGCAACCCACATTCTAGACACACAGGGTTGAATTCGAGAAGTCAGATGGAAAAGTTTCAATCGCTTTTGTTTGGTGAAGTGGTTGATCCCTTAGACCACCGAGTATTTTGCCTCTTCCCTTCCATTAAATCCGAGTTTGAGTAGCCAAATTTCTTCGCGATAATGCCGCTCCAAAACATCAACATACGTCGGTAACTTCAACACATTGATCCGATCCTCAATGGCATTCCTCAATCCTCCCTCGAATTTCCGCTACTTTTTGTAATTCGTGTCTACCATGTGAGGTGCGAACTGCCGCTTCGCAAACCGGGCTTCATACTCACCTACGCTTTATTTCCTTGTCTCAATGTTTCAAACTCCGTTACTTTCTTGTCTCGCATACTGGGGAAAATATTTGTCATAGAATAACACTAAGAACTCCGTCCCAAGTCAACTCAGGTGCATTGTTCTCGTAAGCATCCACCACCTCCGCGCTTCTTCTTCAAGCGTGAAAGCGGCAAGTGCACTTTCAACTCCAAGACAAGGAAAGACTTCAATAGTTTCTCTATCCCTAACACCCATGCCTCCGCCTTCATTGGTTCAATCCCCTTTAAACGAAGGTGGTTTCATCTTTTAAACTCCCTTGTCGATTAATCGCGCGGTCCTCGGCATGAATGTCTTGCATTGCGGTGGAGGTATCGGTGGGTGGTGGCCGAGGTCAAGTAGGCCGCCGTTGTTGTTGCCGTAAAGTTTCAGCCATATCTCTCATCATTCTTTCCATTCTATCCAACCGCACTGAGGTAGCATCCTCTGGCTCGTCAGCCCTTGTTCTCACCATAGTCTACAAAACAAATCATGCCCACATACACAAAAGTATACAAAATGCAATCATCAGCATTAGTGTTAGCAAAATCATATCACGTTGCTATCAATTCTCTTTTTTTTTTTGTCTTGATGATGCCTACTACTTTCTAGACACCCTAACGCTCAATGGATCAGTGTGTGAGATAGCAACTCGTGCTCTGATACCACTTGTCACACCCCTAACCCGCCCCTAATAAGGTTCGGGCATGACCTAAGCGAAACGATGTAATCACCATTTGGTAACAACTCGGGGCCTGAACGGAAGCATTAAATTTTTATATAACAACAAAAAGAGACATCCATTGAGCAACTATCAAAGGCCAGGATCAACTTAACACTTACATAATGTAACATACACCCAAAATGAGGTTACATAACATTTACAGTTACAAAACCAGCCCAGATATTAGGCATACAAAATAATAGTTACAATAACCCTGACCAGTTAATATGGTACATAAGATTACATTAACAACAGACTGGTCTAATGTGCGAGGGTTTCTTCAAGTGCCTGACTGTCCTTGGGCTGACAAAATGCATGTAGTATGCTAGAACGACTCCCCAAGCTGGTTCCTACAGAAGCAGACAAATTACAGAATGAGACAAGCTCAGTGAATAGTAGTGCGTAATAATAAAACCACCATGAACAGTAGTATGTATATCCAAACCAAATGCTAAGTCAACAGATTGGCCTATTGGCCCAAATAGCCTTATAAGACGATAGCCTTCGGCTCGGGTAGCCTTGGCGGACAATGTAGCCTTATGGCACAATGTAGCCTTGCGGCACAGATAGTCTTTCGACTCAGGTAGCCTTGCGGCACAACAGGTAGCCTTGCGGCACAAATAGTCTTCGACTCGGGTAGCCTTATGCGGCACAATGTAGTAGCCTTATGTAGCGGCACAATGTGTAGCCTTACGGCACAAATAGTCTTCGACTCGGGTAGCCTTATGCACAAATGATATATAGATACAGTTCTTACTTTTCATTCCCAGATTAGTACATAATTACAATTATGTCTTCTGAGCAAATACATAAATGTATGTATAATGCACTATACTCACAGGTTGTGGTGGCGTATGAGTTCTTTCCGAGTGTGCCTGACACATCATAGCTGATAAATTAGTATTCTTTTCTTTAGAAATCGTTTCATATGCCTCCACACTTTTATAAAGTTATAATCTCTTAAAACTCATCGAAAAGGATATTCTAATAACACCAAAGAGTCCAGCATGAAGAACAGAACAAAACATATTTTCCTGGCTGAACAGGCCTACGCTCGAGCGTATCTTTGTCCGCTCGAGCGGACAGTGCAATGTTGCCAAAATACTGGATGGTCGGTTTCTCCGCCGAAAGACCTTTTCCGCCGAGCGACAAGGTAATTTTTTCGTAAACTTCGAGGTGCATTTCTACGCCGGCGTTCTCGACCCGCTTCGAGCGGACGATCGGGCAGATGAGGCGATTCGATTTCAAGACAAAGTTTCATCATTCAAGCTCAATTTTCATGAAATCAAGGGTCAAATTCATGCAATACATTCATCTAACAACCCCAAAACATGAATCTAAGCTTGATCATACCAATTGAAACCATGTTAGGAGCTTTATCAAGTCAACACTTCCACAAATTCGATCTAACTTCACGTTCTTCAACCATATTGTATGATTTCAACATATATATACATGGATTGATGCAAGGATTTAAGCATATCTTCATACAATACTCAACTTAAGTGTTGACATAATCACTTGATGAGGAACCCTAATGAAACAACATCTCATTCATGAGTCAATACAAATATGGATTGGGATTCTTGAGTAATTATAGCAAGATATATAAGTTACCTTCAAGTAATTCACACAATTTCAACAAGTTGAGATGCTTCCTTGGTGACCCACGAATTCCCCCAATTCTCCTCTCCTTTCACTCTTATTTTCTCTCCCAAATGTGGTCCACGTTTTATTCCAACTACCCAAGTCTTAGATAGATATAGCAAGATATTTATGTGGGCATAAAAGACGAAAATCATTCGCTTTAGGGTGCCGAAATGAAAATTACACAGAAAATCTCATTATAACCTAAAAATCATGTAGATTCCAAATACCAAATCAATTTCTGCAAATTAAATCTCTAAGGTGCTCAATTTCGGATTTAAGTAATTCAAATGTGACAGATAGAGTTTGAATTCAACAGATGGAAATTCATTTTGCTAAGTCTCATGCACTTTTACTACATTTTCACATAGGTTTCCACAATAAACATTCAAAAACATCAAACAGGCGATTGAAAAGATAACAGAATCAGATACGAGGGTCGGGGCGTTACAAGATATGTCTCTTTAGTGACAAATACCTAACTTCTCAAATGATTATTTTATGTGAAACACAAGATATATCATGCTTCTTTAGTTCTAAATTAAAAAGAGTGATGGCTACCTCGCCACATGGGACAAGAATCCTGTGAGAGACCCAACATGTCTTTTTAGCACTAAGTGTTTGTAAGACATGGATTCCATGTAAGACATAAGATATGTTTTTTTAATATCAAATATCTTGTCGATTGATTAACTTTTACCACATAAATAGAATAGGAATCCCATGTCATGCACAAGAAGTCTCTTTATTAGAAGGAGCCTTGATAAATTATTAATTTTTAGTGATTAAAAAAATAAAAAAGAAGATGAAAAAGAAGAAGTAAAAGGAAAGTTTGAAAATGAAAAATGAAAATACCCTCCTGTTAACACGATTAGAGTTAAAATAACTCATCACTACATTATAAAATGAGAGTAAAATCCAAGTGAGGCACAAAATATATCAATTTTGTACTCGATAACTTGCCAAATAATTAATTGTTACCACACAATAAAAGATACGATTCCCATTGTAAGGCACAAGATATCTCTTTTGTATCAAATGCCTTGTTTAAGAATTAACACTTAATGATCAAAGTAGTAAAAGAAAAATCAACAGGAAAAAATGGGGTCTCCTGATCACACTACAAGAATTGTAGTAAGTCCTCACCACTACACGTATATAGTACTGAACAAAGATCTCATGTGGAATATAACATGTCTTACCAAATGATTGGCCTTTACTACAGATGTGAGACATGAGTTCAATTGTGACACACAAGATATGTCTCCTCAGTACCACATGCCTTCCTAAATGATTAACTCTCAGTGATCAAAGAAAGTAGAAGAAAAAGAAAAAGTAAAAGAGGATCCCTTCCTACATCATGGTTGGAGTTAGAGTAACTCATAGCTATCGTATAATCTGAGACAGAAATCACCTTTGAGAAATAAGATATGTCTCTTTAGTATTAGATGCATTGTCAAATTGTTAACTCCTAATAATCATAACAAACACAATAAAAAAGAAAGAGATGGGACCCAAGTGTGCAACATTTCTCTTTATACTAGATGCTTTACTTGTTCTCATAGCTTTCTTACATTTTTGTTATAAGCTACTCATTGCTATTACACAATATTATGGGATAGGAATCCTTCTTGAGTGAGACATGAGTTATATCTCTTTAGTATTAGATACTTTGTCAAATTATTAATTCTTAGTGATCAAAACAAATTACGAACCAAGTATATGAAAACGAACAGGATGCAACATTTCTTCATTTGTCCTCTTCTCCCTCTAACTCAACCTTCTTTTAAGTACTCAGTAATTTAAAAAAATTTAAAAATAAAAAATAAAAAACACCTCTTTAAACTACTGCATGCTCATTTTATTTGCATCACACACAACCACAAATTGGAATATATTGACATGGAAATTCATATATCTAGTGATAATATTACACAACACAAATTGGTAAAATTTCTAGATCAAGTTCATTAATCAAAAGTCTAAGTCAAATAAAATTCGGAAATAGAATTTTTATGTATTACATTTGAACTGAGTGTTTTTTTTTAAAAAAAATTTCAAAAGAAAATAAAATTATGGGATACATTTGAACCAAGTTAAATGTTTGGTTATTCATATTTATATTTACAAACACAACATTTCTTCTATATTTTATATGGTCAATAAAAAACTAGTGGAAAGAGACAAAAATGAAAATCATACTTTTCATTAAAAGTATTGATGCCAATTTCAAAATATATATGTCTTACTCTATAGTAATCATTTTATAATGTTTGACTTAAAATTTTAATAGAAGGCATGTGGTTTGTAGTTGTAGTACAGTCGCATGCATTTTTATGCAATTTATAGAAATTAAAAGCCACAATACTCAAACAAAGTCATAGTAGAAAAATATAGCATGCATTAGAAGTATAATATAATATTTGTTTCATACAAGGTTCATTGCCAATAAATTATATATTATTAGTGGTCAAAAACTTTAAAAGAAAGACAAAGGAAAAATTAAAAAAGATAAAAAGCTAAAAGAAGTGATGTTTTAATGTACAAAAAATGAGAAACCTCTCTAAGAAATTCTAACCATTCTCTCTTTCTCTGCTCTTTAGAGGAAGAGAGTGGTACTTTTAACCTTCCTCTCCTCCCTGTTTCTTTTCCTGTGATTTTTATTACCATACTAGCCACTATCGCTCTTTTTGTCTCCATCATCAGTTTGTTACTAAGAAAACTTCAAATTTAATCTTAAATCTAATTTATGACCAAGATTCGATGTTACAAAACGCGTTGTTATAGGCTAGACAACCACCTCAAATTTATAATGTTTTATTTTGTAATATAGAGGCGGGGATTAAGGTACCCAAATTATCTGTTTCGATAATGAACAGATCGTGAAGGTGATGTGTATTGTTTGTTTGATGATGATCGTTTTCTTTTGTTTTGTTTTTTGTTTTTGTTGTTTTTGTTGTTGGTTTTATTATTTTATTATTATTATTATTATTTTTTGTATTATTTTTTTGTGTTGCAATAATATCTTTTTCATGAAGGTTTTATCCTCCCTGCGTGAAGGTTTATTTTTTCCCCCATGTGAAGACTCGTATATCATTCTTACATGGAGGTTCTCTTTATCCTTTTTGAGATCTATTTTGTACTACGATGTATTTTATTAGCTGACTTATTATAGGATATACAATATATTAAGTCTTGCGCTTTTCTAGCTAAAGAAATGTACCCCCCCCCTTCAAAAAAAAAAAAAAAAAAAGAAAAGAAAAGAAAAGAAAGAAAGAAGGAAAAAGAAAGTGATGCAATATTTAGGAAATTTTAAAACATGGGGAACTATTTTCAAGATTCCATTAATTTAGTGAAATTATGATAATAATTTTAGATTATTATATAATGATCAAATAATTCATAATTTGAAAAATGAGCGATAAGTCTACTTTGAAACTGCTTCGGCGCATGAATCCACCATCAACTTGTATGGAAACACAAAACGGCATGTATATCCAAGTTTGATATTAAACTCATTTTTCAAAGATACATTTCCAACAAGAAAAAGAAAACAATGCAAAGCTCTCGCTTGTTATGTAGTTATTTTAGTTGATTTTTTAATTTTTTATAATATACATATACATATAGAATAATGCGATTAGGTGTTTTGACATTTTAACTATTTCAGTTAAAAAATCACCACCATAAATAGAATTTGAAAATATTTAGTAAAACACCAAATTCGACCAAATATAACAAATTGCAATCTCTAAATACCATCAAATAAAATAAAGAAAAAATTACCAGTAAATCCTATGTGGTAGAAAGTTAAACCATTTAGTCCTACAAATTTTCTTATGCACCATTTAGTCCCACTATCTACATCAGCAACATCAACAACATCATTAACATCATCAAAACCCCAACAACACTTCACGGTTTGAATCTGGTTTTGAATCTAGGTTTGAACCTTTGGATTAAGAACACTTCACGATGGGCGAGATCGTCTGCGACATCATCATCGGCGTCTCCCATCGCCTCACCGTCCACTTCGCTCTCACCGCTGGTCTCTCCGGTGCCAACGCTTCTTCCTCCATCGTCCTCACCGCCGGCATCACTGAGGTCGCCGGCAAAGATCTCTTTGTCCACCAGTCATCTATCGAATCCGGCGGCTTTCGCATCCTCGGCGACGGCCAGGCCGTCGAGTTCGTCATCGATTCAGGCAACAATTAAATCTCACTTTAATGTTAGATCCATAGTCTGAACCTCTCGATTCTCATTTCGTTTGATCTAAAGTCTGATTTTTAGGCTTCGATTCGATTCTGTTCTAAGTACGCTCTCTTGTATACGATGCGCTACTGAATGATTTTTTTAATTATGAATCAGGCTTTTTTATGGTTGAATCATTGGAGATTCTGTGATTCGATGTTGTTAAACTGTGGAAATTTTGAAGGTAGTTCTGAGAACAAGATTGCTTTGTGTAGGCGTCCTGAACACCGGGAGGGTTAAGTCCGTTCCGTTCATATTGGGGTCACTATAGTTTAAGGACTCAAATATCACGGTTCTTAATCTTGAACCAAAGAGTCCAAATCCGACCGTCGATTTTGAAAAGCAGATTTTTTGAAAAGAAGTGCCAAACATGGACTTTGCGGAATCTGTCGCCACCTAAATGTTTTTTAATGGGAAATTTAGGAAACCCTGACTCGGTGCCAAAGGCCACGTGTCCGTCATCACCAAAGTTGCCTCGGCTCGAGAACTTGGGTACGATTGGGGAAGGTTACTTTGTGAGCACCCCCGCTCGCCCGGTCAAAGACCGGCCTCTACTAACCATCATATCTATTTTTGAAAACATTGTGTGTTCTTATTCTGGTTATTAGCCTAGATTTACTATGTGATGCGCACAGCATACAAGTATAGACTGGATCGCCTGAAATGGAACAAAACATTTCATGCTTGTTTGTTTGAAAATGGTTTGATGGTGCTACTCGCAAGTAGGCTAAGATGTGGATTTGCCACCCTCGGGTGGGCTTAGAAAACATGATTTTGCCACTATCTAGTGGGCTTAAAACAAACGTTTGATGAATTGTCCCATTCCAAGTAACCCAACCTCCATCCACAGGCATTCAAGACAGTTATATCACATAAGCACATAGGCTCATGGTAAGCATGCTATTCATGGCAGTCACTCACACGCATGCAAGGATGCTAAAGCATAAAACTCACCGAGTACTCCAAGCCAAAACAGAAGTTCATTAGAAATCATGCATGATCCTAAATATACAAAAATGCCTAATGCAACACATGCAAAGATGCAACTATAGCAGGCTCGGCTATTCTAAACATGGCATATGAAATGCTACAGCTAACATGTATTCAACTTGGAATTGAAATACGAATGCAGTTTGTATGATGCGTCGAGCAGTGCATGCAAAAGCAGATGAATGAATGCAAACATGCTATCATCTTTGTATGCTAATTTGAAATATGCCCTAATCTAACCATCATAAGCGTGTAAATAAAAGGGAAGAAAGGCGTGGGATTGGAAGACATACATCACACTCACCACACTTATTACAATTATGCCAGTAGAGGGTCGAAATAAATATCTGATCCGAATGAAAGAATAGTAATGATCCAAATAATACTGGTCAAATAATGTACAAATTCCTAATTAATTTACAAATTAACTAAGAAAATAATAAAAGCGGCATGCAAGCGAGGGGCAATATGATTCTGCTTCGGATGATGGAATGATGCATGTTTGGGCTGTTTTGTGCAGAAATCCACTGGAATACCCGAATTAGCCTCTGTTTTGCAATGATTCTTGAAAAGCGCGCCAAGCACAGGAAGACCGGCCGATTCTTGATATCTTTTGCAGAGAAGCGAGAAAGGGCATAGCAATGTATTTTCACAAATGTATGCATGTCTCGATCCTCGTACCACCAATCACGCATCTCGATGCATGATGGCCGAGAGCCAAATTGCACAACTCAATATAGAATGAATGCATATGAACACTACAACAAAACCTAACTCCATCATGGATAATCCGAATTATCGGTGACTTGGGAATTGAGACATGTTCCGTCACTCGAGTCTGAACGTACCTCGTTCCGTGCGGGCTAACTCCTATCGAACACGATGCAATATGCATGATATGCGTGAAATGCAACTAAGATACAATCCTAACATACACAATGTTATGGAATGGCATACACGCTTCTACGGTGATACACAACCGAGCATACACAATGCTATGGATGAAATGGCATACGCAATGCAATATGGGCTTACACCAACATGAGAGAGCCTCAGCCACACTCACATAAGAGGCCATCAGATGAAAACAAGATAACTCGAAATGCGTGCCCGCGTGCACGCAAACCGAGGACCGAACCTACGGCACAGAATGCCACTCGAATGAGACATGGAAAGACATGGAATATGATATGAAAACATGCAAATTTCAGAGGCAAAATGACATGTAAAACAGCCCCGAAACATGGCGAAATGAAACCCGATGCAAGAAACGAGTCCCGAAACATGGAATTAAGCACATGAAATGGCCTATAGCTATGCAATGCATGCATGATTTGTACATGAAGTGTGAAGGAAGAAGCTAGGAAGTCCCAAAACAAGAATTTTTACAGTTCGAGGCATGGGCAAACAGTGGGCACAAATAGGGCAAAATTAGCATGCAAAAATGGGGGGCCCAAGAGAGATAATGAAGCAACTCACAGCTTCTGGCCACAAATAGGAAAGGGGCCTTCTAAAACATTGAAGAGGGGCCAAAAATATGATGTTTTGAAGTAGATGACAAGCCCCAAAAACAGATACAAGTATGGCAAACAATTCATGCAAGAAATGGGCCAACGAAGGGGCAAAGAAGTAACTGATATATGGGGGGCTCAAAAAAGTGAGGGACCTTCAACAATGTTGAAGAGGGTCCCAAAATATAGTATTTTAAAGCAGATGATCAAGCCCAAATCAGTATAAAAACATGCTCAAAATGCAATGCAAGATTAAGGCCACAAGAAGGCTATAACACAAAGTATACAAACTACTCATCAAACAGCCAAAGACACTTAATAAAACATGACAAGGGGGTCAAAATATGGCCAATTTGAGCTCTGATCATGGCCGAAAAATAGAAGCAAGATAAGCTAACAAAACATGCAAAAATAGGGACCAAAGAGGAGTACAATGGCAAGTGATACATGGAGGTCCCAAAAAAGGATGAGCCCTTCTTCAATGTTGAATAAGGGCTCAAAATAAGCCTATCTACTGTTTATGACATGCTCCAAAACAGATCACACATAGGCTAAAAATATCATGCAAAATAATGGCATTCAAGAGGATAATGAAGCAAGTGCCAAAAATAAACTTCAAAATGCAATGAGCCCTTAATAAAACATGGAATATAGCTCAAAAAAATGACATCTTCTGTTTTGGTCGGAGCTCAAAACAGCAAGAAAATAGGGCTAAGCAATGGTACAAAATAAGGCCAAAAAAAGAGGGGAAATGAACTTACCCTTGAAGACTACTCCTTGGCTGCCTTTTGAACTGAGAAATGGTGCCTCCAAGCCTCTGAGAAGAGCTCCAAGCTGCTGGAAATGGAGTGGTGGTGGTGGTGCTAGGTGGTGATATGAAAAAGGGGTAGAACTTGAGAATTTTTAATGGAAATGAGAGAGATGGAGGGAGATATGCATGCAAGAGCTCAAAGCAATTTTTTGTAACCCTAAAACCAGGTTTTAGCAGCTGGTTATATAGACAAATGAGAGGGAGAAAAGGAGGGAAAAAGGGGAGGGAAATTGCACCAAGTTTCCCTCCAAAAAAGTTCCCTCCGGATACAGGTTTTGGAGGGAAAAACAATGCACAGCTGTAATGTACTCACCCTGAGAAAGCTGGCCGGCCAATTATTGAAGCTGCCGGTGGCCGGCCGGCCGGCCAAGGGCAAAAATGGCAAGTTGATTTAATGGCCGGCCACCACAAATTGGTGGCCTCCCATGTATCCTCAACACAACCCTGTGGTTGGAAATTGGCAACTGTGAACCAGGAGAGAGAACAACCCACTTTTCAAAGGGGTTCAAAAGTGGAAAAAGGAATTACTGGCCGGCCACCACATATTGGTGGCCTCCCAGATGTGTACATCACAAATATGTGGTTTGGAGCTGAAGAAAGTGGCCTTAGGGTGGTCAACATTGACTCCGAAGTGAGAAAAACGGGCGTTGGAGGGCGATAAAGGAATATAACTGGTTGCTGAAACAATTGCTGGCCTCCCACCCATGACCTTCCGGTGATGAAGCAGAGGTACTGCCAAAAATGAGCAGCGATGCAAAATAAAGGTTAGGGGCCAAAATGCAGTCAGGCCCCAATCGGCATAAGCATCGAAAGTGGCGTTCGACCACGAAGTGGGTCTTCCAGACCTCAGTGTCCCTCAAAAGGGAGTAAATAAGATGCATGCCAAAAACCGAGCAATCGGAGATAGTTAGGCGGTCGAACCGAGGCACCTGACGGCTTTGGCTGAAACCAAACCAGGAGCTCAAGAAATGGGCAAAATGGCCCTCTGACCACAAGATGTAGCCTGACCACCTGAGAGATGGTCTCTGGATCTCTCCCTCCCTCGGGAAAAGAAATAGAAAATCGAGTCTGGTTCGCAAACCGAGGCGAGGAGCCTGAAGAGGGTTGAGGTCAGGAGGCAGGCTCACGGCCGAGACTCTGAGACTTGAGCGAGCACAATATACAACATCACCGAAGCGCTCAATCGTGGCGTCGAGTCTTAAGGTCGGTTAAAAATGGGGTGTCTATAGTTACCCTCTTTGACAAAACTTCGAGTGAAGAAGTGGCGGAGTGAATGCCAAAGCCTAGAGCGACCCATTTTGACAAGGCGAAGACTTAGACAATCATACAAGATGAGCAGGATATGCCGCAGCGCGTGCCCGAGCAAAGGGCAAAATGCAAAGCGATATGCACGGAGCCAGATGTAACTTAACGATCATGCAAATGCAGCAAGCTGTAATGAAGCGAGTATTCGCAAATAGATGCAACAGTTTTAAGCAAGAATGCAAAGCAACAACTACATTTCATGCAGTTAGGAATGCGGAGAATTATTCAATTCGTCGTGTCTCACATGGAAAGATACGATACTGCGTGATTACGTACGTCGCACCAGTCTCAAATGAACCGTACATACAATATCGTGCCTGCAAAAGAGAGAAATTCAACAAGCACAATATGCTAACAACATATATTCAATGTGACTCCGAAAATTTGACAAAAACGGTGTCAGTGGGTGAATGCATCGTAGTGCAAGAAGGGAGCGTGCATGACAACGCAAGCTTAAACGTGGAGGCATGGTAACATCAAACAAAGCGTGCATAACAACGCATAAGTATGTTCATGAGAATGCAAGTTAGATGCACAATAATGCAGAACAAACGCGAATCGGGATCGTGTTCGTCACAAAACGGCGAAACAAGGAAATCGCGTTTGGCGAAACGACTTCGTCGCGCCCAAACAACGATTTTCGAACACACATTTCGAATTGAAGGTGAACACACGGCGCTGCTTGATTAAGATTTGAGCAGCACCCAAACCGATTTTTTTCAACACATAGTCCGAATTGAAGGTGAACACACGACACTGCTTGATTGAGATTTGAACACGCAGCCCAAACATTTGAGATGAACCATGACCCATATTTTGATGTCGAACACATTTCGTCGTTGAGGTGAACACACGGCACCTGCTTGATTGAGATTTGAACACGACCCAAACATTTGAGATGAACACGCACCCATATTTTGATGTCGAACACACAGCTCGTCGTTGAGGTGAACACACGGCACACACTGATTGAGAATAGAACACGCAGCCCTAACTCGGATTTTCTGAACGCACAGCCCAAATTGAAAGTGAACACGTAGCATACACTGATGTAGAGTAGAACACACAGCCCTAACATTTGAGATGAACACGCAGCCCATACTGATGTAGAGTAGAACACACAGCCCGAACTCGGATTTCCTGAACGCACAGCCCAAATTGAAAGTGAACACGCAGCACACACTGATGTAGAGTAGAACACACAACCCTAACATTTGAGATGAACACGCAGCCCATACTGATGTAGAGTAGAACACACAGCCCTAACTCGGATTTCCTGAATGCACAGCCCAAATTGAAGGTGAACCATGACACCTGTGATGTAGAGTAGACCACATAGTTCGCTTACTTTACTTTGCACGCAGCCTCTATTGAGTACATGGATCAGGTGCTCGAGATGGTAGCCTCACTTGAGGGGATGGTCCTGCGGAGAGAGGCGCAATTGTCCATCATGGGCTTCCCGGTACCCTTTAGTTTTCTAGCACTGTATCTTCTGATCACATGCTAATTTTGGACATTTTATTGCATTAATAGGCTACTTGTGTAGAGCACATCTGACACACACCCCACTCATAATGCATACTTGCATCGATTTTCATATTTGAGCGATGTATCGAACTCTTCACTTTCGGATGCCTCCTGTATATGCTCCGCATGTGAGAGCCACCAGAGCCTTCTCGGAGGTCGTCGTCTGGACCTTTTTGGGCCATCTGGGCCCTTTCGAGGAGCTGGGCCATCCAGGCCTTTCCGAGGAGCTCGAGGAGGGTCTTCTCGCAGACGCAGGGCACGTGTTATAGAGGCGGAGCCCGATGAGGAGGAGGAGAAGGAGGTTGTAGACTATCGATCGAGACATCTGGCGGAGGAGGACTCGGTCTTGGTTCGGGAATGGAGGCGAGTGAGGGATCTGAGGATGGCGGCTCAGGCAGGATGATGATGGTGGTCAGAGGTTGTCCCACGAGAAGAGGACGAGGAGGGTCTCTCATTCCCGCTCCCGAGGGCATTGATGCTACTGTTTCCTGCTTTATTTTCCTTTTTGCTAGTAGTTTGTAGCACTTTGCATATTGTTATGCATTTTTATTTTCTACAAAACTTGTACCTTTGTTTGTTGTAAAACATGATGGAATGAAACAGCTTTTGAAAAGGTGTTTGTATTTTAAACTTTCAGCATCGTATCGCATCGCATTATTTTGCACAAAAATGAAATTGAATGGAAATGTGCCTTGTGTATTTACCGGGTCAGGTAATGAACCGACGCAACACATCAAACAACTCGACTCACCAAGAAATAACAGAATCTTAGCAAGCAAGTTTACAACTCGATAAGCAAAATACAACAATGTTAATGACTCAATAGACAAGACTTAACAAAATTGCATAAACGAAGAGTAACAACTCAAAACACAAAATACGACAGCTCGACAAAATTTACAACTCGATAAACAAAACGACAACTCGATAAGCAAAATACAACAATGTTAAACAAAACAAAGCGTACTTCAGACGATCTGGGTGATGGAACGCATCCGAAACTGAGAGAAATAGAGGCCTTGACATTCGATGCATCGAAATACCTCGAACTTCCTTCCGAGGGCAAAAGCAGGACCAATGGCACACATTAGAGCATGGCGGCTATATTTTGAAGTTGGTAGGCCACTTTTTGCATTTTGAAGAGCCATAGGTGACGGCCAGGCCGATTTTGAGTCAAAGGTGGCGGCTGCTAGAAGTAGGTGGCGGCCGGCCACTTTTCCCTACAACCTGAGAATTGACACTTGTCCTTGAATAGTGTTTCACCCCTATAAAAGCTCCAACTTTGGGACTCATTTATTTCATCAACGCTTTGCACAAAAATGGAGGCATTTCTCACGAAAATCTCACATCTTGGATCTCCTCTTTAGATGGCTCGGAAAAGTTGAACTTAGGGTTTTGACTTGAATGCCTTTGTTCACGTTGAGCGAACTCCGCTACACCTTCCTTTCTTCCATGCCGGCGAGGTTTTGGAACCCGTGAACGCATGGCTTTAACTTCGGAGGGCAAGAGGTATGTCCCACTTTTGAAGATTTTCAATTTTGATGGAATCCAACCGAGGTGAGAAATCTTGCCCCAACTCAATTTTGGCTCGCCCAAACCTTAAAAGCGGATGTGCGGACTCAACGCGCATGATGCTCGATCACGATTTATGCGGAATGTTGGATATCCCAAGCTGATTTACGGTTCTCGATCTTTGGTGACGCGGCGACCATCATTGGCAAGGCTTGGCGACCGCCCTCTGTTTATGCATGTTATCTCATTTTACTGTTTGCCTCAAGCTTTGGAGGATCGGCGTCCGTCGATTAAAGTGGCTCAAGGCTTGAAAGAAGGAAAGAGTTGCATCGCCATGACATTGGTGAGACACGATGGTCTTGGATGCTTTCTACCGTCGGGGAGACAACGAGTTCGCAGGAGTCCATTCTTCTACGGTAATGTTTCCCCCGATCTCACATATGTATTTGCTCACATCACTCGGCCTTCAGGCTCGGTTTTTCTCACAAAACCCTTTTCTTACTTTTCTCTCATCGTACATCTCTCTATTCTTTATTCTCTCATTTTTTATCCCTCTCTAGGTATGGCTGATGGATAAATTGCAAGTTGTGGACTCTTGTCCTGCTTACTCGGCCCGCGGCTACTTCTTTCGACAACGCCTAGTCGACGCCCTTAATGAGGGATGGTGGTTTGACTGGATGTGCAATTTGTCGGCAGATCGCATTGCGTGGCGCTATCCTTGGCTCAATCTCCCGGCAATGAGCTACAGCATGTCTCGGCATGTCGGGATTCGATTGATCGGCTTGGCTCACTGCGTATTCTATTTCCCATTCCGTATTCTGCGCCAGTTTGGCCATGATCAGACTTGCCCACCAGAGGGGATAGAGTATCCGGCTACATTCCCGGTTCGAGGCGTACAGCTGGCTCGGCAGGCCGCAGCGTGGAGAATTAGAGAACTCCTAGCTCCTGCTCCCACTTTTAGTTGCACTTTGTCTGATGAGTGTTGGGATTGGCTCAACGAAGAAGCATAGGTTGGGCCAAGCTTGACATCGGAGGCTTCAACCAGCTGTGGAAGGGGGCGTAGGGACACTTGACTTGACTATGCCTCGGATTTATTGCTTTATTAGTACTTTCAAGTTTTCGTTATGAGTGTAATAAAAAGCAACTTCGATTGTATGCAAGAGCAAGAGAACTCTGTTTTGAAATCAATGAAATTGAACGTTGTGGTACTGAAAATTTCCCGCTTTGGTCCAAAAATGGTCTTAGTTGTGAAAAGATTAATTTGAACAAAGTCAACTTTTATTAAAACTTTTCAAAACTATTTTCGATATGGATCAGAACTGGACACGCCTGAGATCTGTCACTGAGATGCACAACCCCAGATCCTAGCAACTGGAAAGTTGCCCCTAGTCTGAATAGTGCCTTGGCAATTCATGGCAACGGAAAGTTGCCCCTAGTCTGAATAGCACTGTACCGGAGATCATGATAAATGCTGATGAATAGAGATGACTGAGATGATCAAATGGACAAAGTTGATCGGGGAAAAGATTGTCGCTGAACTTCAAGATGAAGCTGCCTACGTATCCCAAAGATGGGAATCAAGCCTTACGTAGTTCAGGCTTAGGTTCGCTCGGGTATTTTCACTCTCTTTTTGCGCTCTAACTTTTGCCAAGGCCGCCCTTTGCGGGTTTTCAACCTTGCGAGCTTAGTTTTTATAATTTCAAATTTTTTGTGCTATGAGTTTTGCCTAGGTCGCCCTTTCGGGTTTTCGGCCTAGCGAGCCCCTCAGGGGTAGTATTTCTTCAACTTGTCCATGTTGATCGGTTGGGAAAACTCTAAGCCATCTAGATCCATCAGAACCACAGCTCCACCTGACCAGATTGACTTGATGATGTAGGGACCAGTCCAATTAGGCCTGAACTTGCCCCTTGGGTCGTGGATGGGAGCTCGGTTGTCTTTGAGTACCAAATCTCCTTCTTTCAAATTCCTAGACTTAACCTTCTTGTTAAAAGCCCGGGCAATTCTGCGTTGATAGCCCTGAATGTGGTACAGCGCTTTCAGTCTTCTTTCATCGAAAACCATGAGTTCCTCAAATCAGCTCTGCTGCCAATCTGCCTCGGCTATTTGATACTCGGCCAATACTCGTAATGACGGAACCTCAATCTCAATAGGTAGAACGGCCTCCATCCCATAAACCAATGAGTACGGAGTCGCCCCAGTAGAAGTTCTGATTGAAGTCCGGTAGCCCCACAGAGCGAGCAACGGCGGCTTATCGGCGATCCGGTAGGTTTCCACCATCTTCTGCAGTATGTGTTTGATATTCTTGTTGGCAGCCTCAACCGCTCCATTGGTCTGCGGCCGATAGGTAGATGACTTATGAAAAGCCACGTTATACTTCTCCAACAAATCAATCACCTCCTTCTTGAAGTGGGAACCATTATCTGAAATTATTTCGTTTGGGACCCCGTAGCGACAGATGATGTTGTTTCTGATAAATTTTGCGACGTGCGAAGCCTTCAACACCGTATATGATTGGGTCTCAACCCACTTTATGTAATAATCTATCGCTACCAAGATGAACTCATGCCCATTCGACCCTTTGAGCGTGGCTCGATTACATCAATTCCCGGTGAAAATGGCCATGGCGAAGTCATGTTGTCTGACTTTGTGGCGGAATGTTCATGCGATTTGCATGAATCGACATTTGTGACATCGCCGACGAAACCAATACAATCCTCCTCCATGGTGGACCCGATAACCACTGTCGAGGATCTTCCGTGCCAACATTGCCCCATTCATGTGCGCACCACATTCTCCCCCATGGATGGCTTCCATCAGACGCTTTGACTCTTCGGCATCAACGCACAGTTTATGCATTCCCAGATGACCTCTTTTGTACAGTTTACCCCCTGCAGATGATGAACTGAACTGCCATTCTCCTGATTGCCCTTTTGTCTTTGGCATTTACCCCTGGCGGGTATGCTTCTTTCTCCAAGAAATTCCAGATGTCGTAATACCAGGGGTGTTCGTCCTGAACTTCACCTATGGCTGTAATCGACTCGTAGGCAGGTGCAAATTTCTAGTCAATGATGACTGGACGCATTCGGACTCCACACGGGATGTCTATCATAGAAGATAGAGTTGCTAAAGAATCTGCGAACCTGTTGTTCTCTCTTAGTAGATGAGTGAAACTTAGCTTCTCAAACCGAGGAATCAACAAATCCAAGGTCTGGTGATACATCATCATCTTTTCCTCTTTCACTTTCCAGTTTCCTTTAGCTTGAGACACAACAAGGTTCGAGTCCCCAATGATGTCCAACCGTCTTGCCTCTAGTTCCAGGGCTTCTAGACGGCGATGCCGCCTCATATTACCTTCATTGTTCGAGACTTTGAATTGGAGTTTGAAGGCGAGAGGGATACGGGAATTGTCGGGTGCTATCAGCAACACTCCTATCCCATACCCATGTTGATTTAACGCTCCGTCAAAGTACATCGTCCAAGTTTCATCGTCGATGTGCAGAATTGATTCATCCGGGAACAGGTACTCAACTGCTTCATCCCCCTCAACCGGGTGGTCGGCAAGGAACTCTGCCACTGCTCTTCCTTTCACTAACTTGCGTGTCACGTACGTGAGATCAAATTCGGAGAGCAACAGCAACCAGCGAGCTAGCCTACCTGTAAGTGCTGGTTTCTCGAAAAGATATTTGATGGGATCAAGTTGTGAAACCAACATTACAGAGTGAGCTAACAGGTAGTGCCGCAGCTTCCTGGTAGCCCATACCAAAGCTAAGCAAGCCTTTTCCAGCGGTGTATATCGGGTCTCATACTCCAGCATCTTCTTGTTGAGATAGTAGATGGCTCTCTCTACCTTGTCTTCTGATTCTTGTGCAAGCATGCAGCCCATCGTGGTCTTAGTCACTGACAGATATAAAATCAACGGTTTTCCTGGTTCTGGTGGTGATAAAACGGACGGGTTCTGTAGATATTCTTTAATTTGTTCAAATGCAGCTTGACATCGGCTGTCCCATTGAAACTTCTTTCCTTTCCTCAGGAGACCAAAAAGTGGTTCACAGGTCAAGGTTAATTTTGAAATAAATTGTCTTATGAATTGCACTTTACCCAGAAAGCCTCGCACCTCCTTTTCAATCCTTGGTGGTGTCATTTCTAAGATGGCCTTGATTTTGGAAGGGTCGACCTCGATGCCCCTTTGTGTAATCAAAAACCCGGATTTTTCATTGTAACACCAAATGTACATTTTTAGGGTTCATAGTAGCAAATTCACGATCCTTTGAAAAAACTTACATAAGGCGGTGTAATGGCCCTCTCTTTCTTTAGACTTGACAATCATGTAGATCACATACACCTCAACCTCTTTGTGGATCATATCATGTAGTATTATGGTTGCGGCACCCGTTGATAAGTAGCCCGGCGTTCTTTAACCCAAGCGGCATTACCACATGTGATCGTCCACGGGGTGGTGAATCTGATATTTTCCGGTCTTGGTGCCATCACTATCTGGTTATAACTTTGAAGCCATCCATAAATGAGAGCAAAGCATGCCTGTGTGAAATCTACCAACTCATCGATGTGCGGTAAGGAAGTCGTCGCCGGACTAGCTCTGTTCAAATCACGAAGTCTACACACACGGATCACGCCATCCTTCTTGACACCGGAACAATCTTGGCCAACCAAGTCGGATATTGAGATACGGCAAAGAACTGCGTCGATTTGTAGTGACCTCTTCCTTAATCTTGAGAGCCCGGTCAGGCGGATCCTCTGAGTTTACGCTTGTGGTCGGGCTTGAGGTCAAGGGGATCCGATCTTTGTACAATCTCGGGATTGATTCGAGCATGTCTTCGTAGGACCACGCGAAAACATCTTTGAAATCTTTTAATAGCGACTAAGCGCTCGCGTTCCTCCGAAGACAACGCGGACCCGATCTGGACGGCCAGCGGGTCCTCCTCGATTACCAATGTTCACGGTAATGATTTCATCCATTAATGGTTTAACAAATCTCTCTTGCTCTTGCTCAATTAAGCGTTGTAAAACCGGAGGAACTTCGTCCTCGTTTTCATCAAAGTTTTGAAAGTGCAGATTAATGCAATAAATCAAGTGCGAAAAGTACTAGGAAACCACAGATATTTCATTCTCATTAGGCACATCCAAATCGTCCGATTCATTTACAACAGACTCAAATGTAAAGGAAAAAACTGACCTAAACAGAATTTGTGGCATCTGGGTTAACATCCCCAGAGTACAGACTCAGACTCGTCATTTGGAATCTGATTCCGACTCACAAGACTCGATGGAATCAGATTCCGGCTCACTACCTGACCCGGTGCTGCTGGACAAAAATCTCTCCTCGTATTGCCAAATGAGAGAGGGTGTGATAGATTCATCCAAGATAGCTGCTGGTTGGCTCGTAGCCGTTTCATCCCCAATCATGGAAACCGCGAATTTATCCCCGAAGCACTTATGGTCGATCGGAGGATCAAAAATGAACATGCCGGCTTCCCCATTTCAAATTCTGCCCTCGGGATCCTTGCTTTACCTTTATTCACCCGGTGATGGAGTCTGCGCTTTCTGTGCGTCATCCGGATAGTTGCGGTCGAAGAAGATCTCGAAGCTTGTACGCTTCTTCTCCGCGTTTATCCACGGCTCTGGGAAGCCGCAAAATGGAAAGTCCTCCCCCTCCCGAACAAAGCGTCCGTTCAGGGTACCTTGAATGGGCCTATGCATTAATTCAAAAGGTTTTCCAGCCTGCTTTGCTCTGGCTCTTCTGGCCATTTCTTTTCCTTTCCTTACCCCGTCCTTTTTGGTGGGCAGATAACCCAATCCAAAGGTATGCGGGTTGTATGGCACTTCGGCCAATGTTGCGACTCTTTTCCTGCCGCTCCTTCCTAATCCTATCCCAGGGATGTGTTGTAGCTTGTTCATGAGGTAGACGGATTGAGCACTGATGTACACACCTTCATTCACAGCCATAATATTCAGCACCACCCGGGCCTCAGCCAAAGTGAACCCCAATAAGAACACATCCTCCGTGCCATGCTCGATTTCCAAAACTGGCGTAGACACTTCCGGCGGTGGATGGATGGATGAATTTTCGAAGACAATAGACACCGCCTTCCCATGAGGGTACTTCAGCATTTGATGTAAAGTGGAAGAGACTGCCTTTACTTGGTGCAACCACGGTCGCCCCAAGAGTAAGTTAAAGGTTGCGGGAACGTCCAAGACATGAAATTCGATGTTGTGTTGTCTTGGACCAACCTGGGTCTGAATCTTGACAGTCCCCATCACTTCTCTGCTAGTATTATCATACGCTCTGATCACTTGAGTTGTCGGGACGAAGTCCGCGGGCTTCAACCCGATTGCATATGTTGTTCTGACTGGGCAGACATTGATGGCAGACCCGGTATCAACAAGTACCACCGGTATCCACTTGTCACTACATTCCACGGAAACATAGAGGGGTTTGTTATGATTTGTGCCCTCAGGCGGTAGTTCTTTGTCTGAAAAGGTTAATGCCGGGGAACCTCCTCTCGGAAAAACCAGCCCAACCAGCTGCTCTGGTGTAGTATCTATAAAGAGTTTGGCTTTGTCCATAGCAGATAGGACAGCCTGTCTGTGTACCCGTGAGGCCATAAGCAGTCCCCAGATGGAGATGTCTGCCTATATCTTCTTCAATTGCTTCAGCACAGCTTCTTCTTCAATTTGCTTCTCTCTCTGTTTCTCAGCCTCTTTGTCTTTCCCTGATGCCTCAGGTTGGTCTAGAGTCGCTTGGGGCTTGAAGTACCGCCCACTCTGTCATATGGTTCACCTCATCGAGGTACCAAGTGTCATCTGGTGGCCTTTGCCCAATCTTAAATGCATGTGGGCAAGACATAAGTCATCGTCTTCCCACCACATTCCGTCGGCAGCCGACAGACACCTGTCCGGCTCCGGTATGATCGTACTTGCAGCACCTTCGGTCCTCATGCCCGCAGCATCTCCTGTTCCTGTGCACACAGCACTCTCGACCCCCACATGGGCCTTAGCTTTTCTGATTCTTTCGAAATCCTCAAATCTTCGTTGTTCCAACTGCGTCAGTACAGCTGGTTGGTCAATACTCCCTGCATTTACAATCCCCAAATTCTGAGCGAAATTCTTCGTGTCGGCGCTCTCCGGCGGTGGATTCTGACTCTCGGCCCTTCCGGCCATCACTGATACTTTGGCCCATGCCGGGCCTTATTCTGGTTGATATTCTACAACGTCTGGTTGATCATCTAACCATCCGGTAACTTCTGCCGACTCCTCATATTCGAACCAGTTGATTGCTGTATCCCCCGATTCTTGGTCACTGAAGAACTGGAGGTTGGCGAGGTCCTCTCCCACAACTGTTAGATCATTCATTCCCCGTTCAAATCTGTCCCCCTGAATCACACATAACTCTTCTTTTTCTGGCAGCCCTACACTCAGCTCAGACTGGCCCACTGATTGGATGTATCCACTCGGATCATAAGCTCCTTCAGCAAGATTCCCGGACTGTTCAATCTCAGACTCAGCAACTCCCTTTTCCTCTGAAATCTGCTCTGTCCCATCTTCGGTGGTCACCACCACTGGCTTAGATTGGGTTGTGGAGATGTCCATCATGCACAAGTCAGTGCAGATAGGAAGGATCACCTCCGGTTTAGGTAGGTGGGATGGGGTATAGATACTAGGATCGTAAGACACGACCCCAGTTTGGATGAAGTTGATTACATTGGGAGGAGGGCTTGGTTATGTAGTGGGAGAGGATTTGTCGTGACGTTGGGCTTTAGGAGGTGCGATCACACCTTGTCAATAAGATCACTGGATCTCATGACTGTCTGAAACAATGATCGGTGTCGTGGCCGTCTTTGTTGGTGATCTGTATGATATTTTTGGGTCATGAGGGGAGAGTGGGTTTCGTAGCGCCCTCGGCTCTAGGCGTCAAGTGCTTTTCTGATTAATACCCCCAAAGCTTTGGGCGGGGGCATATATAGGGGTGAAGGTTCTTTGACCTCTGGGTTGATATTTGGTGTTTTGGGTGTTGCTTCGGATCGCTAGAAAGGCGTGGTATCGTGGGTCTTAGGGGAGAGTGGTGGTGACCATGCTCACCTCTGAAGCTCGTCTTGCGATTCTTGCCGCCCTTTCGAACTGCGTTATTGTTACGGTTGAAAGTCCTTCTGGGTTGCTCCTTATCCTGGTCGATCAGACCTTGCTTCATGGAATCCTCGATCTGTACCCCCAGCTCGTGTAAATCTGAGAAGGTAGGAAAGGGGAGTACGATCATCTTCTGCATCAATTTCGGTTGGAGATTGTGCACAATCATCCTGATTTGATCTTTGTCTGTAGGCCTCAAGGTCATCATCGCTGCCTTTGCCCTCCAACGAGTTACGAAGTCTGAGAAAGTCTCCTTGGGATCCTGCCTTGTCATTTCGAGATCACGAGTTGTAATCTCGATCTGTGTATTGTCTGCAGTCTTGTGCAGCGAGGCCTCGGCCATCTCATCGGCTTCTTTTTCGTCATCTTCTAACCGTGTACTAGATGGCTGCCACGCTTGAAACAAAGTTGACCAAGCGAAAGCTTTGTGGTCGAGTTAGGCCCATTGGCATGAGAATGTCGAGAATAGCCGAAGATGGACCATGGGGTCCTCGGACCCATCGAAGCGGTCAATTTGTGGCATCTTGAATCTATCTGGCAATGTTACCGCTACATCGGTGTACCCATCTTCGGTGTTTTGAAAGGCTTTTACCCCTTGTGACCTCTTGAAAAGCTTCTCCAGCTTACTCTGTTTTAGAGCTGTATAGTCGATTACGAACTCAAAGGGATAGTGCGGGTGGTTGGGTGTATGAGTCTTGGACAGTTGAGGCGGAAGGGGGGGCGGGGCCAGCCCCGTGGGAAGGCATGTGTCCTCTTGAGTATTCTGGACATTGGGTAGGGTATTCTGGGTGTTCGGGAGGGTATTCTGACCAGTAGGTGCCTGCTCGGGTAATGGAGCCCCGGGTGGAGGAGGAGCTTGATGTGAAGCAGATGCCGCGATTCTCATTGCGGACCTAGTGATCGGCTCGACTCTTTGGGCCATGTTTGTTGCTTTGAAAATTCCACTTGGCGGATGGCATCCTCCTGCATCTGTCTCATGCTCTCTTGCATCTGGCGCATCATTTCCTCTATCCCGGCCATATTCTGTTGGTCCAACTGACTGACCGGCAAGTGTATCTCTATGGCGGAAACATAACTCTCAACTTTGTTGTATCTTTGCTAAAGTAGCCTTGCCTTGATAATCCTGCTCGACACCTGCCTCCTTGGCCTTTTTCTAACAACTGGGGGTAGGGAGTGGAACACTGGATGTCCGTCAACCAGATCCTCAGATCGATTGAGTCGGCGACCTCGTGTCCAAAGTGCTTGAGGAATATCTGCTGGTTCGGAAGCAATTGTGCTACAACTGTCCTAGCAAAAGATAAATAAAGCGAAAAGGAAATAAATAACCAGATAAACGGACAGCATAACAGCTTAAATTAAATACACAACACACGGCTGGGCATAACAACACACGGCTGATAAGCTGAAAACACACTGTCCTCAATCACTGATCATTGTTCCTGTATCACTGTTCCCCAAAACTGAATCTGATATCCACAGACAACTGATTCTCGAATCTTGTTGATGCGCCAGAACTGATGCCCAAACTCATAAAGCGATACATGCATTCCTGTGAGAGCGCACTCTAACAAGCACATAGCGAGATAAGTGAGAGCCAAAACACCCCTATGTTGGGGTAGGGTTTCCTGTCCTATTTTGTCGAGAACTAGGGTTTCACTACGCTGCCGGTTTCAAACAACCTATAAACGAGTAAGCAACCTGTCCTAGTTTGGAGTGGTCACTATGGATCCGAATATACACTAGGTCGAATGGTCAAAAAGGGTGCCCCGGTAAAACCGGGGTTTGTGTTCCCATGCTGTCAGAGCCCGGAGCCGATCAGCCTTATGGACGTGCCTTGACAAGACAAGCCTCCAGCAAATCGTTTGAGAATGGCATATGGCAAACACGGTGTCCTAGGCGCACCAATGCAAATGCAATGCAAAGAAACACACAAGTGTAGTCAAAACTAGATATCATGAGTTCAAGTCAAGTTCTCTAAATCTAACAGTCGCCGAAGCGTAGGCGTCCCCGAACGCCCGGGAGGTTAAGTCTCGTTCGTTCATATTGGGGTCACTACAGTTCAAGGACTCAAATGTCACGGTTCTTAATCTTGAACCAAAGAGTCCAAATCCCGCCAATCGATTTTGAAAATTTTTTGAAGAAGTGCCAAACATGGTACTTTGCGGAATCTGAGTCGCTACCTAAATGTTTTTAATGGGAAATTTAGGAAACCCGACTCGGTGCCAAAGGCCATAATAAAGTCATCACCAAAGTTGCCTCGGCTTGGGAACTTAGATGCGATTAGGAAAGGTCACTTTGTGAGCACCCCTTCGCCCGATCAAAGACCGGCCTCTACTAACCATCATATCTATTTTTGAAAACATTATGTGTTCTTATTCCGGTTATTAGCCTAGATTTACTATGTGATCGCCTGACATACAAGTATAAATGAGTCGCTGAATTGGAACAAAACATTTCATGCTTGTTTGTTTGTTGAAAATGGTTTGATGGTGCTACTATAAGTAGGCTAAGGCGTGGATTTGCCACTCTTGGGTGGGCTTAGAAAACATGATTTTGCCACTATCTAGTGGGCTTAAAACAAACGTTTGATGAATTGTCCCTCCAAGTAACAACCTCCACCCACAGGCATTCAAAGGCGGTTATATCACATAAGCACATAGCCTCATGGTAAGCATGCTATTCATGGCGATCACTCACACGCATGCAAGGATGCTAAAGCATAAAACTCACCGAGTACTCCAAGCCAAAAGCAGTTCATTAGAAATCATGCATGATCCTAAATATCTGAAATGCCTAATGCAACACATGCAAAGATGCAACTATAGCGAGCTCGGCTATTCTAAACATGGCATATAGAATACTCTGACTAACATGTATTCAACTTGGAATTGAAATACAAATGTAGTTTGTATGATCTGCGAGCAGTGCATGCAAAACAGAGATGAATGAATGCAAACATGCTATCATCTTTGTATGCTAATTGAAATATGCCTAATCTAACCATCAAAAGCGGTAAATAAAAGGAAAGAAAAGGCGTGGGATTGGAAGACATACATCACACTCACCCACTTATTACAATTATGCCCTCGCCGAGGGTCCAAATAAATATACAATCTGAATGAAGAATAGTACAGTCCAAATAATGTACAAATTCCTAATTAATTTACAAATTAACTAAGAAAGTAATAAAACTGGCATGCAAGCCAGGGACTGCCTTGATTCTGCTCCCGATGATGAAATGATGCATGTTTGGGAAACATTTTCTTGAAAATCCTTTGGAATGCCCCAATTAGCCTCTGTTTTGCAATGATTCTTGAAAAGCGCCAAGCACAGGAAGACGCCGTGATTCTTGATATCTTTAGCGAGAGAGCAAGAAAGGGGCATAACAATGTATTTTCACAAATGTATGCATGTCTCGATCCTCGTACCACCAATCACGCATCTCGATGCATGATGGCCGAGGAGTGCACAACTCAATATAGAATGAATGCACATGAACACTACAACAAAACCTAACTCCATCATGGATAATCCGAATTGTCGGTGACTTAGGAATTGAGACATGTTCCGTCACTCGGATGCAGGCGTACCTCGTTTCCATGCCGGGCTAACTCCTATCTGAACACGATGCAATATGCATGATATCGTGAAATGCAACTAAGATACAATCCTAACATACACCATATTATGGAAAGGCATACAGGCTACACGTGGTGTTACACAACTGAGCATAAACAATGCTTTGGATGAAGAGGCATACGCAATGCAAATTGGGTTTACACCAACATGAGAGAGCCTCAGCCACACTCACATAAGAGGCCATCAAATGAAAACAAGACAACTCGAAATGCGTGCCTGCGTGCACGCAAACCGAGGACCGAACCTACAGCACAGAATGCCACTCGAATGAGACATGGCAAGACATGGAATATGATATGCAAACATGCAAATTTCAGAGGCAAAATGACATGCAAAACAGCCCCGAAACATGGCGAAATGAAACCCGATGCAAGGCAGGTCGAAACATGGAATTAAGCACATGAAATGGCCTATAGCTATGCAATGCATGCATGATTTATACATTAAGTGTGAAGGAAGAAGCTAGGCAGTCCCAAAACAAGCATTTTTAGTTGGAAGCATGGGCAAGCGATTGGGTACAAATAGGGAAAAATTAGAATGCAAAAATGGGGGGCCAAGAGAGGTAATGAAGCAACTCACGACACGGCCCCCAAATAGGAAAGGGGCCTTGTACAACATTGAAGAGGGGCTAAAAATATGATGTTTTTCAGTAGATGAAAAGCCCCAAAAACAGATACAAGTATGGCAAGCGATTCATGCAAGAAATGGGCCTTGAAGGGGCAAAAAGTAAGCGATATATGAGGGGCTCAAACAAGTGAGGGACCTTCAAAATTTTGAATATGGTTCCAAAATATAGCATTTTACAGTAGATGATCAAGCCCAAATCAGTATACAAACATGCTCAAAATGCAATGCAAGATTAAGGCCACAAGAAGGCTATAACACAAAGTATACAAAATACTCATCAAACAGCCAAAGACCCTTAATGAAACATGACAAGGGGGTCAAAATATGGCCACTTTCAGCTCTGATCATGGCCGAAAAACAGAAGCAAGATAAGCTAACAAAACATGCAAAAATAGGGACCAAAGAGGGGTACAATAGCAAGTGATACATGGATGTTCCAAACAAGGATAAGCCCTTCTTCAATGTTGAATAAGGGCTCAAAATAAGCCTATCTACTGTTTATGAAATGCTCCAAAACAGATCACACATAGGCTAAGAATATCATGCAAAATAATGGCATTCAAGAGGATAATGAAGCAAGTGCCAAAAATAAACTTCAAACTGCAATGAGCCCTTAATGAAACATGGAATATAGCTGAAAAAAATGACATCTTCATTTTTGGTCGGAGCTGAAAACAGCAAGCAAATAGGGCTAAGCAATGGTACAAAATAAGGCCAAAAAAAGAGGGGAAATGAACTTGCCCTTGAAGACTACTCCTTGGCTGCCTTTTGAACTAAGAAATGGTGCCTCCAAGCCTCTGAGAAGAGCTCCAAGCTGCTGGAAATGGAGTGGTGGTGGTGCTAGGTGGTGATATGAAAAAGGGGTAGAACTTGAGAATTTTTAATGGAAATGAGAGAGATGAAGGGAGATATGCATGCAAGAGCTCAAAGCAATTTTTTGTAACCCTAAAACCAGGTTTTAGCAGCTGGTTATATAGACAAATGAGAGGGAGAAAAGGAGGGAAAAAGGGGAGGGAAATTGCACCAAGTTTCCCTCCAAAAAAGTTCCCTCCGGATACAGGTTTTGGAGGGAAAAACAATGCACAACTGTAATGTACTCACCCTGAGGAAGCTGGCCGGCCAACTATTGGAGCTGCAGGTGGCCGGCCGGCCACCCCCCATGGCCGGCCGGCCAAGGGCAAAAATGGTAAGTTGATTTAATGGCCGGCCACCACAAATTGGTGGCCTCCCATGTGTCCTCAACACAACCCTGTGGTTGGAAATTGGCAACTGTGAACCAGGAGAGAGAACAACCCACTTTTCAAAGGGTTTCAAAAGTGGCAAAAGGAATTACTGGCCGGCCACCACATATTGGTGGCCTCCCAGATGTGTACATCACAAATATGTGGTTTGGAGCTGAAGAAAGTGGCCCTAGGGTGGTCAACATTGACTCCGAAGTGAGAAAAACGGGCGTCGGAGGGTGATAAAGGAATATAACTGGTTGCTAAAACAATTGCTGGCCTCCACCCATACATGACCTTCCGGTGATGAAAGCAGTACACGCAAAAATAAGCAGCGATGCAAAATAAAGGTTAAAATTTGGCTTGCGATCAAAGGCCTGTGAAGCCCGGGAAGCAAAGTGGCGTTCGACCACGAAGTGGGTCTCTCGAACCTCGGTGTCCCTCAAAGGAGTAAATAAGATGCATGCCAAAAACAGAGCAATTGGAGATAGTTAGGCGGTCCCAAGAGGCACCTGGCGGTGACTCAGCAAAAAACCGGGCTCGAAGTGGGAAAAATGGCCTCTGACCACAAGATATAGCCCTGACCCTTTGAGAGATGGTCTCTGGGACCTCTCCCTCCCTCGAGGAAAAAGCGAGAAAACAAGGTCATGTTACTTAGGCGAGAGCCTGAAGAGGGTTGGGAAGTCCGGAGACAGGGCTCACGGCCGAGACTCTGAGACTTCTGAAAGAGCACAATATACAACATCACTGAGCGCTCAATCGGTGATGTCTGAGTCTTAAGGTCGGTCAAAAATGGGGTGTCTACACTTTGGAAGATAGGAAATGCGAAGCAGTTAAATGCGGAAGCAATGGGCTGGAAGAGAATTGGGAGAGGCAAGCGAGAGAATGTTCTTGCAAGCCATGTATGAGAACAAGATTTTTGGAAGATGAATTTGGCGGAGTGTATTGTCGGCGTGGTGATGAGGGGAGGGGAGGGGCTCGAATTCGATCTGAGATGTTTTTGATGTTATGATGATGTTTGATAAAAAAATTATTATGATGATGTTTGATCAAAAAAAATTGTTATGATGATGATGTTTGATGAGAAAAAGTTGTTTAATTGTATTTTGATGTTTGATGTTATTTTAATCGTTATTTTGATGTTTAATCGTTATTTACAAAATTGTTTAATCGTTATTTTGATGTTGTTTTGATGATGATGTTTGATGTTGTTTTGATGATGTTACTCGTAAATTTGATGTTTGGCGAATCTTGTTTGATGTTTGATGAATAATGTTTGTCATCGATGTTTGATGTTTGTCATCGATGTTTGATGAATAATGTTTGATGTTTGGTCATTAACATTGGGTTCGGATCTATTAGTTCATTAGAAAAATAATAGGACCAACTGGATCACAAGATACAAATTCGGGATTTACTGGTGCATCTCCCTAAAATAAACCATATATATAAATATTTGAAAAAATTATTCATAAATCTCATATGGGAGAATGTTGATCCATTTAGTTCTAAGATTTTCCTTGTGAGCCAATTAGTTCTTTTTGTTTTAAAAAGTTGTATTTATTTGATTTAATGTCATTTGAGTGTAAGTGAATGTCTTTTTGTAATTTATTTTTCTAATTTTTTGATTTTTTTTTTGGGATGAAAATAGAAATGTGAGGTGTGAAAGATTCTTTTTGGGGGAATTGGTGGTTGAAGTATTGATTGTTGAGCGTAGAAATCTACATTTCCGTTAGGGTGGTTTTTTTGTGTTATATTGTAGTGCTATATTAAGAGTGTTACGTTTGGAAAAAAGTAAACTAAGAAGTTTTTATGTGTTACATTGATTGGAGTATTACGTTTGGAAAAAATATACTAAAAGAGTTTTTTTTAATGTTACAATATTACATTTGATAAAAGTACACTAAGAAATTTTTTTAGTGTTACATTGATTGCAATGTTACATTTGGAAAAAAAAATATACTAAGAAATTTTTTTGACATGTTACCGTTGTTACATTTGAGAAAAGTACATTAAGGAATTTTTTAGTGTGTTATGTTTGGAAAAAATATATTAATAAATTTTTTAGTGTTATATTGATTGTAGTGTTTTTTGGGTGAATAATATTGATTGTAGTGTTACATTTGAAAAAAATACACTGAAGAGTTTTTGTGACATATTACGTTGGTACGTTTGAGAAAAGTAAATTAAAGAATTTTTTAGTGTGTTATATTGGAGTGTTACATTTGGAAAAAGTACAAGTGTTACGTTTAATAATTTCAATATTATGAGAAAACTCGCATTTGTCCCTCAACACATAACACGCGCGTTTATGCTTGACTTTTTATGTAATTCACACTAGAATGAAACCTTTGGGTCCATAAAAATAAAAAAATAAAAAAAAGAGGACCAAACCATTAATAACATCATTATTTAAAATTTATTAGTGTTTCACCCTATAGTGTGTTGACAAATGTAATATTTTGTAAAACAAATTAACTCCATTAATGATTAAATGTTAGTAATTTAAGCAAATAATTGTTGAAATTAATGGCTTAGAGGTAAAATGACACAAGTGTGTTAGTTTGAAGCTGACAAGTGATCTTTTTTTCCCACTCAAATTTGATAAGGAAGTTTGATTTATTATTATTGTACTCATGTCAATTTGTATACAATCTATAGCAAACCAATAGCATTCACGCCAAGATTATATATTGGCTGTCAAAAAGAGTATAAGAAATTAAAAAAATTAAAAAATTATAAATAAAAAAATAAAAATAAAGAATAAAAAATAACAAATTAAAAAAAAAAAGAGAGAGAAAAGAAAAGAAAAGAAGGAAAAGTGATGCATTAATGTACCAAAAAGAAAAAGAAAGCGATGCAACATTGAAGAAGTTTTGAAACATGGGGAATAATTTTAGGATTATCCCCGTTCCAGTTCAATAATAGCTATTGTCGACTCTTCCAACTCAACTTATTAAGCGCAATCAAGACAACGCTTGGCCCACCGATGCTTTTTTTTGTTTTGTTTTAGGTACAACAGAAAAAAAGCCCACCAATGCTTTCAAAGCACCGAAGCTCTCTCTCTCTCTCTCTACGAGCAGCTATGAAAATCGCCACACGTATCGTTGTTGAGGCTCTCATTCCAATTGCAGTCTGGTCACCAAGTTACTGTTCCTAAGCCCGCTCGTTTGGAAATCTAATTATTTTAATTAATTTTTTAAAATTATTTTATTAAATGAAACAAAATTGTGTTTAAAATGATGGGAGATTTATCACTAAATTTGAAATGTTAAACTCATGAACCAATTGGTCTTAATTTTTTTTTAATAAACCGTTTAGTCCTTGAATATTTTGAGGGACTTTAATACCCTCATTTAAATGTTATAAGATGCATGCTCTTTATGAGGGTGTGTCATGTGACACACAATATGTCACGTGACACACACAATGGGTGCCACACATCAATAAAGTACACTAAGGCTCTTTATGCTTTTTGCCTTGGAGTGTCACGTGACACACACAATGGGTTTCACACATCAACAAAGTACACTAAGGCTCTTTATGCTTTTTGCCTTGGAATGATGTGACACACACAATGGGTGTTACACATCAACAAAGTACACTAAAGCTCTTTATGCTTTTTGTCTTGGAATGGTGTATGTCACGTGATACACACACGGAAGGGTATAATTGACCACTCAATGTTACTAAACAAAGGAAATAGGATCAACTGGTAAGATATTTCCACACTAATAGGACTAATCAGAACAATAGAAATAACCTTAGGACCAATCAGTAAAACTGTTTGTGAGATAAGATTTATTGGTAAATATCCATGATTTGTAAATTTCTTTTAGTTGAATAAATAGTTAGAAAAAATAATAATTAATTAATATATAAGATGTAACATTTTATTTTATTGATTCTTTTAACTTTTTTTTTTCTTCAACTTATGGGTTCATTATATTTTCTCTTGATTATTTTAACTATTTTAATCCAAAAAATTATTAAAAAAATGTACACAACCTTCTTCCTTTCTTATCAAGGGTTTGCAATCTATATATATATGTATGTTTCTGTGTATATGAAATTTTTGATGGGAAAATGATGAGATAGGGGGAGTTGAGGGTTTTGACTACTGAGATTAGAAGGGATTTTCTTTTTGAGTTGATTAGTTAAGTAGAATAATGTATAATGGAATTTTTTAAAGTTAAGGTTTTATAATGCAAGGGTTCTAAGTTTTGAATGTGTTTCAAAGTTTCTGATTTATTCATTTGGTTTGGAAAATCAATCCCATGCTAAAATGGTTAAAATTGATGTGAATTGGAAATTTGTTTCTATATCAAAAGTGAAAGAAATGAAGCACTTGAACTTATTAGGAGGGTTTAGACCTTATAAAAATGTCCAATCTAAGATTAAGGGAGATACAACAGTAACTATAACCTTTTCAATCTTCTCTGGCCGATACATGTATCGAATGCTCATATGGGAAAGCTTACACACTGGTGTGTAACTCTTCTACTAGTGCAATTTAAGTTGCCCAACAATTCAAAAAAAAAAAAACAAAAACTTCTATTTCCCTTAAAATACAACAATTATACCAGCAAAACAAGCAAAAGTGGCAAAAAAATGTTGGCAATTCAATTCAGATACATTAACAGCCAAGAAGGGTAATTATTATTCGAAAGGTTTATATTGGATTGAGGTAGGAGGAGCAAACAAATTTTTTCTTATTTTGGTAAACTACACTAATCTCCCTCTTGAGTTTTTAGAGAAAATACATTGAGCTCACAAGTTTCGTATTATTTATGTTGTGTTTACACATAATTTGCATTAGTTTTTTTCTCAGCAAAGGAAAACTTTAATAGAGTACAAACTACAAAGAGAGTAACATCAAGAGAAACATCAACAAGACAAGCCAAATACAATGCAGCAAACTAGAATGATAAACAAAACAAGGGGCTTAAACTCCCACACAAAAACTTGGAAAATCATCTGGCTCAAATCAAGACCAAAATAAGCGAAGGTAAGCTTATGCTGCAAAACCAAAAACACCAAAACCTTCCAAAAAGAATCTTGAAGAATTCATAAAGTTAAGACCTTAATTAATAAGACAGATGTCACATTTGGCTTTGCTAAATCTGAATTTTTGGTGACATGTCAATGGACTCTTTAAACAAATCACGTAGCATTTGGAGGCGCTTCCACAGTAAATGATATTGTTGACTTTTTTGAAAAAGAGATTATGGAAGTCGTTATCCACGGGCTATAAGCACAAGGAAAAGCAATATAGGATCACGAAGAAAAAAGCTGTTAGCATCTGAAGGAGTTGGAGATATGCTTTAAAGCGCTATCCCATAGCTCACTATCGAAACAACAAAACAGCGTGCAACATATAACTAGAGAGTCGCGCGGAAAGCACAAATATCATCGTGGTGATCAAGGAAAGAAAGCATACCGTGTTGGGTAAAAGATTGATGAAAAAGGATCCGTAAGTTATAGATTTAGTTAACATGATTTGTTGAGGATTGTTGGTGGTGTCGGTATTGGTGTCGATGTCGATGTTGTTGGTGAATATGGTGGCGTTAAAATGTGTCATATTAGTAGAAATAAAATTGATGGTGGTGATGGTGCTGTTAAAGTAAATATGAGTGGTGTTGGAACGAGGAGAAGGTGTATTGTTATCGCGCATTACTTTGCCTGGAGGCTGAAGTAAAGCTTGGAATGTAGCTATTGCGATCAGAACAACAACGACAAGTATCATGTTTCGCATGTCCATTGACATTTCTTTGTGCGCGTGAATGATTCGTCCGATTAGAGCTTGGAACCATTGGCGCAGTGATTTCAAAAATTCTCCAAGGTCACTAACTAGGGATGATCTTCTTAAAGCTCCTGCATGGCGTAAAGTTTTCTCGATTTTAGTTTTGGCCTCACCGGTGGGAAGTGTTGCTGCAATGTCAAGAGCTGTTTGCTTCTTCAAATTCTTTGCATTTTTGTCCGTGTAGATCTCTTTCACTGATAACTTCACAATCTGCGTAAACGAAAAATGTAAAAATCAATTATTTTATATTGGGCGTTGCTCATTGGCAGCATTCGTTAAAGATCAAATACTATCAAAAAGGTTAGAATTACAATATACATTTCATATATTCCATACACTTTTATATATAATATATATATATATATTTTATGTATACACCAATAATTATCACCAACCATTAAACGGTGGTGTTTGCTGACAATCTATCAGCTACTATGATATTTATGGAACCAAAGACTAGATAGAAGCATGCCTCAAGTTGTGAAGTGGACACTGCCGTATGCAGCATAGTGTTGCCTCCCTCGTTTGTCAAGCACAACAACTCACTCTTGTAGGTCTTTCGAAGCCATCCCAAGAGGACTTCAACAGCTTTAGGACTAGAGCTTTTCATGGCAATGTGCAATGCAGTCTCTTCATGAATCGTCACATCATTTTTAGACGATGAGCAAACATCTAGAAATTCAGACAAAAGATCAACTTGATTGTCTGTTTTGGCTACAAAGTGGAGAGGAGTGAGACCCTCCCTTCCTTTGACAAGTGTTAGGTCCCTATTTGTTGCCAATTCTACAAACAAGCTTGGGTTAAATGCATTGCAATTTTCCAAGTGTTTTTGGTCTTCCCGCTCGAGTGAGCAAAGATCGCCTCGAGCTGAGTTAGTATCTTCTCAGTAGTTTGGCTTGTCTATAAAAATACTAAGAGGCGTGTTGTGCTCGAGCATGAGTTTCAGCGCTCGAGCATAGACCTGTTTAATCACACGCGTTTTAGTGACTCTACTTGAGCGGCAAGTCTTATGCTCGTGTGGGGATCGCGGCCCTATTTGCTTTGAAAGTTGCGGTCAGTCTGTTTTTAGGGTTAATGCTTCCAGATCTGTTTTAAGGGCTCTAAGGTTTTCTTCTGGTGCTATTTTGCTAGTTTTCTTTGATATTTGGTTGGATATTAAACTCATGGTTTGAAGAGTGTATATCAAAGAGGTAATTGTTTAATTCAACAACAAGAGTGTCCTTCTTCAGTGGAATTCGGAGATTCAAACGTGGAGTTTTCGAAGGAGTTTGATGCTATGCGTAGTCGTTGATTCGACAATGGATGTTGTGGATTCAACATCAATCTGATCAATTAGGGGCGAAGGTTGCGGTGAAAGAAATCTGATTATTGAAGACAAATTGGACGTTTAGGTAAGTTGTTTGGTAAATTTGTACTCTGTATTCCTTTCATAGTGGATTGATTTGTGCCGTTTTGCGTGGTTTTTAATCACAATTAGAATTACTCAATTGTGACTTTTCTCGTAAAAATCGTTGTGTCGATTTATTATTTTTGAAGCAACAATTTAAATCACTTTTGTATGTGCTAGATGATTTAGATTGTTAGTTTTAATATTTGGGAATTGGTACAATTAAATCTTGATCTAATTATTAATTACTTAGGTTTTTCAATTGGTATCAGAGCGGGTCACTCTTTGTTTTTATCAAAACTATAGGAGTTTGATTTTGTGTGATTGATGATATGGATTCAATTCACAAAGGTAACTTGAACCATAGACCTCCATTACTTGGTGGTACAAACTATTCTTATTGAAGCTTCGTATGAGGCGTTTTTAAAATCTATCGATGAGAAAGTTTGGCACTGTGTGATCTATGGGTGGAGTGAACCTGTTGTCACCATTGATGGTGTTGATATTCCCAAACCTCTTGATAAATAGGACGCATTTGACAATCAAAACTCGAGTTGGAACAGTAAGGCTCTTAATTCCCTCTTTTGCTTCGTCACACCTGAAGAGTTTAAATTCGTATTTGCGTGTGAAGTAGCAAAAAGGCTTGGGACATTCTTGAAACTATTTACGAGGGTATTACTTCTGTTAAAAGGCCAAAACTTCAACGTCTCACCTCCTCTATTGAAACTCTTTTTATGCGTGATGATGAGACGTTTGATGATTTTGATGTAAACTTAGTGACATCGTGAATTCCTATTTCACACTCGATGAAAAAAAATCCCTGAAGCTAAGTTTCTTTGGAAAAATTTTAAGTCTTTACCCAAGAGGTTCGGTCAAAGTTACAACTATTGAGGAGGCTCGGGATGTTGATACCCTCAAGCTTGATCAGTTGGTTGGAAACTTGCAGACTTATGAAGCCCACCAGATTTATAAGAAAAAACAAAAAGATAGTGTTGTTTTTACTAGTGCTCATGAGGCTGCTAAAACCCCTGAGATTGGGTTTGGTCTAGGCTCTGAAATGATGGCCATGTTTACTAAATAGTTCAAAAATTTAAAGAAAAAAAAGCCTAATTCCCAGGATCCTAGTTCCAAAGAAAAGGGTAATGAAAAACCCAAAATTTTTCCACCAAAAGTTGCTCCAAAAACTGAAAAGAAGACTGTGAGGGGCCAAGGTGTCAAGTGTTACGAATGTCAAGGGTTTGGTCATGTTTCTCTTGAATGTCCATTAAAAAGAATCGGAAAAAAGTCTATCTGATGACTTGGATGATGAAAGCGTCGAGCAAGAACAGAAGAAACCAAATCCGATGACAACAGAGATAGTACTGCATGGCATTACGGTCTCTTGTCACCCAACAATCTCCAAAGCTAGTTGAGTTTGTTAAGTGGTCGAATTTGCACTTTGCTCCTACCTTTGATAGGAGTAATTACTTGATACGGAAGATCGAGAATGAGGATGTTTCTGAGAGCTCACAACCTTGAGGGCTGGCAAGCCATTGAAGAGGATGTTGAAAGCGCTAACAATCTGAGTAATCAAAGAGTTCTAACTTCCATCTATGAAGCAATTTCTGATGAAGAACAGCAACAGATTGCTCACTGCACAAAAGCCAAAGATGCATGGGACATTCTAAGTCAATTTCATGAACAAGGAGAGTCATCTTCACCACTATCTATCAACTTTCATGCCTTAGTTGCTCGACTGGATGAGGTCCAGGAGAAAGATGAGCAAAAAGAAGATAATGAAACCTCGGAAGACAATGATGAGATTGATGGTGATGATCTACAACAAGCTTATGAAAAGCTTTACAATGAATCTCTGAATTTGTCCAAGATTAATAACAAACTCACTCTCATGCTCAAAGCATGTGAACGCCAGAATGTCAAGCCAAAGGGAGAGATTGGAGATGCAAAAAGGGATGGCATCAAGATCTCAAATGACGAGCCAAGACCTCTGTGGAAAACTTCTGGCTTGTGAAACCGAAAGGAATGAACTTCGAGCATCTATGCAACATATGAAGAAGATTGGAATCCTTGAGATGTCATAAGCCACGTTGGAAGAGGCGATTGGTCGAAGAGGAAGAACTCAAAGTTGTTGGAGCCACGATTGATATGTGGAACAAAAGGACAAAGACATTTGAAGGCACCATTGGGTCTCAAAAATGAGTTGTGACAAAAGTGGGATAGGCTATACTGCTACAACATTTCAAAAAGAATGAGGCCTCTACATCACATGACCTAAAGACTTAAGCAAGGAAAGCTCAAGGGTGATCCTTCTCTTCATCAACCCAAGGGGTTAAGATCAACAAATTGAAGGTAAAACCTGTGTTTGTTTGTTATCATTGTGGTAGGTATGGCTACATTAGTCCTTATTGTTTTGAGTTGTTTGATAAAGTGTCTAAAAATGGTAGAAATTCTAATACTTCTTGGGTTAGAGACAACCTTACATGTTTAGGCGGAACACCAAGATTCATGAGGGTGTTCTAGCAGCTAAGATGTCTATCAAGGCTGCGATCTTGCTTCTACTAAGACCAAAAAGATTTGGGTAAGAAAGAGTGACTTAACTTGTTTTGTTGTTCTGCTTTGCTGAAAGCACGTGACTCACACATGTGGTATCTTGATAGTGGGTGCTCTCGTCCGCGTGTGCGGTGACAAATCCTACTTCATCTCTTGATAAATATAAACAAGGAATTGTTACCTTTGGAGATGGTGGCACTTCTAGAGTCATTAGTAAGGGCTCTATAAGTGTGGTGGTCTTCTAAGCTCGAAAATGTTTTACTTGTTGACTTCCTTAAAGCTAATCTGTTGAGCATTAGTCAAATGTGTGATTCCTATCATGAAGTATTATTTTCAAAAAAAAAAAAAATTGTGAAATTTTGGATAAGAATGGAAATACTGTCATGCATGGGGTTACATCGATAATGCTATAGGATTATTACCACTAATGATCTTACTTGTCACTCGGCCGTCATAAGTAACCTTGACCTGTGGCATCAAAGATTAGGTTACATGAATTTCAAAGACCTAATTAAGATTACCAAGAAAGAGCTTGTGAGAGGAGTACCCAAAATAGGTAAGAATGTGAATCATATGTGTAGACCTTCTCAACTTGGGAAGCAAATTCGTGTCCCTCATAAAAAGGTGAACAACTTCACAACCAAACGTCCTCTTGAACTGGTTCATATGGATCTTATGTGACCCACGCGTACTGAAAGCATTGGAGGTAAATGATACATATTTTTAACCGTTGATGATTATACTCGTTTTTCATGGGTTAATTTTTTAAGAGAAAAATCTGATACGTTTGATGCTTTGCAGGCCTTGGTCCTTAAAATCCAAAATGAGCAGGGTGTTTCTATTGGTTGTATCATAAGAATCGAACAAATCATGGTCATTGGTTTGAAAATTGTTCATTTTGATTTTTTGATCGCATGGAATTAAGCATGAGTTTTACGCTCTGATTACTCCACAACAAAATGGAGTTGCCGAGAGGAAGAACAAGGCTGTTCAAGAGATGGCCAGGGTCATGCTCCTTAGCAAGAAAGTTCCTCATAAGTTCTAGGCTGAAGCCTTAAATACAGCTATTTACGTTGTGAACCGGGTGTATTTAAGGCCCGACACTTTACAAACTCCATATGAATTGCGGAAAGGATTGAAACCAAATGTAAAATATTTCAAAACTTTTGGGAGTAAATGTTACATTTTAAAATATAGAGAGCCTTTGGGAAAATTTGACTCCCGAAGCAATGAAGGTATTTTTCTGGGGTATTCAACCACTAGTAGAGCTTTTAAATGTCGATAACACTGCATACTTTATCTCTAACGGAATCAATCAATGTGGTTATAGATGACCAGTTCTCTCCTACTCGACAATACATGAGAAAAGAAAATGGTGAGTCTCAATCTTGGATCTGAGAACCACAAAGTCAATGAGAAGCAGAGGCTTCAGCTCAAGAAAGTGAGTCAGTACTAACTTCAATGGTATGTCTGAGTCTAAAGAGTGCTCAAAGAGATACCACCTTTGATGCTCCTGCCACAACTAGTTTAGGTTTAAAACCTTTAGCAAGGGTAAAACTGAACCATTTGGTTTAACAGGTAATTAGCAATGTTTCAGACCAAATGAAAACCCAAAAACAAGTCCGGGAAGAGGTAACTTACATGTACTGTGAAAGAGGTCTTACTAGATGATAGTTGGGTGAATGCTATGCATGATAAATTAAGTCAATTTGAACGTAACAAAGTTTGGACTCTTGTTCCTAGACCTAGATACATGAATGTGATAGGTACCAAGTGGATCTTTAAAAATAAATTTGATGAGAATGGTACTGTGGTCAGAAATAAAGCTAGGTTAGTTACTCAAGGCTATACACAAGTATAGGTTGTTGACTATAATGAAACGTTTGCCCCTGTTGCATGTCTCAAATCTATTAAGTACTTTTACTCGGTGTTGCATGCTTTCTAGGGTTCAAACTGTTTCAAATGGATGTGAAAAGTGCCTTTTGAATGGATACTTGAAAGAAGAGGCTTATGTTGAGCAACCAAAAGGGTTTGAGGACGAAAATGTCACATCATATCTACAAGTTAGACAACGCCTTGCATGGGTTGAAACAAGCTTCTCAAGCTTGGTATGATTGACTTACTACCTTCGTTCTTGATAATGATTTCCAAAGGGGTAGTGTGGACAAGACCTTATTTGTGAAACATACTAAGTCTCATATACTTGTTGCTCAAATTTATATTGATGATATTGTGGATCCTTCTTGATTTTCTTGTAAAATATTTTTCGGATTGCTTGACACATGAATTTGATTGAGCATGATGGGGGAATTGTTTTACTTCTTGGGTCTTCAAATTAAACAGTCTCTTTCATCTATGTTTGTTTCTCAGACCAAGTATGCCAAAAACCTTTTGTCTAAGTTCGGTCTAGAGTCGATAAACATGCTCGCACTCCATGAGCATTAGACTTCACATTTCCAGAGATCCCTCTGGTACTGATGTTGATCCTACCCTTTATAAGAGTATGACAGGGAGTCTCTTGTACCTCATAGCCAGTCGTCCTGACATTGCATTTAGTATAGGTGTTTGTGCCCTTTACCAAGCTTGTCCTAAAGAGTCTCATCTGCTTGCAATTAAACGTATCATTAAGTATGTAAATGGGACATTGGGGTATGGGATTTGGTTCTCGTGACACTAATTTGAAATCACGATTTTTTTTATCTTGTTGGGCAAGGTGTCTTGATGATCGTAAAAAGCACATATGGAGGGTGTTTTTACCTTGGGAATAATTTGGTTGCTTGGCATAGCAAAAAGCAAAATGCCATCTCTCTTTCAACTGCTGAGGTTGAGTACATTGCTATAGGGAGTTGTTGTGCCCAAATGTTATGGATGAAGAAAATGCTTCATGATTATGGTATAGACTAGAACATTCTCAACCTTTTTTGTGATAATACAAATGCCATTAATATTTCTAAAAATCTTGTCCAACACTCTCGCACCAAACACATTGACATTCATCATCATTTCATTCGAGAGTTAGTGGAAGAGGGCCTTGTTGTTCTTGAACATGTACCCGCTGAGCATCAAAAGGCTGATATTTTTACAAAACCCCTTGATTTTCTTAGGTTTGAGTTCCTTAGAAAGACCTTGGGTGTAGTGCTCAGTCACTAGGGCGTGACTTGTTACTTGAGTGCGTGAGCATGATTGGCTTTATGTGTACTTGGATGCTATAATCTCATTGTCATTAATTCCTATCATCTCAGCATTTAGACTCATATAAAGACCTCTCATGCTGCTTGCAAGGTTTCGTTCCTCTTTGTTAATAGCTTATTTTGAATGCCCATGCTCATTAACTTCATGATCTCATTCTGTACACATCCTTGAGATAAACTGTTGCAGGGGTTTCCGCACAAGTGATTAAAATTCTCTATGGACCACTAACAGTGTGTCTTATATATTTTTTTAGAGGAATTGACCAATACTGGCATATCATGGGTGATGTTGAGTCTCTTAACCATCTACCATCATTTTTCACTTCCACAGTTCCTCCCTCAGTTCATTGAAGTCCAGACATTAGGAAAAGGCTACCTCAAAGGCACCAATCAGGCCATCATTATTGATTTCACACCTCTTTGGTTTGATCTCCATACTCTTGAGCGTGCATGCCACCAGTGAGTGCCCATAAGCAAGAATAGTCAAAAATTAAATTAAAAAGAAAAGGACTCATTGATTGATGGGGAGCCTCCGCTTTTACTCAACAAATACCCCTTGATATCTAGTGGTTTGACTTTTCTCAATAATGTTTAGTTACTCTTGTTGAAGGTCCAGCCATCCGATCACTATGAGGATTAACTCTAGCTCTGACCTCTCAAGGATTACACACACATAAACATTCATTATGTGAGCTCTTATGTTTGTTTGTGAGTTGTGTATTCTTATGTAGCTTATGCCCATTGATCAATATTTATCTAATTTGCTCATGATATTGTGTTGCATATTGTCAAATTGCGAGTTAGCAGGCTTCATGGTTTGTGGATTATCTCATCTTAGTATCACCTCCGTTTGTTTTAGGTCCCACTTGACAGTGTGAGTTGGTTTTAACTGCTCAGAAGGGTGTTTCTTGCCTTTGGTGTTTTTTTTTCCCCACTCGAGTGGCAAACATTGCACTCGAGCGTATTTTTCCATCATCTAGTACTTTTGCAGAAGTGAGCAAGATTCTGAGAGGTTGTTTTGTGCTCGTGTTCTCTCTTTTTCGCTCGAACAAAGAGACGTGCATAAGTGAGTCCTCTCGAGCGTTAAGTCTCACGCTCGAGCGGTAAACCATAGTATAAATTCTCTCACCCGTCGTTTCAAACTCATTTTTTCCCTCTTTTTGCGATTCTCTCTCTCTTTTTCTCTCTCTTCCCTAGGGTTTCGATTGCGACTCGCTTGGACTGTGATTTGGTTTTACTTCTTTATTTTTCCCCTCTGGTTCATCTCTGGTAAGTTTCTCACCCCAAATTTTTTTTTTTGTGTTTTCTTTGCTCTCTTTTTCTTTCGGCATGTTTTTGGGGTTTGATTGTTTTTTGTGCTTTGGTTTGTTTTTGTGATTACACAGAAGGTTTTTGAGCATGTCGATGTTGTTCTATGCTATATCAGTGAGATTGGGCATGTTATTTTTGTCCCATGTTATGCTGTTCACACACTTGTCTCTCTGTCCAGTTTTTCCTTTCATCTGTGTGGTCCATTGCTACTACTATGTTATTTTGCTTTGGTGTTTGTCCTATGGCTGGTTTACTCTGAGACTCATGCTCTATTTGTGTTTCCTCATTTGGTTCTACTATTTCGGCTATAGTTCTAGTTTTCTGTTCCTACTACTGTCTATTACTAATGATTTGTTTGTCTTCCCTGTTTTGATTTGTTTTTTTTTGGGGGGGGGGGGAGGGGGGTGTTCTGTCTCATTAGTGTTGGTTTTTGCTATTTGTTTTATGATGTCTACCTCTAAACGTCGTAAGTCCACCAATAATCGCCCTCAGTTCAATTCTGACCGTTTTCCTTCCTCTAGCAAAGCCAAACACTTTAGGGACTCCTTCCTCTCCCGGACTGTTCACCTTAAGCGTCATGTACAGCCTAACACTTTTGAGTCCATCCTGATTAGATCTGTCTTTGAGCCTTTAGGAGGTGACCTCGTTCTTTCCTTCTTAGGATGTCAAAACTTGGATTGGATCCGGGAGTTTTACAGAAACATCGAAGGTGTTGATGATATAGGACTGTCTTTCAAAACCTGGGTTAGGTCTAAAGAGATTTTTGTCGACCAGAACCTTATCCGCTCTCTTCTTGGTATTGGCCCAGTTTTTAACTCTCGGTTTCCTTTCGCCCCGACTGTGATTTTAACAAGGTGGTCACTGAATTGTGTGGTACCTCTGGAACCTGGATCCAGGGTGCTCTCATCAAACAGAATGAACTTCCTAAGTATCAATTGTTGAATCTCATTGTTTATGCCAATCTTATTGTCACCACCCATAGCTCTGAAATCAACCAAGAGCAAGGTTATGCCATGTATTGCATTGATCACCAATTGCCCATTAACCTTGCCACCCTTATCCTCTGTAAAATGATTGCCGTTATTGGGAACAAACAATTAGGGTTGCCCTATAGTTGTCTAATCAACCATTTCCTATCCACTCTTGAGGTACCAATCTTCGAGGAAGATGAGTATGCCACTCCCATTAAACCCTTTACTAAGAAAACCGTGTCTCAAAGTCATGCTCATGTTAAGGGAAGTCATCTAGGGCCGGTCCTTCTTCTCTGGGTGATCTGAGATCTTATGGAAAAGGAGGCGAGATTGATGCCACACTAGGTGCGAAGAGCCAAATATTCCTCTACGGACTATCGTGACCCGGCTTTGCCACTTTGAGCAATCCATGACTTAGCGGTTGGTTCACTTGGATGCTTGATTGGATGCCTTTAATGGTCGGCTTGATTATCTTGAGCAGTCTGCTGCACAGACTATTCTTCAGCTTGCTCAGATTCTTTCTTTGCTTCAGTTGCAGCAGCCACATCCCCCACCGCCAAATCATTGATTTTGTTCCTTCTCGAATAGTATTTTTCTTCATTTTGGAACAATATTTTTTTTCTTGTTCCTGTTTGTCTCCCTAGTAAAAAGGAGGATTCTTAATTTTTTAATTTTGTTTGGGATACTGCTAGGTGGAATACTGCTGTCTGGACAAACACACATATTCTTTTGGCATCAATAATTGTTATATATCTTTTGGCTTATTTGACTTGTCTTTTGGAAAGAATAATTGTTATATATCTTTTGGCTTATTTGACTTTTCTTTTGGCATGGATAATTGTTATATATCTTTTGGCTTATTTCTCTCTATTGATCTTACTATCCTATTTCCATAGTTTTGGTTTGTGTGTTGTTTCACCAGGTGTTTTGGTAACCGGATTGGTTTGAAGTTTTTTTGTTTGTGTTCTTGAGTGTGTCTAGTGCGTGTGTTTTGTTTAGGAAAATTGTTAGAACAGTTTGTCAAGAATTGACAAAGAAAGAGATTGTTAGGTCCCTACTTGTTGCCAATTCCACGAACAAGTTTGGGTTAAATGCATTGTAATTTTCCTAGTGTTTTTGGTCTTCCTGCTCGAGTGGAGTTTGTACCTTCTCAGTAGTTTGGCTTGTCTATAAAAATCTTTGAGGCGTGTTTTTGTGCTCGGCGTAGACATTTAATGCGTTTAGTGACTTCGCTCAGCGGTAATTCTGCGCTCGGCGAGGATCGCGACCTATTTGCTTTAAAAGCGGTCGATCTATTTTTAGGGTTAATGCTTCCAGATCTATTTTAAGGGCTCTAGGGTTTTCTTCTGGTGCTATTTCGCTAGTTTTCTTTGATGTCTGGTTGGGTATTAAACTCATGGTTTGAAGAGTGTACATGAAAAGGTGATTGTTTTATTCAACAACAAGAGTGTTCTTCGGTGGAATTCGGAGATTCAAGCGTGGAGTTTTCAAAGGAGTTTGATGGTATCTTGTGATCGTTGATTTGACAATGGATGTTGTGGATTTAACATCAATCTGATCAATTCCGAGACGAAGGTTGCGGTGAAAGAGATACAAATTGTTAAAGACAAATTGACAGTGTTTGGGTTAGTTGTTTGATAAATTTGTACTGTCATCCTTTCATAGTGGATTAATTTGTGGCGCTTTGCCCATGATTTTTAATCACAATTGGTGTTCCAATTGTGGTTTTTCCATATAAAAAATTGTTTGTGTCGATTTATTATTTTTGAAGCAACAATCTAAATCACTTTTGTATGTGCTAGATGATTTAGATTGTTAGTTTTAATTGTTTGGGAATTGGTACAATTAAATCTTGATCTAATCACGAATCACTTAGATTTTTCAACAAGGATGAGTTCACTGTCAAACTTGATGATCCGTTTCACAGTCTCATAATGCTTGTGTTGCAAAGCCAAGTGCAAGAGGCCTAACCCTTCATGGTTCACCTTCTTGCCAAAAGATGGCTTTAATCTCAGGAATTCTAAGGCCAAATGGGTTTGTCCAGCTGATGCGGCTACGTGCGGAGAAGTCTCCACAAAAAGTTCTTTGTCCACTTGCTCGAGCGACCTCCCTCAAATTGGGATCCATTATGTGCAATGATTTTCAACACTATTAGGTGATGAAAGAAAACTGAAAAAAAACCATACATAGGTTTTTGTTCTTTTCTTTTAAAACAAGTTTTTTCATATGCGGTATAGATATGAGGCTTACGTTTTAAATAAATCTCAACCACACAAATGTCTTTCAATTATTTGTGTTTTTCAATTTTTGCCAACAGAGAAAAGTTTCCATAAAAAAAAGAAAAAAAAAAAAAAAGATAATTAATTAGTATACTTCAATTAAAAGAACTTTCCTACTTCCAAGTATTCAAGACTATACAACAAAAATATAAAAACATCTTATTAGAAATAAAAATTAAAATAAAATTGGAACACATAAAACAAGTAACAAGAGTAATGATGAATTGTAGATGTTCGATTCAAGAAAAAAAAATGCTAAATTGGATATATAAAGAAACTCATATGGTTCAGATTGTTTACTTCACAACCCAAGTGGATGCCCTGTGAACAAATTATGGAAGACACAACGAAATTGGGCGTAGAAATTATTAGTTATCAATTTTGAGGGCATGTAAGCTTTTCTTTCTTTCTGTTTTATGACCATTATATATATATATATATGAAATGCCTCATATTTGTGGGTAATTAAGGAATTATTTGAGATAATTTAAATAAATATACTTTTTAACTTTTTACGAAAATATATGTAAAGAAAGAATAGAGATGATCTGACCAGAAAAAAAAAAAAAAAGAAAGATAAATTAGTGCACTTTTTTAGTGCACGCCAAACAACCTCTAATAAGTAGTACTAAAGTATCATATGTCATTATTTATGCAGGACTCTCAATTAATGACGTAAAGTAATTATCTAATGGGTTGGGCTTTCCTCCAATTCAAGATCTAGGCTACTGGGTGATGTTCAAGTATGTGGGGTGCATCATGAGTCTCATTTTGATAATTTAAATTGTTCATTTTGTAGGACCCTTAATACATTCAGTTTTAGGTGCTGAATCAGATTATCAAACACTTATGTATTCTTAGCTTGTCAATGATTATTCTATGTGAAAAACAAGATATGTCTTTTTAATTGTACATACTTATTAGATAATTAACTCATGAAATATGCTATGAACCTCTGATAAGCATACTGTTACTGCTACACCACACCAAACCACACCTAACCATACCTAGTTCTAGCAACTCAAGTTAGATTCAATCAATTACATAGTTAGTTAGTTTGTTAGATTGGTTGGAATTGTATTAGTGTATAAATATCTATAATAGTTGTATCAGTAAATCAAGGAAGATGATTTCATATTCTTGTTATGGTATCAGAGCCAATTAAGCTCTCATGAGCAAACACAAGAAAACAATGGCAGATTCATCTTCATCATCTTCATCACTGACTTTACCACCAAGTCTTAGTCTTTTAATCTCAAATTTGGTTCATTGGTTACAATAAAGCCTGATTCTACAAACTTTCTCATTTGGAAAAACCAGATGCAAAATGTTCTTCGAGCAACCAATTTTTCTTAGCTTTGTGACTGGATCTATTCGATGTCCATCTCCAGATGTTCTTGATTCATCAGGCAAAACCATTCCAAATCTAGAATTTGAGAAATAGCAAATCATAGATGCTCATCTCCTCAGTTGCATTACCACAACACTTTCTTCTTCTGTATTCACTTTCGTTCTTCATCTTCACCATTGTTCTGAAGTTTGGTCTGAAATTGAGAAGAGATACACTTCTCTTTCTCGATCACACATTCATCAACTCAAACACAAACTTCAGAATCTTACAAAGAAAGGATTTACAATGGAAGAGTATCTTCATCATATCAGAGGTATTTCATATCAATTAAGTCTTGCATCTTCGATCATTGATGATGAAGATTTAGTTCTTCTTACTTTGAATGGTCTCCCTGAGGAATATGATGCATTCAAAACTACCATTTCGTACTAGAGCTGAAGCCATTACAACATAAGATTTGTCTGCTCTATTGTGCGCCGAAGCTATACATATGGAGAACAAGGTCAAACAAGCTCTTGGAGCTGATGCACTGGTGCTTATATCGCAACCAAGACATCTAAGTCCAGTTCTTCATCTTTACATTTTCTCACCATAGAGGTCAATCTATATCCAGCAGAGTTCAACATCGGGTTTGCGGTTCTCGAGGTGGTAGATATCGTGGTGGTCGATAATATCGTAATAATGATGATTTGGAAATTTTTCTTCTACTGGTTCAGGTTGTTCGATCTGTGGTGTTCTTGGTCATAGTGCCCTTAACTGTTGGTACAGAATGGATCCAAGTTATCAATCTTACCACCACATAACCTCTTCTCCTACTTCTGCTCTATCTGTTCGAGCTTATGCTACACTGAAAAATCTTACTTCTTCTTCCATTCCTACCACACCTTCTTGGTATGTTGATTCGGCTGCTACAAATCTTATCACAAATGACTTAACCAATCTTCAGTTGTACCAGCCTTATCAAGGCACATATCAGGTTACAGTGGGCAATGGTTAGACCTTACTGTAGACACCCCATTTTAACCACTCGCAAGACTAAGGTGCTTGGTTCGATACACTCGGTGATGAAAGTTGAATTGTGTGCTTTGAATTCACAGCAATTCGGATTCAGTCAGGCTCTCGAAATAACCTCAAATCTTCAACATTTACCTTGTTTGAACCTTTGAGTCTCATTTTTGGACCTTTTGCCATCCTGTGCTGAGTTTGAACCAAAACAACAGGGGAGGGCATCAAGGCTCAACGGTGCATCAATGATGGCGACCATGGCTATGAATGGCCCACTGTGCCTTGGTGGCGAAACACTATTTTAAGCGGAGGTGCCATCTGTCCATTTTTGAAGATATTTATCACATTTTGAGCTCAAACCTATAAAAACGAGTTCTGACCTCTGCTTGAGGGTTGAACAAAATTTAGAAAGCCTATATACACCTTGAGAGCTCCTTCTTCCTCCTTCTTCCGTAGCAAGCAACCTTTAAGTGAATCTATCTTCCTTATGTCATCTCCATACACCATATACAACTTTGTCTCACCATCTTAGAGCCTTGGTTGATCTTTGAGAAGCATAATTCAAACTTGAGAGTGGGTTGAGACTTAGCTTGGATCATAATCAAAAGCTTACTCTCTTGAGAGGTATAAGCTTGCTATCTTCTCTTTTGCTTTCATTTCTTTCATTTGCTACCTAGTTCTTGCTGTTTTGTGTTGTTTTGATCCTATCTTAAGTGTTTAAGTTTAGATTTGAAGAGCTACCAAAAGGGTAGAGAGAGTTCGGTCTTCCTACACCTTTACCTATAGCTCAAACCTTGACTCTTACACCCTTTTTCTTTGATATCTATACTAATTTTCAAAGTTTAAAAAAGGCTAAAAACCATGCTTTGAGGTTTCAAAAGTGGAGGGGTTAGCCACCCCTCCTTGTACTTACTTGCTAGCCTTGATTCTTCTCTTTATTATTTAGCTTTTTAGGCCTTTTTTTTTTTATATGCATTTTTAGCCTCTGTTTTTCATTTATTCATGGCTATTTTAGGGCTGTTCTAACTTGTTTAATTAGTTTGAGCTTTGGTTAGTTCCTTTGTTGTCTCATAAGTTTGCATATATAACATGTTATATATTGTTCTAAGCTTTTTTTCAATTTATTTCCACGTCTAAAAGTCTAATTTTAACAATCAATCTACCATCCATCTCTTTCATTCTTGAGAATGATTTCAACCCATTAGCGTTGCTCAAAATATGTAAGAGAGACTCTACCTAATGGCTTAATCTTTTGGAGATTCATTGTTAATGGTATAGTCTCTCTCGTGCTTTAGAAGAACCTCTCGTTTAATGTTACTTCTTGTTTAGAGGACTTTAACATCACCATGGACAAATGGACTAAAGAATGGCAAGGCTTCATAATATTGGCTTAAAACTTGGAACAACCCATATAGAGAAAATGGTTGGAATCACTCGAACTTGGTCGAGCGTTATGCCAAGTTCCTTGTGTCAAGAGTCGCCACATGCAAATTCATGGCATATTGATGATTCTTGAAGGGTTGCGACCTCCCTCTTTGAGTTCACTTTATAACAAGAGGAGGATGGTCTTATTCATTGCATTTATTAACTTTTTGTCCAAACTTGTATCTCGAAATCATCAAGCAATCAACTTGCTCGTTGATGGTTTTGGGACCAACTTCATCCTTCTCGACCCTCTCCATGATAGAGAAGGAAAGATGGGGCAAACAGAGCTTGAGGACACTCTGTTTGCACTAGCTCACCTAACACAAAAATAGAGTTTTGTACCAAATTGAGGCACTACTGCCCTCGATTGTGGCCGGTGTAGTTGTCTTGAAAACAGAGGCAGTGGCTGAAGGTGAAACAGAGTTGGCTTGGACGACAGAGTAGCTCTCAAGCACTATGCATGCAACCTTCATCCATCTTCAAATACACCTTTGTTTAACGTTATTAATTGTTTCATTAGTGTTATAATTATTATAATTGTAAATTAATCTTATTGTAATTGTATTGTTGTAGCCATTAGCTTATTGATAATTGGTATAGTTAGTTAAATTGTTGTAATAAAGTAGTTAATTATCTTAGATAATTGGTATAGCTAGTTAAATTGTTGTAATAAAGTAGTTAATTAGCTTAGTTAAGTTAATTATTATTCATTCGCCCAATTTTGTAATAGTTAGTTAATCTAGACTTTTGGATATTGATTCGCACCTCTCGCGTGAGGTATCAAATGTTAATGATGTGTATGTCTCTCAATCCCAATGTCTTTCTCCTTTTATTTAATCGCTTATGATGGTTAGTTTAGAACATCACGCTTCATTAGCATTCTCATGTTTTGCATCCATTTGTCTTGCATGCATCCAAGGTTCTCATCATACTAACCAAATGTTTAAATTCATTGCTTGAATGTGTGATGTAACGCATGTCTTGAATGGAATCATATACCATGCTCATAGCCAAGCCTACCCATAAATTGCATAAATGTGCGTTGCATTTAGTCATGGTGCATTAATTAGGAACATGCATATTTTCTAATTATTTTGCTTCTTTTGGCTCGAGTACTATTTGAGCTTTTATTGCTTTAGCATATTACATTGAATGTTTGTGTTACCATGTCCAAAAGCATACTTCCATAAGGCTAATTGCTTAAGTGATATAAATTGTTTGAATGTCTGTGGATGAAGGCTAGTTGTTTGAACTGGGATAATTTGGTCAAATGTCCATTTTTTTAGGCCACTTTTTCAAGTGGCAGATTCACAAAACAATTTCAAAATAAAACATGAAATCAAATGTTTCAATTCCTGCAAACTAGTTTATACTTGCATGTATCACCTATTAAAATTAGTTTAATAATCGGAACATGAGAATATAATGTTAATAAGAAACACATCATGATTAGTAGAGGCCGATCTTTGATCGCAAGGGGTGCTCAATTCATGACCTTTTCCTCTCGTGCCTAAGTTCCCGGCCGAGACACTTTGGTGATGACAGACTAATGGTCTTTGGCATGAGTCTCGGCTTCCTAAATTTTTCAAAAATATTTAGGTAGCGACTCAGAATTTGGCAAAGCAGTCCATTTTTGGCATTTTGTTCAAACTCGATTTTCCAAAAAGAATTGTCAATTTGGACTCTTTTGTGTTTTCACTATTTCATTGCACTTGTGAAATTAGATTGAATCACAAGTGGAGTCCGAACTGTAGGGCTGTTCGTCTTCTGAACAAGAGCGCAGAAAAAGCTGAGCTACAGCCTTACCTAATCATCATATTGGTAAGGGTCTTTTGCCTAAACATCAGTGTTCTCTTCATCTCATTGATATGCTCCATGTTCCTTATATTTCTTCCAATCTTTTATCTGTTCATAAGCTTACTAAGGACAATAATTGTTCAGTTACATTTGATGCTAACTCTTTTGTCATTCAGGACAAAATTTCGAACCAGGTTCTGCATATGGGCTCTAATCATCATCATCTTTACCAGTTTGCATCCTCTTTTTCCTCTTCTAATTCTCAAGCCTGCATTACTCACTCTCCTTCTCAAGTCTCTATGCCCACTTGGCATCAAAGACTTGGCCATTCTTTTTTCCCTGAAAATGCAGCATATTGTCAAACATTTACCTGCTGCTTTAAAAAATAATAGTGCTAAATTTTCATGCACTCCTTGTAATGTTGCTAAGATCCACAAACTACCTTTTAAGCTTTCTACTACTACTATTAATAGGCCTTTTTTCTTGTTCGTAGTGATGTATGGGGCCCTTTCACGCTTCTACTTCTAGTTTTAAGTACTATCACTTGTTTGTGGATGACTTTACTAGATTTACTTGGATTTACCCTTTGCATGTCAAAAGTAAAAGTTTTCTCCACATTTCTTTCTTTTAAAGCTTTTGTTGGAAATCGGTTTGCTACTCATCTTCAAATCTTAAGGATCGATAATGGTATGCGGGTTTGTTAACAAACAAATGGATGCTTGTTTGACTCAACATGGTGTCATTCATCAACTTAGTTGTCCTTATACTCCCTAGCAAAATGGCATAGTTGAGAGAAAACATAAACATATTATCGAGACTTCCATTGCGTTGTTATCATAGTCTTCATGCCAATTTCTTTTTGGTTTGAGGCTATTGTTACTATTGTCTTTCTCATTAATAGACGCTAGTCTATCTCTTGGTCATAAGTCACCTTCGAGCTTTTGTTTCAAACTATGCTGATTATTCTTTCCTTAAGGTGTTTGGTCAGTCAATGTTTTCCTTGGCTTCGACCTATGTCTCTCACAAACTCCAACCTCAATCCACTCATTGTGTATTTATTGGTTACCATCCTACTACTAAAGGCTATAGATGCTTAGATCCATTGAAACAAAATTCATGTGTCCAGCATGTTTTGTTTATTGAGTCTTGTTTCCCTTTTGCTCATTTTTCCAAATCACTACCTTCTTCTTTATCCGATCTATCTTCTTTCTTTTGGATAGATTCGCTTCTTCTAATCCTATTTTGCCTCACATTCCTTTCTATCCCTAGTTCTCGTTTCATGATCCTAATTTGCCTCCTATTCCTTCATCTACCCCTAGTTCTCGCTCCTCTTGCTTCTTGTCCTCTACCTACATCTTCTAGTCCTGAGCCCGCTCTCCCTTTTCTGCGGTTTCCATCTCTATTCACTCAATTTCTATTGATTTGCCTTTGGTTCCTCCATCATTCCTAATACTTCTCTTGAGAATTTTCATTCGATCTAAGGTTGCTTATTTCTCTGTTGCTTCTCACCCTCTTCTTCTGATCTGTCTCTTACTGAGTCAGTTGGTGCTCCATTGTGCTTTAAAGTCTCCCATTTGGGTTCGGCTATGAATGAAGAATTTCAGGCTCTACACACACAAGGTACTTGGGATTTGGTTGCTTTACCAAACTTTAAATCCTCTATTAGTTGCAAATGGGTTTTTCTCGTTAAGAAGAACTCTGATGGCTCCTTTGCTTGTTACAAGGCCAGGTTGGTAGCTAAGGGTTATCTTCAACAAGAGGGCATAGAATACCAAGAGACCTTTAGTCCAGTAGCTAAAAAACCTACAATTTGAATTTTGCTTTGTTTGGTTCTTCAGAATAACTGGCCTCTTAAACAATTGGACATCTGTAATGCATTTCTCCATAAGCACTTGGAAGAAGAAGTTTATATGGATCAACCTTAAGGATTCATTGATTCTACTCATTCTACACACGTATTCAAATTGAGGAAAACCCTCTATGGTTTGAAACAAACTCCCTGAGACTGGTATTCTTTATTTTCTTTCTTCTTTCTCTCTCCAAGCGTCTGTTCTTAGTCATGTTGATTCTTCTTTGTTTATCAAAGACACATCCACCTCCATTACTATCCTCCTCATTTATGTAGATGATATCTTGCTTACTGGGAGTGATTCTCTTGCTCTTTATGACCTTGTTCATCAAATGCATCAAGCATTCTCTATGGAAGAATTAGGAGATATCTCTTATTTCTTGGGTATCTCGGTTCATGCTTCTTCTCGGTTATTTTCTATCTCAACAGTATGCTTGTGATCTTTTGCTCAAATCTGGCATGGTCGATCAAGCCATGTTCTACTCCTATGGCTCTCAAACCGCCCTTTCTCAGAGATGACCAACCTTATTCTCAAATTCTCTCTACAAAAGCCTAATTGGTTCTCTTCAATATTTATCCATCACCCCCGACATTACCTTGGCTATCAACCAGGGTCAACATATACATGCCCCTGGCTTGGTAATTTATCTTTCCTTAAAAGGCTTTTCCGCTATGTTAAAGGCACCCTTACTCATGGGCTTTAGTTTAGCTCAAGTCCATTTGTTCTCCATGCCTATTCTAACTCCAACTGGGTTGGTGATTGTGTGGATATGAGGTTTACCTCAGGGTTTTGTCTTATCTTGGGCCTAATCTAATCTCTTGGTCTGTTAAGAAATAGGCTACTGTCTCTCTATCCTCTACTAAGGCATAATACACATCCTTGGCTCATACTACTGCTGAGCTGTGTTGGATTCAGCAGTTGCTCAAAGATCTCTTTATTCCTTGCTCTGCTATTCTAGCTCTTTGGTGTGATAATGTTTCAGCTATGGCTCTTGCTTCCAATCCTGTTCTCCACTCTCACGCAAGCATATCGAAATTGACTGTCATTTCATTCATGAGTGTGTTGTGTCTAAACAAATTGCCTCTCCTATGTTCCTATAGCTGATCAAGTAGCAGATATATTTACTAAGCCCCTTTCTTCAGCTCGATTTCACTATCTTAAAGACAAGTTGTTGGTGCTTCCATGCCCCATCAACTTGAGGGGGACTGATAAGCATACTGCTACTACTACACCACACCAAACCACACTTACCACACCTAACCACACCACACCTAATTCTAGTAACTCAAGTTAGACTCAATGGGTTACATAGCTAGTTAGTATGTTAGATTAGATGGAATTGTATTAGTGTATAAATATACGTAATAGTTGTATTATGATTTCATATTCTTGTTAACCTCACCTTATGTGTCCCAAATTTATCCCAAATAAGTGTTTTGTGGATGAAATTGAATTTGTGTAGTGTGGAGTCCATATGTAGAATAAATTTAAACCATAAGATGACAATTTTAAATAATTTTTGAATAGTTAAGTCCTAATTTGTAATATTACTATTAACTCATAATCATCAAAAGAAATAAAGAAAAAAAGGGGATCCTATCACATAATTAGAGCCAAAGTGTCCTTTTTACCACACAATCTTCGACAAGAATCCTATGTGTAAATCATCAAAAGAAGTAAAGGAAAAAGAAAAAGGATCCTATCACATAATTAAAGCCAAAGTGTCCCTTTATTACCACACAATATTGGACAAGAATCCATGTGAGACACATGGGTAATGTTTGGTTTGATTTTAAATATTTATTTCATAATTTTTTTAAAAAAATTTAAAATTAGTTTTGTGAAACAAACATAAAAAAAATATAAAAGTATATCTCATTTTTATATAATTTAAAATTTTTGTGGTAGAATTAATTTTTAAAATTTTAAAAAGGAGTATTTATTCATAAATCTTTTCTTCACCTATTTATGTTTCAATTTAGTTTTTAAATTATTTTCTTATATTCCAATAACTTCTATGAGTGACATAATTACCGAACATTCTTAATAATAATATTCACAATGTGAATGTTTTTGATGTGAACATTTACCTTGATTTAATAATGAACATTCACATTGTAAAATATAGAATGTTCACATCAACAAATTGATAAACGCTCAAAATTGGTATGTTAGGGTAAAATTGTTCATAAAATATTTTAAACTTATGAAAATTAAGATTTGGTGAATCAAATATCCAAATAATAGAGACTTATTGGAAACACAAAATATGTTATGGACTAATTGGAATACAAATATAATTGAAAAAAAATTATTTCCTAACAAATCCCTTTTAAAAATATATTTTTATGTTTATTTTTATCAAACTAGTTTCTTTTTTTTTTTAATTCATAAAATTGTTTCACAAAATTAAACCAAACATGGCCAATTCAC